>PVKB01001809.1:0-355716 GCA_004027205.1 Ctenodactylus gundi
ATCACATGTTTATAAGGCTAATATAAGTCAACCTACAGCTCTACTTGACAATGATCATAAACATCTATATTAGTGGCTTGTTATTCACTATGTCATATATTTGATCATCATTTTAGAATATATTTCTCCCACTTATGAGAAGAAACCAGGATTTACTGTAAAATAACACATTTCATGTGACTGGCAGTCGCCTCCTTTTGCTCAGTTCGTCTGTATTGCTCCTTTGGCTCTTGTGTTTGGTTTAACTTTAGGTTGTTTCCTGCCCGGGGTCCTTGAAGCAGTGGGATAGGTATATTTGCCACATTTCCTAGGTGAGCAGTAGGCAATCTCCTCTAGGTAAAATAATTGCACTCTATAAGGTTCCAGTGATGATGAAGTCACCTGTGGACATGTTTCTCAGAACCCTTCTCTGTCATGATGTTGTAGAGGGCTCTAAAAAATAACATTAGAAATATATTAAACAGTTAAAGAAAATTCTGGTCATCCTTTTGCCTTGAGAAGTTTTTGAAAAATTTTATAAAAAAGCAAAATATCAAGAAAGAATATCCAAATTTTGAGTTACCGTTTCTATTAGTTGATTTCTCATAACTGGGACTTAGTACTCAAAAATTAAAGGAGAAGAATTATATTTTGGCTTGTGCTTTTTAAGGGTTCCGTCTATGGTATCTCAGTTCTAAGGCAGAAACATCACGAGGAAAGAGTCTGGGGAAGGGAATCAGCTCAATTTGTGGCAGCCAGGAATCAGAGAGCGTTGTGAAGAAAGGAGCTGGAAAAAAAAATACATCCACCCTTCCGGGTCACTCCCCAGTGACACACCTCCAGCCAGGGCCATCCTCTAACACACATTGCTCATAGATTAACCCACTGACAAGTATCGTACCACCATGACCCAATCCCCTTGAAAAGCCTCACCTCTGAACCTCTGAGACTGTGGGGAGACATTTTTGATATTAACCATAGTACCTACCAATCCATCCATAGAATCTGTAGCACCCACTTATATAACACTATGCACATTGGATAGTAAGCAGGTGTCCTTGGAAATTTAGAAAAGGTTCCATATCGCAGTATCTTAAAATTCTCCTCTTTTTTTCAGGTTTCCCAGGAATCATTGGTTCTGTGTGGTACGCTGTTGACGTTTATGTGGAACGTACTTCTCTGATTTTCCACAATATTTTTATTGGCATCCAATATAAATTTGGTTGGTCGTGTTGGCTTGCAATGGCTGGGTCTCTAGGTTGCTTCGTGTCTGGAGCTTTTCTCACCTGCTGTTTGTACCTTTTTAAAGGTAAGAACAAAATAAAAGAGCACACCTCCTTCCTTTCCTACCTAAGGGAAATGCACCGTCCTTGTTTCCAACATATGCTTTCTAAATTTCTACCTGTTGATCGAAGACAACTGAATTACGATTTTTTTTCCCCAAGGAGGCACAGATTCTTCTCATTCAGATTCAACCCCAGTCCTTTTTTTATTTTTTAATTTGAGGCAAGGTTTAGTTAGATTATTCACTTGTCCAGGCTAGGCTTAAGCTTGAGATCCTCCTGCTTCAGCCACCCGACAATGCTAAAACCTTAATACCCAGTTACTAGTATATTCGTTTAAAAAATTACACAGCTGTACCTGTGTGCAACATTCAAATGCACACTGGTCATTTTCATTCGACACCATCTTTCTTATGCATCTGAATTCAATCAACTAAATTTATAGTCAATTGGAGAAATAGATTTAAAGCCAATCAAATACTTTCGATAAAGAATTTGATGTTATATTGCATTTCTAAAAATGCCATTTTGAAAACTAAAATGAGATGTTTAGATTTTTAGTTTTTAGATTTTTAATTTTGGCTTAAAATGTAGAAGATTATATTCTCCTCAATACACACACACACACACACACACACACACACACACCAGGCTAAACTTTTAAATCTAAAGATAAATTTTAGGAGGAAAGTTTTAGATTTCTCTTATGGAATTCTTCTTAAGATTCCTACATAATAATTCCTGGTAAGAAATGCATTTGTTTACTTTTTGGAAAAAAGCCATAAAATAGTGATTTTATTTTTCATTTCCTGAATTATACTGAGTCATGCTTACTTTTTATATGTCTGCATTTACCTTTCCAGATGTTGTCCCTGAGAGGAGCTACCCTTATGCCATGAGGAAACCCTACTCTGCTACAAATGTTACCGTGGCAAAGTCATACTTGGCCCCTCGGACGGAGACTGCCAAAATGTATGCTGTAGACACAAGGGTGTAGTGTTCCCAATCTGTGCTTAAAAGATTTAGTTAATCAATCAACATGTTCGAGTTAATAGCATGGTGGTATCACTCTGAGATGGTATTCATATTCCGTATTCAACCAAATTAATTGCTGGCTTCCTCAACTTATTAGATCGTCCCATCAGGTTTTTCTTCTATTCTCTATGCTCTGATCCAACCCCCCCCCACCCCCCACCCCCACACACATCCTTTACATTTTAGAATAAAGATATTGGGATGCAGAAAAACTTTCATGCTTCCATATTGCTACTAGACTACATGGCATGGTGAGCTTATAATAAATATAATGACACTAAAAAACAGGAAACCATTGTAACAGTTGTTAAGTCAGAGATTCTCATCTCTGCAGGAACTCCCAGCTCCTAGCTCCGTTTCTGTATTCAATGTGAGTGAGTCATTTCATTCTTTTTCCCAATCCACACCGTGTATCAAAGTCTACCGTTGCCTTGATTTAGTTAAAACAGAAAAAAAAAAGAAAACAATTATCTCTCCATACCAGCCACCAGTAGAAAATGAAGATAAGTTCCTTCTTCACACTCAAAATGTCAAAGGCAAATGTGAAATTAATACCAGAGTCAGAGATGACTTTCTGCCTCATTAAGAACATGAAGACCAGCGTTTTACCTCACCAGTACTCTGACTTTCTCTAAATGTTGCCAAGTTATTAGACTATAGCGATAATGGTTCAATTACAGAGTTCATACTAATTGAATATCCAACTATATTTCTTAAATAAACAGCACTAGAATTCTCCAATTCAGACACACACTAACTGACAGATGCTCAGTCCCCAGCAGCAAAAATATCCACGATATTACACAACTTAACAAAATATGTTGATTGAAATAAATAAAGGTTCACAACACTTTATTGGAAAAATCAATTTTTCCCACATAGTGAGGTTTTTAATTCTTTGAGAAAAAAATGGTCTATACACATGTTAATAGGTCAATGATAACTGCTAATGGAATTTCATTCTTATTTACAATGCAGTTATCTTAAATTTTTATGTCATAGTTCTGTAACAGGTTAGAAAATTGAATAGCTTATTTCCTGATTTCTTGTAATTCATGTAAATAACGCTGATGTCCTTGCAGTACCTCAAAAGAAAAACACCTCACTTGTTCTTTGGGGAAAAAATTCAGATGAAGTTGTAGAATTCTGAAGATTGCAAAGAAGATGCTTCTATTTTAGAAAGCTGTTTTTATGTTTGTCAAAACATGAACCCAACGTGATGGAAAATGTGTGTGTTTACTACTGTCGTTGAGAATGTTGTTCATGACTTCAAACTGGGTCTTTTAAATTGCATCTTCTGGAATAATTGCAACTTAATTTTAGAATTAAGGGCAAGAGGCTAGTATATATTATGAATATTATTAACTGCAATGGACATACTATACATATTTATAATGGCTGTAAATATGTGCTGGGCATTTAAGAACTTATGTTGTATTGCACTGTCACAGTTGGTTCATTAATTCTCCTCATAATTTAATTTTATATTATTTTGTCTGTCATGTTTTACATGTTTCAGCGAGTCACTTGAAATTCCTCTTAAGCAAGATAGAAAAATTCCTAGAGTTGTTTATTAGGTTGCAATTATTTTTTTCATTTCTACAATTTTGTTTGTATGAGGAAATATATTGGAGAATTATGATGTATGACTGCTCGATTTTTCTTAATTAAAGCACTTTGTATAGTCTGGGAAGAATATTAATATTTGAATTCTTAAAGTTATGTAAAAATATTCCTAATCTATTACAACATAATGAAGCACCACAAATTTACCATAACAGAAATTATTTTCTATTGCAACTAGGATGCAAAAAAAATAGTAAATTCTGTAAACTAGTCATAATTGGCAGAGTAGTGGCTCAACACACTAAGAAAGAAAAAGATGATGTGAGATACAGGAATAATATTATTGGAATGAAAAATTAGCGTGACCCGCAAAATTCTGAGTCCTATTACTCAGTCAAACCTGTTAATTAGAACAGAAAACAAAAAAACATAATTGAACAATGGTATTTATCTCTCCCCTTATGAACTATTTTTAGCGTCGTTTTTAATTTGAAATTGACTTCCTACTCTAATAAACAATATATTTACTTCATAAAAAGCTGAAAAACACGAACAACCAAAAATATATTATATTCCCTTTACCTAGAGCATTTGACACTGATACAAACACATACATATACATAGTATATATTATGTATGTAGGTTTTTAAAGAGATCACTTTATATTTGTTATATTGTAGCCTAATTTTCTTTTTCATAGAACAATCTCATCCTTTTGGTAGCAATAAATTTTCTTCTCACTTAATATCCATTGTACACTTAAATTTTCTTGAGTATTTGAAAATATACTCTATAACTGTTTTGTCAAAACTGGTATCATAACTCATTTGATTGGTATGCCCACGGAGTCCCTCAGATCTAACCCTTCCCACTTCTCTGACTTGTTAACTAAAAAAAAAGGAAAACATTTCTCCAAGGGGTTGCGCCACCATCTGTATTTGTCTATTGTTTTAGTTAAGCCTCTTTCTCATATCCTTTACTTCTAGGAAATTCAAATAATTTAAACGTAAAAGCTACAGGGAGTGGAAGCAGTCACAGAAGTGTCACTTTGAAGCTGTAGAAAGGTGTCACTGCTCACTGGCAAATGCACAGCCATTAGACGACTGATAAACTTTACCTGGGCTAGTACACTGGTTCAGGCTTTAGAACAATGGTTTCCAAATTCCGTTGCACACACATTTTTAGCGAAATTCTTCTGTAAAGTAAGCCTTTGTCTTTTCCTGTAAGTCCCAGTCACCCAGAAAGGGTAGAATAAATGTTCACTTCTTTCCCTTTCTTTAAAGGTTCACAAATACAAAATCAGGAACTGTTGCTAGTGAGGTGATCTATAATTTATAAGCAAAGTTGAGAGGTTTTTTATGGCAGAAGTGAAGGCCACCAGTTATTAAGCCAGGATGTCACTGGTAAAGCAAAAAGTCATGATCCTTCTGTTAGCTCAAAGAGCATCACATACGATTTTGTAAGTATTTTTCATCTATAAACATCCTTACACACTCATAGAGTTTGGGTAATTCAGTGTGCTTGAGTTTGCTATAATCATTATTACTTTGATTTTTAAATTGTTAACTTTTTGATGTTTGGGAGTTCCTTTTTGTTTTGAACAGTCTAATTTTATTAAAAGGAAATAAAATTGTATTATTTTGGATGTGCAGGCAGTCATTTAGCTCGCACGAACGTGTAGTGTTTGTTCAATGCTTAATGCTAGTCACCAAATGCTACTTTCTTTAGTCACCAAAAAAATTCTCATTGTTTTCTAAGAGGAATTAATATCCCACTGGTCTTCTTAATGTTTTTCCCCAATAATCTTAATGCTGAAATGCATACACAAAATCTCAGGTTTGTAGCCAGATCCACTCCCACAATGTAAATATTCCAGTAGAATCGGGCATATAACTGACCACCCTCCTGCCCCCAGGAAGCTCTGTGACCCTACTGGTCGCCATAGTTCTCTATGTGTAAGCACAGCCGGATTTCAAACATCGTAGGCAAGTTTCATCAGCCTTTAGGTCCATCATATAAATAGCTTGTGTCTGGTTTTTTTCACTCAGCGTTATGTCGTGTGGCTCATGATTAATCTGTATCACTGGATGTAGCTTCTTAGCTCGATTTGTTTATTTTCATTGCTGTACAGTATTCTATTGCCTGAATTACCTCAAATGTCAATTGCATTTTAGTGATGACAGATACTCAATTTGTTTCTAATTTGGCTTGTTGTGCATATTATTGCTGTGAGGATTCTTGAACATGATTTGGGGAGACATTAGAGAGTGGGGTTCATTGCGAGTTTGTACATATTCTACATATTCTGATATGGTGAATATTGCCACCCTGTTTTTCAGAGTACTTGTCTCAATTTGAACTTTCACAGAAATATATGAGAGTTCTAGCTGCTATGTATCCTTGCCAGAACATATCAGGGTCTATCTTTTTAAATTCTCACTGTGTGTGTGTGTGTGTGTGTGTGTGTGTGTGTGTGTGTGTGTGTGATGTGCCGGTGTCCAATAGCATACAAACAGAACTGCAGCTTCTAACTTCATATCACCAATAATTTAATGCAGTCCTGCATATTTTATATATCTATAAGTCATGTGGATATTCTAACGAGTGAATTTAATACTCAGTTTCTTCGCCACTTGTTTTATTGCATCATCTGTCTTTTTTCTTATTCATCTAAAGAATTCTTTACATATATTTAATGAGCTTTTACCAAAGATGTATCTTGCGAATACCTTCCTCTATTTTGTGAGTTGCAATACTTACGCTATTAATAAAACATTCAGATGAAGATACACGATTTTAATGTAGTCAGTTTATTAGTTTTTCCTTGTGATCATCATTTTTTGCACTGTGATTAAAATTCTTGGTCTACTTAGCTGGAAATGGTTGAGCACAGCTGCCAGGTACTCAAGAAATTGACGCAGTAACATCATTTCACGCCACAGGTTCAAGGCCAGTCTGGGAAAAAGAGCTACCTGTGTTTCAAAAAGTTTACCCAGGGATGCTCTCCACTGTTTCCTGTTGAACTGTGTATCATAACCATCCTCTATACTTTTCATATAAACTTCATGTACATCATATATACAAAGGTGAATATTCTTAATTAAAGCCCTTAATTTAGTAGAAGTTTATGAGGAAGACAAGTGTAATAACACTAATATCAAGCAATGACTCAATAGCAGAATGCTTGAATTTAGTATATGAGTGTGTGTATAAGTGTGTGAATATATATATATATATATATATTCTATGTGTATGTATATACACATATGTACGTATACATATATATCTTTTGTGTATGTATATATATATGTGTGTGTATATACATACATATGTATACATATATATGTTTTATATATATATACACACACACATATATATCCTTAAGTTGATACGTATAGCCTTAAAGAAATGTCTGATTAAAAATGATGTTCATAGAAAGAAATTGCATAGTTGAACTATACAGCATTCTAATTACACCCTTCAGCATAGAGTTCTCTTATTTATAAAACTGTGAGCTTTAAAGACTTTTACCCTATGGAATTAATTGCCATGACATCTCACAAACAAATGTATTATTAAAAACAGTTCACTGGCTATGTACACACAGACACACACACAGACACACACACACAGACACACACACACACACAATAACTGTTAGGATTAAAATAAATTAAAGTACTGTGTGTTTAATATTACAAAATATTTCTTTAGTTTTCAGAGTTTAATTTCTCTGAAAATAGGTGTCATTCAATGGGAACTTCAGATGTCATAGGAATTCTACATCTTACTTTGTTTGAAAGAATGAACAACTCTTTTTTCCAAGATATAGTATCAATCTCTACAACTTGCTAATTGTGGAACAGAAGTTTGTTGCTCAATTTGAGCTTTTTATGTACATTTTGAACTATTTATATAAATTTAATTTTTTGAATAAAATGTTTAAAGAATAAAATAAAGGATTTCATAGCCAGCAATTCATTTGCAGATGAGACAGTTGTGGAAAAGTACACATACATCCAATGAGTAGATGTATTTTCTTTAACAAATTCATAAAAATAAAACTATGGTTTATCATTTTGTCACAGAAAACTGACCTAACATCTTGGAAAAGTATTTCTAAATTTTATTTAAATTAAACTATGATTCAAATCAGTGAATTTTAAGATAAGTGACTTAAGAGTTTCTTTTTATTTTTTTTTAAAAACTGAGTTTACAAAAGACAGAAAGAAATGAAAGGGTGAGGTTTTTAAGAATTATAATAATACAGAAAAGCATGGTAAGAAAACAGTCAAAGGGAATATAGCCTGTATTATTCCTCATTTTACAAAGCAGATTTCTCTAGAGACACTTTTCAGCTTAAATATTCATGCCAGCTCCATTTGACTCACACTCAAGAGGAAGTCGTCATGGAAGTGGGAGTATAAACAACAGTGTCCTAATTCTCTTCACAGATTCAGAAATTTGCAAAACACACACACACATATATATAGTTATGATAAAAACTGTAGGAATTTTTTTCTCCCAAATGGCCTTTAAACATAAAATAAAAAATGCTAAAATTACAAAATGATCACAACACTAAGAATTAGAATTATAAAATAATCATGATTCGGTCCCTTAAGAAATCTTCAGGTCATCTCATTCTGCAGAGGTGCCGGATTGTTTTTAATAATAATATGATGGAATAATATGTAGGCTTTGAAAATGATACTACTATGTACAATGATAGTGTCTCTTAGTTCAAAAAAACATGTTGCTAATTTATTTAAATATATCATTCTGTGAGCTAAATACTGCATATTTTATGTTTAATAAATAGAAAAACCTAGACGATACCCCAAACTTTCTTGTCTCCTTTGCTCCCCTATCTGACTAAAAATTAAGTGTTGTAAATTGTAACTCAGTAAAAGCGTCCTAAGTCATATTCTCGGCATTCAAGTCGTTACCTCCATCCTAGTCCAAATCACTGTCTACTCTCCTGATGATTGCAGTAGCCTCGTCTTTCCCATCCTCCCACCTGCGCTTAATACTGCAACAGGTTGCTTTGCTATGTTCCTTAGGCTACAGTACCAGAATTGCAGTCAGCCCCACTGGCCACGAGTTGGCCACAGGAACCTCTCCCACCTTCCCTTTCCCCCTGACTCATCACATTCCATCCAGATGGCGCTTCTGTCTCTACCCCAAAGCCTCCACGTTTCCCTTGCTTCTAGCTGTGGAAGACTTTACCCCTTTTTCTTGAGTCTTGAGGTGAACATCCGTCTTATCTTTAGTAACGGCGTCCCATGTTTAGCCAGACCTGCCCCCGCTTCCAGCAGACCCCACTAGGCCCCGTCAGGGCCCCGAAACCCAAGGTTCCCACACTGTCCTCCTTGCACTTATGAGTGTGGTTACTTGTTCCATATCTCAGTGTTCATAAGATTGCGAGCTCTGAGAAGGAAAAGCAAGCATTCTCACTTTTGATCCAGTTCTAGAATCTAACCTTTGCATAGTGGACCTTTGGGTGTGTCAGTGAATGAATACCAGTGATACACTGGCCTGGAAGAAGAGCTGTGTAGTACCCACTGCATACCCATTGCATTGTATGTTTATTCAACAGATAGATCCTGCCTTAGTCATGTATGCATTTGTGCAGGGGTTTTTGTTTTGTTTTGTTTTTATGAGACAGGGTCTTGATCTATAGCCCAGACTGGTCCTGAACTCGCTGTGGAGCCCAGGCTTACCTTGGACTCATGGCAATCCTGCCTCAAACTCCCGAGTCCTGGGATTAGAGGCACCGGCCACCAAGCCCAGTTCATGTGGTGCTGGGGAATCGACTCAGGTACTTCGTGTTTGCCGACAAGCACTTTAACAACTGGGCTATTCCTTCAGCCTTTGTACAGTTTTATTGAACAAGCAATCTTTGTGTTTTTAAGCAGTTAAAGGTAGAGATATGATAGAGACAAGAAATATACAAACATAATGACAAAAGAATTGCTGTAATGTGAGTGTAAGAAAAACAACAGCTACCCATGTTTGGAGTAGAATATTTTGGAGAAAAGGTAAATTTTTTGTTGTTGTTTAGTATTGAAAAATTATACATACTTTCAAGGCAGATAGGAAAAAGAAATCTATTCAAAAAAGAGTAACATGTATAGGAAAGTACAATCAAGAGTGCTTGGCAAGTAGGGACTGGAGAAATGGCACAGTGGTTAAAGCACTTGCCTTGCAAGTGCAAGGCCTTGAGTTTGGTTCCCAAGCACCACATAAAGACAGGCATGGTGGTGCATGCCTATAATCCCAACACTAGGGAGGCGGAGGCAGGAGGATTTCCATGAAAGCCCAAAGCTTGCCTGGGCTTCATAGTGAGTTCAGGACCACCTTGGACGAGAGAAAGACTCACTCTCACCACCCACCTCTTCACTACAATAGACTTTCCAATCAATTCTTGTACTTTTTGAACATTTGTTTCTTTATCTCAATAAAGTAGTTTTAATCCCATTGTAAGGAGGGAAAAAAAAAACTCAGGTGGATAAGAATGGTGTATAGTATGCAAAAATCATGTAGAGAAAATATTTTATGCAGTACCTTCATTATCATGTATGTCACAAAAGCTAGGAATTTTGTCATTCTAAGAATTTCATAAAATAATATTTACTCACATAAAATAGAAAAGAAAGAAATGGAAAACATATAAACAAATGACTCATATTAATTATCTCAACCCTCAGTCTCTGCTAACACATTTTTTAAAAGATGCATAAAGGTTTTTAACTAACAAGGCAAAATACGGATATTAGACATCTATTTTACCTACTCCAATGAACTTGCCTCAATTATCCAAATTCTGAGAGATGTCATCTATCCCTAAGGTCTTACATTTTTTTGAAAGAAAAAAATTAAATTTAAAACACATGCAGATTCCATGGAATTGTGTACTCCATCATGTTACTCTACAGCTTACTTTTTAAAAAATAAAATTAAAATTAAATATTTATTGTCATTTTGTGGTGTAATCCCACTCTTTTTATTTGCTGCATAAATCATACTATAGAAGCATTATTTATCTAATCTGCCATCTCATATAGCTTCCCTTTCTCCACATTTTGCTGTTCTAAGCAATGTTACAGAGGTTCTTTTGTGAATATCTTTGCTTTTCTCCAGCAATATAACAATCGAATTAATTTCTAGTGATGTCAAAAAGTAGAATATTGAATCTATGTGAAAGCGCATTAAATTTTTTGATCTACATAGACCAGCTGTTTTTCAAATAAAGACTAAAAATTTCCACTTCCACCTATAGTTTAAAAAGTACTTGATTTTTAACATTCTTGCTAACATAAGATAATAGCAATCTTTTATGTTGTAAATCTTATGGGTAAAAAAGCATATTTTTGTTTGAATTTAAATAATCAAATTCAGCTCAATTAAATAAATACTGTATTCCAATTGTCTTAATATATCTTTCAGGAAATGGAAACAACAAGAATTTTGCTTTTACACCTAACTTAATATTGGGTTCTTAATTTCAATGTATTCAAAAAGAGATCTATTTACTACCTATGCTATTTGAAATTAGGTCACGAAACACTTTTATTATATATTCATTTATTTTTATGAATTTGAAAAAATGCTCTTCTATTTATGATATGATTTTAGCTTCAATTTAAAAGCATTTAACTTTGACAATGAGTTGGTGATAAAATACATGAAAAAAATAAATTAAAATGCATTTCAACTTGTATGTGAGTGAGCAAACTTTGGTATACACCGGGTTAATCCAAGTACTATTCTTGAAACAACATGTTCCCTCAGCAAAGCAGATATGTAAGCCAGCAATTAGAAAATGGGAATAAGCCCAGTATCAGCACAGAAGCCTTATCCAGAATCAAATAAGAGAAAACAAAAATAGTTATTTTTTGTTATGTGAAACAGATTTCAGGAATCATAACATTTTGCACATGCATAGGGCCTTACTTGCTTATACTCATATATCCATTTCTATCTCTTTATATTATATATGAATATAAAACAGATAAGGACTCCAGTCCTATGGCTATGATACTGTTTTTACAGTTAACAATACTAACAATGAACAATTCTTTACTATCAATATGGAAATGATGCAAGTCAAATAAAATGATACTGTATTTTTTTCCTGTTGTACTGAAGATTGAACTCAAAGACATCACTCTACCTACATCACCAGACCTTTTTTTTTTTTTTTTTTTTTTTGAGACAGGATCTCACTGATTTGGTAAGTTTCCCAAGTTGGGCTTGCACCTCTGATCCTCCTGCCTCAGCCTCCCACAGTGCTAGGATTCCAGGCTGCACCACAGCCTCTACAATTAGAACAATGTAATTTTATCTACCATAATCTCTCTTCCCCCGTTTTTTATAGGGATGCATTTGCGAATCACAGTGGTTGCATTGAACTTGGGCATTTTGTGCACACACATGTGGCATCACCTTCACATTCCTGTCCCCTCCATGCCCCCCTTTTCAACTTCCTGCCCCTCCCTTCTCCCTCCGTCCTCACATCTCACCCTTTTGACTCTATTACCTAGTTATGCTCAGAGTATTTCCTATTAGAGAAGCCATGTGATATTTAATCACCTGGGTCTGGCTCCCTTCGTTGAGCATACTGGTCTCAAGTTGTCTCCATTTTCCTACAAGACTCAAATTTACCTGTCTTCATGACATAGTGCTCTGTTGTGCATATATGTACCGTGTTTTGCTTTATCCGCTGGTCTATTGGCAGATACTTCAGCATTGCCTATGATTTAACCGTTATTAGCTGTGCTGCTTTAAACATGGACATACATGCATCTCTGTTCTATATTTTAACTCTTGAAAGATACTCAGAATAAAATTCCCTCACTGCAAATGAAAGTTTTCTTTCAGTTAAAACAATGTCCGATGCTTTAGTTTTCTAACTCTATTGAATGGGAAGGATTTATTGATTGTAGTTGGAAGTCTGAGAGGGACATTTTAGGGAAAAAATATCCTCAAATTTCATAAGTAGAAACAAATTCATTTACTAGATGACAAAGTGAACCTTACTGAAAGCAGAGAAAGTAAGGACAGGTGAATTAAAATGGAATTGCTTTACTGGGAATAAAAAGGGGAGACCTAAAAGCACTTTAGAATCTTAATCACGTGAAGCTCAGGTTTTAGTAATGGCCCATCTATGACATTTTTGTTGCCTTCATGATGAAATCAATTCGTGCTCATAAAATCACAATTACATAGATTTGTGTTCGTATATGTGCTTGTGTATGTATTTATGTGTATCTACTTCTCTATTATGACCAAATTCTCTTCTAACGACTCACATTCTTTTTCTCATTTATTTATTTATTTGTTTGTTTGTTTTGAGGTTGGGTCTTGTTCTAAAGTCCAGTACGATCCTCGGTTCATTATGTAGCTCACTCTAGCCTTGAACTCAAAGCAATATCTTTCTGCCTCAGCCTCCATAGTTCTGGGATTACAGTTGTAAATCACCTGTCCTGGCTTCCCTAGTACCAGGCTTGCTAATCAAGGGCTTTAACTGCCATGCTGTTTTTCCAGCCCACTCACGTCCTTTACTTCTGGTGTCCAGCTTGTACAGTCAATACTCAACAAGTACACAGACTTGCCTTTTGACATCTGTTCTTACCCACATGCCCTTTGCAGACATGGCCTTTACTGTTAGCAAATTATTCTGGTATTTCCTGGAACTGCATGCACTCCTTAATGAAAAAAAAAAAATCTTTGTGATTCTAGAGATACTTATTATTTCATCAATATTCTGGCTATCTTAATAGACTAGCATCCCATTCTTATTTTCACTCTTTTTGTATAGAATTAGTGCATTCTGGTGGACAGAGTACAGGTAAAAATCATTCCACAGGACATTAAGTTGGTCTGTAATTGGCCTTCGGTTATTTTCTATAAATCACCAGGTTTCTAAGTTTCTGTTTCTCAATCATCTTAAAGAAAAGCAAAACTGCTCCAGTCTTCCCAAGTCTGGAAGCAATTAGCCCATTAGCTAAGACTCCAACATTATATATTTACCTGTGCATACATTCATAAAAGATAGGATAATCTGTAACTTCACATGGCTTCGTGTTCTATTATTACTTTTTGATGCAGTGGGGAGAAAAACTTAGCCTAATGATTTGTTGTTTGTAAAGAACAAGTCCGTGTATAAATCACCAAAGAAATAATAGTTTTTGCTTACTACATCTTATGAATAAATTTTCCAGAGAGGAAGACCTCCCCCAATAAGTGTGATAATATAATTAAGCACTCTGCATTCACTGATAACTTCAGAATTTCAGAGTGATATTTTTGATCTTGAAGACAAAGAAATCTAGCGTATTTCTTAGTATACCTTATTTACTTTATAAATTTAATCATAGATGTAAGTTAATGTAATTTTAGAGGACAAAAAGTTACTATACATACAAAAATATTAAAATATAAAAATATATAAAATATAAACTATATAATAAAATATAGAAATAATAATATACTAATTTATTTAGGATTAATTTGTCATCATAATGCTATGAGAAAAATTATGCAAGCACTACTTCTGATTTATTATCTTAAAAGTCACCATACTTCAAGAAATACTAATAAACTTTTCACATATCCTCTATTTTCAAAATGCACAAATACAAAATACAGTGTGTTTATCACCAAGTATTTCATCTTGTAAAAGGACACTACTTTTATTTTTCTAAAACTGCTATTGGTAAAAGAGCATAAAAAATACTGTTTCCAAAGATCAAATAATGAATTCTTTAAAAATCTGTAAGAAATTATTTCATTCATAATCACAAAGCAAGATGAATTTGGAAGTGAAGGATTCCTTTGTAACATATATTCTGATCCTTTTTCTTTATTATGATTTTTAAAAGATATCATCCTCTCTTGGTAGTAAGGTTTTACAGCCAACCTATGTTCATTGTCTCATGTTCCCTTATCCAGTTTTGAAGCGGTTCAGATTTTGTTTTAAACATACTATTCTGGGGGAAAGTCCTTTCATAGACTCCCTAATTCCTCTCAGTTCTACCCCGTCTCTTTCCTTTTCAAGAGATATTGAATGTTTAGGTTATTTTTTTTATTTTTAAAAAGATGTGCTCCTAGTACAAACCAAACAAACTTGGAAACAAAGAAGTGAAAATTAAAGAAGAATCTGTGGATAGGTCAAAAGGAAACACACTAGCCCTACAGGTCAGTGTCATCCTCACTGCATACATACATGCGGACATGATGTTCCCAAGGTGAAATGCGCTTCCGTTTTTCTACTCTTTCCTGTTGCCTCACGTTCCCTTGATGCTAAGCCTCATTGTCAATAGGACCGAGGCTAAAGCACCGGGTTCCGCTTCGCAAATCTGAATGTCATTGTTTTCCCGTTCCACTAGGGTTTCCCAAGAATCCACAATTAACAGAGATCCAACTTCCTGGTTTCATTGAACTCAGGGGGTCAAATCTAGCTGAACCGCTGGGCTCACAGGAAGGCTTTCACGCCCTCTGGTGGATGCTCCAGGAAAGTGCCACAATCTTTAGCAGTAAGAAAATCTCATCTAAAAAGCAAACACGCTTTATATCGTGGGAAAAAGAAAGTTCTCTCCTAATAAGTTTAAAATCTGAGATATTCAACTTAGATGAAAGTTTAAATATCTATCAAAGACTAAAAATGCACTCAACATTTTTTGAGATAACAGAAAAAAACACAAGTTCATCCTTTTAATTATTGTGATAAGCATAAAATCTAAATTACAATTGTTATTTACAGTAGTCTTTTGTGGCCCCTGTGCAGTGCCTGCTGTGGAGCTTCCAAAACTATCTGAAAGTCAGTGTAAATTTCATTAATCACCTGCCCCTCGAAATAAAAACTGGCAAAAATGCCATTATCCCTGTCCTTGAGGCTGACAATGTGTACTGAAGAAATCTCTTAAGCACGTGAGACACCTAGCACGTCATAGTTATTCAATTATGTTTCAACATTAAATGAACAGGTAACCTGCAGGATAAATATTTGCTAAGACCTCATTGTCAGAGAAGGTTCCATGACAATCAACTCTTCTTTGACAGCAGCTGCCCACCAGCGCCCCTGTAGCCCATTGTCACACTTCATGCCCTATTCTTCAAAAGTAAGCCCTAGCATTGGCACGTAGGTGGAAGGAAGCCATTTCCTATTGACGGAAAAAAAAAGTACAGCTCGTTGCTGAGGTTGATTTTCAATGGTGGAAAAGTCACTATATTTTTTAAAAAATAAATTTGCCATGACTAAAACCAGAACTCTACAACAGCACGATATCTTTTGGTTCCAGAGACAATATATTTGAGCAAGTTGAAAGTAATAGCAAAGATGAGACGTATCCTTGCAAACCTTGAAGGGTGGGAGAGCGTCCCACGAATCATCCCAGTAAAAGTCCCCAACAAACCCCGGCGCTGTGGAATATTCTTGGAGCAAATAGGTAAGAAAAAATTCTGATTGTTTTATCTATGACTCTAAGCTGGCATCATAGTAAAATCCAGCAGCTAGACCGTTAGCTTGAGGCTTGCTTACATATGTCGGGTGTTAGCTGTAACCACTGTCTATTATGTAAGTGGAATAAATTTGAACAAACATAACACATAAAGTACAAACAAAACTCTTCTTCTTCTACGTTTATTGGAGATAAGCATAGGTAAAACCCCCACCCTCGAATTTTTGTTTTCATAACTGATTTTGAAATTAGGTCGTCCTAACAGAAATCAAATATGGAGAAGACTGACAGAAAATAGATCTACGATCTAGTTTTGCATCTCATGATAATTAAGCACACACATTGGGCAAGTCAACGTTCTTTCAGTTTATAAATCCTCATCCATTAAACTAAAGTATATATATATATATATATATATATATATATATATATATATATGTCTATATATTATTTATATCAATTTATAAACATATATTTTATAAATGTTACTTATATACAAAATTCTGTGTATATTCTTTATTTCTAATTGACATCTAATAATTATACATCTTTATGGGGTGCAATACCACAATTTAACTATGTATAATATGCGATGATCAAATCACTATTTAACATATCCATCTGCTTAAATATTAAAACAAAATTTCGTGGAATTTTCCATCTGAAAAAGTTGCACTCATGCACGCACACCCACTCTAAACAATTAGTCCTGAAACTTGTGCAAAAATTAACTTCCCCTGTGTTCACAGCACATGGAAGTGGTTACAGTTAATAGTCCCTACTTTCTCCGCTTCCTTTCTTCCTGACTTGATTCTTTGGTGTGCCACTGCCAGGTCAACTGGTCGTTCCTCTGTAGAAGTGTTTCTATTCAAGTAATCTTGTGTATTTGATTTTAAAGTCAAAGAGTACTTTAGATGGAGAATAAACACTATTTTTGTGTTCTATCTTATTTCACAAATCATCTCGGAATCTCATTTGGAGACATTAAATTTTAACTTAGGGTATTCTGTTATAGATATTTATGATCTAATTTTAAAAAATGATGAGTTCCATCACTCTTTGATTTCTCGGTAGTATTTATTATTAAGTGACTTTCTGTAATTGGAAGTTACTTAGGATTTAGGATTTCTTTTACTGTATTCTGCCACCTTCTGCCCCCCCTTTCCTTCTGCCTTGTTTAGCAATATGCCTAAATATATTAAACACGTTAATTTAAAATTTTAGATTAATTGAACAATGTCAACATGATCCATAGTTAAACATTACTAATAATTTACATTACTAATCACCTAGGCATTTTTTAGTCTATTCAACTTTTGTTCTTCAAGGTATAAATTGCTTCTCTTTGCCTCTTTAATTTTCTATTTGTCAACCAGCAAGTGCAGCTACATTTATTTTTTTTCCCAACTATCTATTGTTGGTTGTATTCATGATACATAATAATCACGGTCAACTCGAGGGGCGGTGTGTTTACGCCCTGGCCCTGACGCCCTGCGTCATAACATCTCTACCTGTCTTTCCTCCTTCCACCTTCCTGTCTCTAGATTTCCTTCAGGAATCATCTTCATTCTCCTGCAGATCCGTGCTGTCGGATTCCCACTGGAGCCAGCTCTCCTCGGGGCGTTGTAATACCATCGTCATGGTCAAGATCCTCTTCAACTTTTCTGCCTTTAATTCTTGACCATTTCTGGGCTGCTTGCTTATCTGTAGTCTCTTCCCTAAGGACACTGAGTCAAGTGGAGAAACTTGAAATCCCTACAAATTGTGGCACCACCTGTGCCCACCTCATTAATGCCTTTAGTTATGCAGGGCTCAGGGCTCTTTTCACCATCTCACACCATACAGTCTCATTGTTCTCATGAACTAAATATTTTTTTTAAATTCCTTTACTGCAATCTTTTGGGTTTCTGAAGGAATCAAAATACTCATTCTTCCACATATAACTGAAAGTTGGGAACACCCAAGTCATAAAATTGTCGTGCGAAGTAGGACCCTATAGTGTATATGAAAGCAGCTTGTTCGCTAAGCCGGACGCGCACCTCTGGCATCATTCTAGGACATTAGCACATTTTCCCTCTGATCTCTTTCATCTGTGGATACAAGTCAGACTACGTTGACAGCCCTATAGCAGCTGAGCCTTACTTTTAATTGCATTCGTAAGGCCTCCTTCCTATTAAATTCTCCTCTCATAATTCTTGAGATTTATATAACAAAGGACTGTTATTTATATTTTTTTAAAAAATGCACGCGAAGTACTAAGTGAACTGCTTTAGACAATTGTTGTGTCAACCAGTGAGTGAGATACTCACCCCTCACCACGTACATTTCCCTTCTGATGAGACAGACAAGTCACCAGTCTGCAACAGAGTTCAGCTGTGTTGCAAGACAGTAGGTGCCACAGGCTAGCAGGAAAGGAAGCATGTACTTAGGATAAGGAGGCGAGGGATGCCAGGTTAGGGAAAAGCTATGATGTACAGTGTAGTATGTGAGAATGGGCCACACAAGGAAGGAACCTTTAGAAAAATGAGTGAAGGCGTAAAGCAATGATTGTGTCTAGAAGGAAGGCTGCTACAGACAGAAAGACAGCCGTGCTAAGGTCCCCAACACCAGAGAGGGCAGGATAGTACCCGGCAGGTTAGAGGGTCCGTGTTCCTGGAAAAAAAAATGAGTAAAGAAAAGAATTAGAAGAAAAGAAATTCAGAAGGGATCTGAACAAATATAGTCATGTGTTAGGACTTAGGCATTCTCTCGGATGACGATGGGAAATCGTAGAGCGTAGCTTGAAAGCATTCTCCTGCTGTTGTTAAAAAGATTACTGTGGTTGTCAAAAGATACTCCACGTTATATATCAGGGAAATGCAAATTAAAACAACAAAAATCCCCTCAATCGGGATGGCCCACATCTATAACATTCACGTAGCCAAATGCTGAGAAGGACATGGGGCAACAGAAATTCCCATTCAGTCCTGGAGAAACTAAAAAAATGGTGCTGTCATCTTGGAGAATTGGTAGTTTCTTGAAAATTTAAACATGCAATTTTTATGACCCTGTTCTCTGTATTTGTCCTAAGTATTCAAAAACTTACTGCCAACAAAACCTGCACTTGGATGTAGAAAGATGCTATTCATTAATGACCCAAACCTGGGAACAACCACAATGTCCTCCAGCATGTAAATTGATAAATGAATGGTGCAGACAGTGGAGTCTTGGGTCTCAGAAGACACAAGTAATCAAACTATCAGGTGACATAGAAGAATCTTATACACATATTGCAGTGTTAATGGACAAGATGAAAATGCTAGATAATCTGTGATTCTGACTACATGATATTTCATTAAAAAGACTAGTGTTTGCCAAGAATTAGATTAGAGAGACTGGAGCACGTGAGAGCACAGAGGTGGGTTGGGGCCATGGACCTCTTTAGCACGACACGACAAAGGTGAATCCATGCTACTATAAAATTGCCAAACTCAAAGAACTCACAGTACTAAAAAGTGAGTCTTCATATCAACCATGGACTCTGGGTAATGATGTGTCAGTGTAGGTCCATTAATTGTAACAAATGTCCCTCTCTGGAAAAGGATGTTGAAAATAGTAGAGGCCATACACATACAGGGGCAGTTGTACGTAGCAAATATCTGTACCTTCTGCTCAATAGTGCTGTGAACTTAAAAACTCCTTTAAAAAGAGTCTATGGCAAACAAATGGCTCAGGCTACTGTATTGTAAAAGGAATATAGGAGGAGAGAGATAGCAGCCAATGGACCAGTTCAACTGCTATTGCAGTGAGCTGCCAACTGATTGTGAGTATGACATACTACAGATACAGTAGTTAGGAAAACTTTACAGGCTAAATATATTCTGAGAATGGAGTCAACAAATCTCCTGACCCAACAGATGTAGGAAATAACACAGAGAAAAGACTCACATCCTTTAGCCAAGCATCAGGAAGTTGGCGGTGACCATAAGCTGAGGTATGCAAGTTTAAGATTAAACAGATTGGGAAAAGAAGATGAGAAAGGAAATTTTGCCGGGTTAAATTGGTGATATCTATGATCAGCCCAGTGGGTATGTGAATCATTTCACGTCAGAAATTATCAATAGTTTGCAGAACATCTTGTGGCATTCGGTATGGATTCTTCACCCTACTTGGCCCCTGTTGGTAGTCATTGCCAAAAATGCTCTTGAAAGAAATCCCATTGCTACTTCTGCAGGCAGAGTCCTCAAGAAGGCAATAATATCTATGCCCAAGTTTCTCATCATGCCATATCTTGAGGGACCAGAGAAAGGCTGTAGTCCCTGGAGAACACACCCACACAGGAAAATGGAAACTTCCTCTTTCCTTCCTTCCTGGTTTCATGTGACCCTTGGCTTGAGCTGTTTCCTTTTATTTCTATGTATGCTTTCTTCTTCCTCAGGCTGAGAAGTAAAACTTCTTGGACTGGGGCTTATTATTCTTTTCAAATGTTCATTATTTGTATTTCTCGTTTCACCCCCAAACTTACATCCCCCACCCCCATCTTATCCTATATTCTCACCCTGTCTTTCTGGTCCTGTGATTGGACACGCGTTAATCTTTGTCCGGGCCATTGCAAAACTGTGATATTTGTTATTGGCCCTCTAATAGGAGACAGGTCAAGTAGAGGTGGAGGTGTTGGAGCAGAGAAAAATGTGCCATGTTCCATAGAGATATCCTAAACACAATGGAGGTGACCATAAAACTTGATCACTGACTCACTGAGTGCCATTGAAAAAATCTCTACGCGGTTGCATGGCAGAAAGTGTAACACAGAATGACATATCAAGAGTCCATGCAGTCATTATTAAAACATGACCAAAATTTGTTCCACATATCCATTCTTTTGTCTACTTCTTTTTCTGATTATACGAATAGACCTGGAATTCCCATTAAATGAAAGAATGGGGCCTCAATCTGATGTTTTAGAATTATAAATATTTCTAATACTTCCAGTTGATAATTGAGGCCTAATTCCTGCTTTTTAGGACTTCTTCATATGGAGGTGGGAGATCCAACGCGACAAAGCATGAGGCAGGGCGCCGGTCAGGGCTGTGAGTTTGAAGGTGAATTCCAACTGTTGGGCTCCCAGCTGCTTCTGTCCCTAAGAACAAAAGGAGAGAGACATATAATCTTGCCAGTCAGCAGAGAACAGTGTCACAGGAAGTGGTTGATCAAATCTGGCATTTCTTGGATCCCTGAAATAACAGAAATGTATTAGTACCCTTGAGAAAAAAATATGTACCACTGCATTGCACTCCATAGCGACACGTTAGTTACTCTAGCAAGAAATTTATCAGAATGTGATAATGTCATTACTGAATAATCCCTCAGGGAAAATTTATAATTTAGCAACCACAGTTATAAAGAACTCTTTTTCAGTGAATCACAGATCATAATTAGAGAGGACTCCTCTAAACACTAAGGGTATTTTGGCTAACATGCGCATCATGAGAATGTAAATTCCACGAGGAACATTCAAATGCCACATACTAAGCACCACTGATTTTATATTTGTAAACTAGTATCGATGCAGATAGGGACTTCAGATATTTCCTAGCAATTATAATAAAGTGATTGAGATGAATGGTGAGAAGTTTGTATTTAAAGTGTGCATACACAAGAAAGAGAAAATATTTCAAAACCTTAAGCATGTACTTTGAAATCAAAATATTTTTGTGTAGATTAGGTACAAAACTTTCCTCAAATACTTTTTAAAGCCTTTTATTCCATACAGAGGTCCCCTTAAGAGATCTTGAATTTATTCTAATACTTTGGAAACCACTTAGAATTTCCTTGAAGAGCTGTTTTTGAACCAAGCAGGATATCAAGTTTTTTTTTTTTTTTTTTTTTTCCTTTCTGGACCTTTACCTGAATTTGAATGATTTTGATTGCTTCTTTTCAAAATATTATTAACAACCATAAATTCACATTTAAGAAGAAACTAGGTCCTTGAACTAAATCCAGCCCTTGACTATTTTGGAATATTAAATTCCACTGGAACACAGTCGTGACCATTCACTTAAATGTTATCTCTGGCTGCTTCTAAACTCGAATGGGAAAGGTAGTCCCCAAAAGACCACAGGATTCCAAAGCCTAATTTATGTTCTATTCACCCTTTAACAGTAAATATTTGCTGAGCTTCCTTAAAATATTAAGACTTAACACCACTGGGGAGATTTCAAAGGATAGGCCATAGTAACCAAACAGAGTCCAAGAACAGTGGCCTGTTCCATAGCGGTTGCTTCACTGGAACCTTACGTACATTACTCAAAATGGTTACCTTTGTGGAGAATGATAATTTAGAGTTATACTTCACTGACTATTGTAGTTTGGAATTGAATCCCAGAACTTTCCTGGTGAATTACATCCTCACCTCATTATTATTTTTTTTTTTTTAATTTTGAGACAAGTTCTTACTAAGTCACTATGTTGCCCAGGCTGAACTCGAAATTGTAAACCTCCTGTCTCAGCCTCCCAGAAGGCTGGAACTTCATGCCCTGCTGTTTGTATTATTTAATCTGTGGCTAGCTTCATATCCCCATCTGTGGAGTGCTAAATATGAGTATGAACCCTTTGCAGAGTTGTAGAAGAGAATGAATGAGGTTCGAGGTATAAGGACCACAGACGTGAGCGAGCACTAATACTCTTCCATAAGTGTGGATGAATGACATGAACTTTCTTTCTCTACGTGAAATCAGTCACAGAGGATTTTAATGCAGACCATAAAACAGAGAAGAGATCTCTAAAAGATCCTAAAACAAAAAAATCCTGAAAGCTCTTGAGGGAGAAAGGCCTAGAGAACACGAGCTCTTGTTTCTTGTTCTCTCTCTCCACTCTCCTCCTCTTTCCAGCTCAGAGCCCTCACATTTAATCACGTTTGGAAGATCAGGATTTCCATTTTCTCTGAAACGAGTAAAAGGGAAGATTATCCCTGAAATTGCCGAAGAAATGGGGTCAGGAGATTGAGTAGCTGGAGGGCAGCATTATCAAGGACACCTGCCCCGAGAAGCTAAGTCAGAATGAGTCCACCCAGGAAAAGTGTCTCCATGGGCCTTCCCTTCAGAAAAGGCAGGTGACCTTTCAGACAGAGGAATCCAGCCTCAGTCTACAGACTGCTGAGAGTAGAGATAATAGGACTGTGATACACATTTTATAGTAATTTGCTATTTTTCATTAAAATATGGACACACCGTGGTTAAGGGGCACTCAGCATATCTCCCTCTGAATGACTAATAGACTGTTTATCTACTTGAAGACCTAATTGTCCTTTAGACATCACCTGGACTGTAAATTTATTTCTTTTCATTGTCTTTAAATACCTAAATTTTCATTACCATGAACATTTACTTTGCTTCATAACCTCATTTTTAATTAAATATCGTTCATCTTCTTGATTTTCAAACAGAAAAACAGAACAAAAACTTACCACAATTAAAAGAAATATGCTTTATTTTTAATATGTTTAACTTCACTGACATCACTTTTTTAGATATAAGCTTGAAACAAAGCAATCTAAACCACTAAACCTATTTTTCTCTTTCCAAAATCCCTCGCAATTTCTACTTATTGCACTGTACTCTTGGCTATATAGACTGCAGTGTGATATCACAAATGGCAGACAGCTGGAACATGTGTGGCTATTTCAAAACAATTTACACAATCACCTCTCCTTTCCTTACTTTAACTAAAAACTTGGATAAATCCCTTTAATAAATCACTTTCTGTAGCCAGGGTATGTGCTCTGACTCTCCACATTGCAGTTTTGCATTGAATTATCAGGAGGAATTCAAAAGGTATATATTATAATAAGTAAAGAATTGATATCTTCTTAATAACACCGGTGTTGGGGGGCACCCAAATAATACTAGAATGGTGAGTATCTGGTGGTTGAAAGAGAAGCAAAAATAGGTCAGAAATTACTTAATAGGCAATCCAATTGAAGAAGACATAAAGGCATTGATTGGTTATTTTCTGGTGTCGTAGCAGGTCGTAAGAGAGGACTGAATGGGAACCAGGTGGGATGAGGGAAGGATCAGGAGTGAACAGGGACTCTATAGGAGACACTGGGTTCGGATCCAGGAAGAAAAATCAGACCTGAAGCAGAAGAAATATGATGATATTAGGACCTGTATGAAACAGATTTTAATTTTAGTCCTTGAAACACCTTGCATGGTCAGATGCTTTGATATGTAAGATGCTCGCCTCCTGGTCTTCGTCTTCCTTCTCCTACACCTTCTTGAAGTTTGTCTTAGTCACTTTTTGTGTCTGGGACACAATACCCAACACCACAATTTTAAAGAAGGGAAAGTCGCGTTAACTCAGTTTCAGAAGGTCTCAGTCCGTTTATGGCTACTGACAATGATGGCAGCGTGGGGAAGGGGCCTAGCCACAGATAAGTTGTTCACTGCGTGCGGGATAGGAAACAAGTCGGGGGAAGAAGCAGCTAGTATATATCCTTCCGGGGCATGTCCCAGGGATCTGTCTCTTCCGGGTCAAATCCCAGGGATCCGCCCCTTCCAACCAGGCTCTCTCTCTCTCTCTTCATAGTATACGGAATCCATAGTTGTTCCACAACATTCAAATACCAGAGACTTTGACATTTTATACATGGGACGATCTAGATCCCAACCACAGCAACTTGCTTCTGGTTTTCTGCCTCTTTCCTTCCTTCCGACCATACTTTCTCATCCTTCTCCCGCCCTTACCTCCACCCCAAAGAGAATGCTCTTGTGTTCTAGGACTGCCTTCACAAAGCACCACAGACTGGGGACGTTTAACGAGAAGAATGTATTTTCTTTTAGCACTGGAGGCTAAGTGGTTGGGCAATACTGTCTTCTGTCTGTGCCTCGGCATGGTCTTCCCACTGTGTCTTTCTGTGTGCCGATTTCCTCATATGGGTGCTACTCATACTGGGTTAAGATCCATTATCATTGCCTTGTTTGAACTTAAACTTTAAACTTCTGTTTCAAAGATAGACATATTTAGAGTTGCTGGGCATTAGCACTGGAACACACAAATTTTGTAAGGTATACTACTCAGCTCATAACAAAGGCACCAGAGGAATAATTTGTTTTGTTTTTCCTGAATAATAAAGTGCCCCATCATAATGAATGTGAGCCCAGAAGGTGATGATTGGGCTCAGTGAAATGCCAAAGCCTCTTCTTTCAAATACATGGCAATATAGAGAGGCCCAGGAGATCTGGATCTACTATTTAAGAAAACAAGGCTCTATGTGGGGCAGAAAGGTCTACGTGGCTGAACACTAAGTTAGGGCACTATGAGAAGGCATATTCACTGGCTATGGAATGCTCTTGTAGTCTGCAGAAGCTAGCTAAGATGCCAGGGATCTTTTCCCAGACCTGAAATCTCATCAGACATTGGGATGAGCTGTGCTGCCAATATCTATCTTAAGTACCTTTTAGAAATACGCTAAGCCAAATAGGTACTGTCTTCTCTAGCATTTCTGATCAAGATAATTGGCAACCTGAGCCAAGTAGCACTGGCAGAAATTGCCATGAAGATGAATTAGTTATTTTATGTTTTAGCATTAGTAAAGCTCAGTCAATTTCAGCCCTTGGCATTGAACCGGTATCTTCCTCTTGGTACTTCTTATTAAAGGGTGACTCTCATGAGATCCTGAGAGTGGTACCTCTGGCCCTGAGGTCGGACGAGTAGAGCTATTTCAACTAATAGATTCAACAAGTAATGATATTAAAAGGAAATAATTTTTGAATAAATAAAATAAAGGTCTTGGAGGAGCCCAAAGTTAATACATCAAATCTACTGTTTCCATTAAGATAATTTCAGGGACCCATTTCTCACACTCTGTATTCAGGAGAGGACATCCTGTCTTTCCGTTGGTGTTGAAGCAATGGCAGGGAGTCCAGAAGCTGTTTCTGATTTTCATATAGTCTCTGTGTCATTCAATGACTCCTTATTTTTCTCTCCCTCCTCTGAATGGTGACGTGGAGGGCAATTTGAAACTACAAACCCACAACCTCAGTATGGACCTGTGAATTCTTCAGCGTCCTGACCTGACAAGTAGCACATGCACTCTGGGAGAGGTTCCCACACCTACCTCTGTGGTCACATATGCTAATCCTCTGACTTTTCTTTTTGAAAGAGATTCTTGTTTATGAGAGTTTCTGGTAGGAATTATTTGTCTGAAGAGATGAATGGGTGAAGAAAATCCAGTCAAGAAACTAAGGCCAGTTTGCACCCACTCTTCAGACTGCCTCAAAATATTGACTTTCTGGAATTTATTTTCAGGAATTGCTAATTAAGAAGTCTCTAGAGGTAACAGAGGACTACTGTTTCCTAAGTTATTCTTTTCTATTTTGTTCTGGTGAGGAGAGACAAGAGTGTTGAGAAAGCACAACTCTAGGAACACATTGACACTGTACTTGTCTTTCCAGCCATCTTGAGTATCCCTTGGACAGGAGGGAGATAGGTAGTGGGTGGGTCCACCCAATACTCAACTCAGTGCAGGAAAAGCAAAGGCAACCGGGGAAGGACAACTCACTGAGCTTGCAGTTTTCCAGTCAGACAGCAGTAGGAGAGAGGATGGTACAAGAGTTTAAACTGGTTTTTGAGCAAAATAAGATACCAGTGGGAATAGAATGAAAAGACAGAATGAAGATCCTACCATGCCATCCATCCAATTAAAGAATCACTGGAAGGAGATACTTGAATGTTCAACTCATGAAGTTGTACTTGGCCTCCAACCTGGATGAGACTTGAGTGCCTAGATCAACTTTTCACTGGATTCCCACCTATGGTTGCAGGCAATTGGAAGCCTATCAGTTGACTTATAGCAAAGATATGTATGTACATTTGCCGAGAAAAGTAGATAACAGTCTGCAAGAGAAATAATAACTGATTTTCCCAAGAGATATAATATCTGAAAAGTCTCAATGACCATATCATCTTTTAAAAAATAATTTCAACCTAAGTGTTATTTTCTTATGTATAATAATTTCCTAATAACATACAGAATGTGACTCTCATGCCCACCACTAAGCTCCACCTGATGCAGATTAATAAAGCCACAAGTCAGCCTTAATATCTTCTCCCACATTTATACAGACTCGGGCTCCTTTGGGCAAGTTCAGAAACATATGTGCAAAGCATGATGCAGAAAACAGAAAATAAAGTTTGATAAACAGGAAAATAATGGTGCCACACTAATTGCCTTAAAAGTTATAAAGGCCTATTTAGGCAGCTTAATAATATTCTTGAAATTAGAAATGGTAGTCTAGGAAATGGTCCCCTTTAGCTGGAGTAGACATAAACACATTTACAATTGGTTAAATTAAGAAAACTGGTGCTATATTTCTGTGTATCTGTGCAGATATCTTTAACTAATATATTTTGTTAGAAGGTTTGTGACCCTGTTCCCCTGTACACTGCTTGAAAAGTGTATTTGACTTTAGGAGAGTATCTATTTAAATTCTAATTGTCACTATACAGTGTAATAATCTTTTCTCAAACAACCATTTCCCAAACTGATATTTTCTTGTCCTTGCTAAATAATGTGTGTTTTCTTAGTGGGGTAGGGGTGCAAACCAGTAATAAAAATAATCACTAATTCTAACAGGCCTGTCTAACAGGATGCTTGACTTCTTTCTTTTTTAAGTGTCATGACAATGGATATAAAAAAGCAAGATATTTTACATATTAACTACATTGTATATTACATATGTAGCCCAAGACAATTTCTCTTCACTCAAGGAAACCTAGGCAACCCAAAAGGTTGGGCCCCTCTGACAGTATTGTCACAATGAACTTGTCCTTAATCTCATATTATTTGTTGTTATTTTTTGTCACAGTGCTCCCTGTTCCAGTTATTGAAAATAATCTCATGTTGGCTTGCGTTTCTGAAAAGTACTGTTCTTGTCTCTTCGACTGGCTCCCTAAGGCGTGTGTTCATTAACCTGCTTTGTAAAGGTTTTACATGGACTCGCAGCCAAGTCCGGAAGTGCGCAGAAAACTCACCATTCACGGGGTCCAAGTCTCCTACAGCAAAAACAGCCATGGTGCGTCTTGGGTGACCCACGCCGGGTCTTCGTAGACAGCACTGGAGACAGAAGAGCGTCAGTCCACCGAGAAAAGCCATGAAAAAAATCAGCAGCAACAACCTGAGGTGCAAAAGTAGGAAGGGAGCAGTGAGGCGGAGCATGTGGGTCTGAAGAGTTTCTGTCACTATCTGGAAAGCCAACAAGGACTCAGTTGAGGGGAGTGCAAGAGACCCGGGGACTGAATTCTTTAGCAATCCAGGCCATAGTAGGTGGTGTGAATCTAAACTATTGCTGCGCTCAAGAGAGTCAACCTCACCAAATGGAGACAATGCCTTCTTCCTAGAAATTGGAAGGTTATTCTTAAACCTAATAATGTCTTGATGTTTTTATTCAACTATTATTTCTTGTATTCAGCTTTCTATCTGTGTGTTCAACTACTATTTAAGCAAATGAGTGTATTTTAGATATTAGGGTAGGAATTGAAAGATAGAAAACACCTCTCTCTCTCTCTCTCTCTCTCTCTCTCTCTCTCTCTCTCTCTCTATCTGAGAATAAGCAATATAATCGATAGAACTGATACTATGGAGCTTGGAAAATAAACAGCCAAGATTGAGAAAGTCATAACAACTCTGAAAATTTCTAGTGGATTATTTCGCAAAACAGGTGGCTGCTTATTTTGAGTGCCTTTTCAAGACAGATGTGAAGTCAGTGGGGCAATCATTTAGAAAAATTTCGAGAGAAAGAACAATTATTTTATCATCAACAATCTCCAGCTTGGAATATGCTCTGATTCTTAAATATAGTGACTTTCCTGTCACAGGAGATTTTTAAGCCAATGCTGGTAGACAGCCTCAAGGTGGTGGTTTTATAGATACTGATTTGCATGACCCCAAGTTTTCCAGGAGCTAAATACTTCAGATTACTCAGGAAAGCAAGTTTGCATGTAACATGAAATGTTTCTTGACACGAATAGAGGATGGACTTACCAGGTGTGCATTTTCAATAATCATTAGGAGCAGACGAGAAAGGACAGAGTGGTTCTCTCCCACAGAACTTAAGAGTCCTTCTCCACCTGAACACTGTGGAAATAATTTCTTCTCCACAAAAGTGGTTAATCTTTATTGTTCTCGGTGCCAAGAAACCACAGACCTAAAATAATAAATTAATTAATCTTATAAACGTTAACAAGAAGGCTTCACTGATGCATGATGGGCTCCCTTATTAAAATCACCCAAAATGTTCTGTGCTGGGCTCTTTTCTAAACCAAGTGTATAGTTTCATCTGCAGTAACTTAAAGTACTATCAGGCAGGGCCACATTATTGTCATTTTCCTTCTATAATTCAGAAAACTTACTCCATGGGATAATCAAGTAACTTGCCCAAATTAGCATTCCTGGGTGTGGCACAGGCGGATTTCAAGAACAAAGGATCAGGCTGAGGAGTCCTGTTCTTTGCCGCCAAGGAATACTGCAACCAGGAGTAAGAAAATCCACGTCTGGCTTCGGAATGCTGTCTGGCAGGCTTTCTGGGTGTGCATCCCAAAAGACATTAGGGAGCACTAAAAATACGAAAAGAAGTGGAAGAGGGTGTATGGAGGATATCACACTGAGAATAAGACAAAAAAGAGGTCAGGGTATTGTAAATCTCATATAAATTTAGAAATGAACCGTAATTTTTTTTTGAGACAGGTCTCACTTTGTAGCCCAGGCTGGTTCTGAACACACTATGGAGCCAAGGCTACCCTTGAATTCATGGCAATCCTCCTGCCTCAGCCTCCTGAGTGATGGAATTACAGTGGAATCGCAGATCAGTACCACCATACACGGTTTTTGTGGGGCTGAGGAATCATTCGGGATTGTGAGCTTGCTGCGCGAGCACTTTGACCATAGTGCCATTCCTCCAGCCCCTAGACTGCAAATCTTGGTAGAGTTTTTTTGACAGTTCATAGGTTAAAAGAGGAAGAAGGACAAAATTAAATATATATCTTCCTCTAAAACGAACAGACCAATGGCATTACTTACCAGGTAAAAATTATTTCTAATATAGAAACCAGGAAAAATTCAAGTATGGAAGGTTATAAGAATAGAACACTGTTAAGAAAAGTAACAACATCTCCATAGTACTCTTAGAATATATGGAATAAGATGTCTCATGTGGCTGTCGTTCCTTTCAAAAACTCTTCCACAATATAGGTCAATGAGAAGTTCAGGTAGAATAATTTTGAGGAACGTGAGAGTTTAACACATATAACTTAGGAATCGGCAGTGACAGTACAGCATCTGTGGAAATGGACGGAATGCAGATCCCATGGGCATTGTGCCAAGGATGTAATAAGTTAAATGTGGGATACACAACATGACCTTAGTCAAAATTCTATACTCAGAATTTACAGTCAGTTCAGAATTCAAACTCCACCTGTCTTTTGCTTCTCCACTGTTTTTTATTGCCATAGTTTCACAATACACAGTAACACCACTCGGTGGGGGAAATCATCCTTTTTTGATACCTTCCCCCCCCCCCTTAGACCCTTTGATGCCCCCCCTTAGACCCTTTGATTCTTCTGATCCCTTTCTCTTTCTTTGAGAAGTCCATCTCTGTGTTACCTAACATTTCTGCTATATTTAACTCCTTATCTATTTATACTTGGGTCTCTTTTATAAGAGAAACCATGTGACAGTTGATCTGCATTTGATTTGTTTCAATTAACATTATGGTCTCAAGATCCATTCATTTGCCTACAAATGGCTCAAATTTACCTTTCTTTCTAGCTAAGCAACACTGCCTTGTGTGATCGTGGTGTGATTTCTTTTCCCATTGTTATGGCTTGGATCTGGAATATTTTCCAAAAGCTTCATGCATTTGGATATTATGGATTACCTGTGGATGCCACGTGCTGTTAGAAGGCAGGGCCTCGTTAGGAGAGGCAGATCACTGAGGGTGTGGCACAAAGGGGTGTACTCTGTCCCTGGCTCATCTCCAAGCCTTGCTCCTCCCTCTTGCAATGATGCCATCCCTTGCTCTGCACTGGACTATTCTGCCATGCCGCTACTGCCAGATGCCCACAGGCAGAGAGAGCTCTGAAGTGTGAACTGCAGTAAACCTTTCCTCCCTTAAGTTATGGGTGTTAGGTCTTGCACCCCAGCAATGAGAACGTGACTGAGACATCCCTTCATCTGTCCCCAGACATCTAGGCTGGCTTCAAAGTTTGGTTACTGTGAATTGCACCACAATAAACGTGGGTATAAATGCATCGCTGTAGTGTAAGACCTGGGAATAATTCTGACTGAACAAGCAAAAGATCTCATTAAAAAAACACTATAGTATTAAAAAGAAAGAGATGGAGGACAACACTAGACAAGACAGACCACATTCCTGGATAGGCAAAATCAACGCCGTCAAAATGGCCACATTTTCAAAAGCAAAATATAGATTTAAGCCAATCCCAAAATACCACCAACATTCTTATCTTGGTTACTTGACAGCCACAACTTCAGGAAAGAAAGAATTTATTTTAGCTCAATTTCAGAAGGCGACAGTCTCATCACAAATGGGTGGTTAGGACATGGTGGAGTCACATGGTGGGGCTGGTGCCAGGTCTAAGGCCAGAGCAAGAGATGGAGCAGGGGCAGAGGCCCTCACAGTACAGTGGAACAGAGCCAGGCCGGGGAGGAAAGGAGGGGTCAGGACATGCTCTGTAGTCAAGGCCTCATTGTGCACATGCATTCCGAGATATTGAGTATGTGTTTAATTCATTTACTTATACTGTAGGTTATTAGTCTTCATCACTGTGACTAAATATCCAACATCCACAACTTAAGGGAGCAAAGGTTTATTTAGCTCCCAGTTTCAAAATGTGACAGCCCATTCACAGTAGCTGACAACAGGGGAAGCACGTGGTAGAGCGGAGGGAAAGGCAGCTCCTCACGGCATTGCAAACAGGAAGGGAAGGGAGAGAGGAAGGGTGGACCTAGCATATACTCTTCCAGGTTCTGTCCCAGTGATCTGTCCCTGCTGGGTCAAACCTCCGTGTTCTATGCCTTCCAGGTTATGCCCCAGACATCCTCCCCTTCCAATCAGGCCCCATCTTCCCACGTCTCCTACATCCAAGGATATTGAATCACATCCAAACATGTGAGTCTTTTAGGGGACACTCCAGATCCAAATCACAACAGTATCCCAAATATGTCTCAATTTTTCTATGAATGATAACTTTTGGGACACCCTGTACAGGATGTTCAGTGCTTGCATATTTTTTCTCATCATATTAATTTTACTTCAAATATTATGACAAAATTAATTCTAAGTAAACACTTTTATATTATATTAAATCTTATATTTTAAATGTTTCTTTGTATGCATGGCAACCTTTAGGACACTCTGTATACCACTTCTCTACCCTGTCTGCCACGGATTGGACTTTACTGTCTGCTAAATTGTTATCTGTTTGAAGCAGTTTTACATTTTTACTCAAAATGAAAATATTCAATGATCAGTAGAGCAGATACTTACACGTAAGGTTATATAACAAAAAGCTCAGACTTACGTATCGGTTGGAGTTCTGCTATTATTGTAATCTACCATCTCTCTGGTTCCCTATTTCTTGATCTAAAAAAGGTGATGATTAGCCTTCAAGCTCTGATGTCAACATAAAAATTTTCCCGGATAGAGTGTTTCCCTGCCATGGTACTTAGAGAATTCGATGGAACATCTAAGAAATTATGAATTTCTGGATTCTGAGTCTAAAGCAGCAAGCCAGGAGTCAGGGGGAGCAGCTATAAAGGGCAGAGTCAGAAAATTCTGCAAACCATGGAAAGCTTTATCACCAACAAAAGATGCAGGCCCTACAATTAATGTGAAGACGTCACAATGGAGGTTCGTGTAAAAACTGAAAGAATCACAGGCACTTAACATAGCAGATTGTCATCAACAAGGTGACACATTAGGAGTAGGTGAATGCCGCGGGGCCAAAGAAAACAAGCCGCTTGGCCTGGTCTCTTACTTTACAGCCACTGCCGGGAGACCCAGGATTTGAGGGTAATAGCCAATGAAATTGAAAACAGCTGGCTGGCAGACAGGGCCGCAGCCAGTAGCCAGCACTTGGCAAAAGTGCTTTTCTGACACTTGAACTAAGTCAGAGCGCATTATTCTTAACATTAATCATCGGCAGCGTTATTAACGGCAACTGCTCCCCATCTTCGAGACAGACTTCTGAGAACCATGAAATCTACAGCATAGAAGTGATACACGTGAGTCAATCATTCACATCCTTCACAGCAAAGACACTTTGAACGTGCATAGGACATAGATTAGACTCTGGATTCGTTTGCTCATACGTGGCACTATAGAAATATCTCATCATGGCCTTGACTTAGGAGTGTGGAAGCAGCTGGAGATGACATCATGGTGTTTCCATAAATCTCAAGTGCACTTGAAACCTCACGGGAAGGGAATTCAGTGAGCAAACATACTGAGAAATCAGTGAGACTCCTTATGTACTTAACAAAACTGATGATAATAAAAATTGTATTTTCTGATCTTATTTTTTTTATTTTATTAGTGCATGCTTGCAGTATATATTAGTCATGTTAGGGGCTGGAGGAATGGCTCAGCGGTTAAAGCACTTGAGCAAGCGCTAAGCCAAGTGCTAAAAACCCGAGTTCGATTCCCCAGCACCATGTAAGCTGGGTGTGGTGGCACACACCTGTAATCCCAGCACTTGGGAGGCTGAGTCAGGAGGATTGCCATGATTCCAAGGCCAGCCTGGACTTTGAAGTGAATTCAGGACCAGCCTGGACCACAGAGCGAGACCCTGTCTCACAAAAAGTCATGTTAATTTGGGGAAGTTGGTACCAGCACATAACACGTGTTCATTTTTCATCTCTTTACTCTCCACTCCCTTCTTCCTCCCTTTCCCTCTCTCCATCCCCAATTCATCCTCCCTGCTTCTTCCCTGGCCTCTTTTATTGTAGTTACTTATATTTTAGGTTTCTCGTATAAGAGGAATCATGTGACATTTGAATCATGTAATAAAGCCTCTGCCTGAAAAACAGTCTATAGAACAAAAATGCAATCTGCAGAATGGGGCAAAAAGTGCCCATTCCAACAGAAGACTAATATTTAGAATATATAAGGGACTCCAAAAATTAACTCCACCCAAAACACATAATGCAAACAACAGACAAATAAACTGAATAGACATTTCTCAAAAAAGAAAAAGAATAGTTTTAAGAAAAATTGAGCCATCTTCATTTAAAAAATATTCCCTTTCACCTTTCTTACGTGGTAATAATGATCATTAGAAACTCTTAAGGGGCTTTTCAAGTGTGGTGCACCTTTTTGATTCACTGGATTTTTTAAAAAGTTAAATAAAACACAATGTCTGATGATTGACTTACATTTCATTTTCTTCCTACAGTAGACTCAAGAGCATCAATGGAAACACACGTTTAGAACAATACAATTTAAACATCTCATCAGCATAATCTTTTACTACAAGCATTGCCTATAGACAATGTGGCTTATGCCTTTTCATTTGTTTTGCTGCTTTTAATAAAAAGCTCCACAGTATAGTTTTAATTGAAGAAATTCAGGATAGATTCTTCAACTCACAGTGACAGGAGATGTATATTGTGAACCAGAATTCTACTCTACTCTAAATTGAAAAGCATTCATTGTTCCTCTGAAGGAAAATTTTGCTTATTCTAAAGAGGTATACATCTTGATTTACTCCCTCTCTCTTTTTACATTTTAGGTAAAGGAAGGAAGTTCATTACTTGCACGGATTATTTTCATATAATAAAATCAAGTTCCTGGTAAATGGAAACAAAAGTCAATCTTTTTAGCAGTGAGGGGTGGCCAGTGTTCGCGTCAGGAGAGACCTGATGGAAAAGCGGTGTTTTATTTATAGCCACATATTATTCCTATTAAGATTCATAATATTTTCTTTATCAAAAGGAAAAAAAATAATAACCTTTAATAACATCAAGCCCTAAATACTATAACAGAAATATCTTAGTACTCCATGTCAAGCCTTACAGGTGGTAACATCTCATACCCACATCACAAGAAAAAGAAGCACTACTTTCCAGAGACTGCTAATATTTGTTCATTTTTTTCCTGTATGAGCTGAGAATCCTTCTGGGTGCAATGAAAAAAAAAATCTTTAATGCCACCTTCATGTAGCTGTAAAAATTGGGTCGATGAGGTCAGTTCAGGCATTTATTTTTCCTGGACTATAGCTAATCTGTATAAGAAACAAGTTACAAAATTTAAAATGGTAGGCTTGGGACTTCGGTATGAGATGTATACCTTTCCCCCTTAATCCCAAATGTATCTTTTCAACACCTTGTATTTATACCACCAAGTTCATCTGGGCAAAGGGATTTGTGGAGTTGCAGATGGAGTCACAAATTGGCCATCAGAGAGCATCGTAATGAACAATTTATAAGCCCAGAAAATGAGTTGCAGTGTCTTTTGCTAGGATGCTGCAAATAGATTTGCATGCTAACTGAGAGGAAAATGAACATTCAAATTTTATCCATAAAGAAAGTTTATTTATGAGGAGGTTGAATCACTTGGGATCTAGCATAACAGATAAACAAATAGCGCCAGCGTTTTACTTTGAAGTCACTTCCTGGTGTTCTCTGTGAGTTGTACTTGGGGAAGAAGGACATGATATTTCATTACTACCATTTCACTAAGAGGGCATCAGCCACCAGATTTCTATATTATTACAAAGCAAGGGAAGCCTCAATATGCTTCAGACCTAAATCTATCAGATATATTGCATTCAAGCAGCAGAGATACAAGGGTGTAAGGTATTGGTCAGGAAGGAATGCTACAGAAGAGGAAAAACAATAAATCCCCACAGTGATTTTCTATACATCAACCACCATTGAAACGCTATCAAGAATTAGGCCAACATTTCTTAAATTAATCCAGCTGTAGCAACTTGCTGTGTATCAATAACATTTCTGACATTAAAAAAATCATAGCACAGAAGAGGGAAGTGAAGGTTAAATGTCATCACATTATTTCAATAACATTAGAAATCAATAAAGAAAAATAAGCCTAATGTCATGGAGATGTTCTTTTCAATGTTCCTGACCAACAAATATCATAATTCAAGGGGTAGTGGCAATACTTTCTTAAAGCACATCTTTAAAATTCAGGAGTAGTTGTGTTGCCCAGCAAACAAGCCTATAGCCAATCAAGTTCTCCAAGTACCTCAGAAAATCTCCCAGAAAGAGAGATGTTTACCTGGAAGAGTGCAAATCCCTGGGTCCCTGCTGTTTAAATCACTGCAGTGCCACTGAAAGGCCTGGATCTTGACATACTCAAAGGATGATGTGTTCAGAGATAGCAACTGGCTGGTTCCAAATGGCTCTGTCTCACTCAGTACTTGTTATTGTTTCTGTTAGCTTCTTCCCTGCTCTTGCATTAATGACGACTCTTGTAACTAACGAAATACAGGCTGGGGGAAGGAAATGCAGGTGCAAGTTCACAGGTGCTAAGAGTTCAAAGAATTTAAGCTCAAGGTCGGGACTGTGGGTACTGTTTGTCAAGGCTTTCCAAGTACAGGTTATAAACACTGCTCTGCAGAGCTAGTCGATTGCTTAAAATTAAATCACTTTCAACGGTCAAAGTCATAAATTATTTCATGGAATTTGTGAACATGTATTCTCCCATTTGGAGTATTGATCCTATGCATCAAGGTTGCTATCAGGCCAAATGCAGCCTTGAGCTTATAGTTATCAGATTGGTAAGATTCAAAGTTTGATAGCATCGTGGAGGGAGACAGGGGAGAGAAAGATACAGAGAAACTTCCTTTCATATACAATTGGGAAATTGTACAACTTTTGGGGAGGACAATTAGGTAATTGTTATCTAAGGAAAAATTAAATATACCTTCCGGCCTTCTTAAATATATCCCATAGATATAGATTATTTGTATCTACAAATGATACAAGTGATTTGATGCAACGATATTCACTGAAAGAGGAAAATTCCATCAACCTGTAACTGATTCAATACAAAATGGTTGTGTCTACTCGACAGAATACTAGGAAAGAGTAATGGTTCATCTCAGAAAGTATTTTTTCCCATTTTATTGATATGTGTAAGTGCAAAATTTAAGGTTCACGATGAGGCTGAGCATTTTGTGCACGTGTGTATCTTGTCAAGGTGACAAGACATTCCCCCTCTCCTTTTGTCCCTCCCCCTAACCACCCCTCCATCCTTCCCCACCCTACTCCCCTGTTTCACTTTGTTTTTCATTTTAAGTTCCATGAGATAGTTGTGATCTGGGTTTCTCATATCAGAGAGATCATTCGATGTTTCACCTTCTGCTTCTGACTCACTTCACTAAGCATGATGTTCTCAAGTTTCTTCCATTTACCTACAAAAGCCTCCATGCTGTTGGACTTTATAGATGCATAGTGCTCCATTGTATATAAATAACCACAGTTTGTGTATCCATTGGTCTGTTGATGGGTATTTTGGTGACTTCCATATTTTAGCTATTGTTAGTTGTGCTGCTATGAACATGGGTATACATATATCTCTGTTATGTGTTGTTTTGACCTCTTTTGGAAATATTCCCAGGAGGGGTGTCGCTGAGTCAAAGGAAATATTTATCTCCAGTCTTTTGAGAAATATTTTTAAAGGTGGAAGCTGATCACAAAAGCTGATGTGGAGAGGGTTCTAAGAGTTACCATTAAATAAAAGCAGCAAATCATACAGCACAGTGTACATCAGTTACATTTTATATAAATATATAAACAAGAAAACATAATTTGTGTTTTCTCTGTAAAATTTTCACATATATAATTATTTATATACATAGATCGTCTCTACATGAAACTTTACGGTGGTTTTATTTGTAATGAAGAAGTCATAGACTAAAAACTAAAAGGTAGAAGGGAAATTCACATTATTGTTTCTTGTGTATTTGACACACAAGCACTTGATAATGTCCATATGCCATTTAATCATTTTATATTCCCAAGGGCCAATTTTGAAGCCACACATCTAGAATTCTGAAGAAACATATTGTAGTTCATACCCCAGTGTACTTCACCAAATCTCATTCAAATGATAATATATGGACCCATTTATGATCACATACATCGGTCACACCGGGAAGAAACCAGCCGTATTTGTTAAGTGCTACTGCGGTGAATTGACCATTGAGGTACACAGATCATTTGTGCTGCATCTGGACAGGGAAGCAGGCTGTGTGGCGGTCATGATCTGTTTAGTATGCAGCCACAGTCACAGCCATGAATTTCAAAGCAGAGGAAGGGCTCAGTGCCAGTGCCAATAGGAAAAAAGTAAACCAAGCCTACAGGATTATTTGTCCCTAAGACACCCTTCATTTTGAGTGTCTCTGAAGCCTGTAATTAAAAAGAATGAAGAATAGGCTTTTCACTGGTGAACTTATTTATTAGTCGGTCAGAAGCCTGACTTCCGTCAGTGGAGTCAATGATCTTAAGAATTTCTGGGAAAGGAAGGGAAAGCGAGGTGAGTTAGAAAAGAGAGGGTGTGGAAACAATGGACACGGGTTCGATTTAGCTTTAGAAACCGGAACAATGACCAACCGGAAACAAAGATTAAGTAAGTTTTGCCCAGAAGTACACAATCTCGCAGCAGATGTCTGACTAGGAGTACAACAACCTAGCGGGAATGAAGTCTACTGTCATAAAAACGTTGTGTTACTGCTACACTTGGTGCTAAAATAAAATCACATTCATTACCACTTTTGTTTTCACAGACTCCAAATTATCCATTGAGTTCTCTGATTTCCAACATATCATTTCTAAAAGAAAGCATGTTAAATTTTGCCTAGATTGATGGTGTCTCTGGTACATTTCTGCCTAGCATCATGATAGTTTGATGGTCTTAGAAAAAAAGAAGCTAGACATGAAGTACTGTATTAGTTTTTAATTTTTTTATTTCAAGATAACAATAGATTTACATGCAGTTTTAAAATTTTTTGGATAATCAATGTCCTCTTGAGCCAGGGTTCCCAAAAGGCAGCCTTTTGTGCAGCAGCAGTACAGTAGCTCAACCAGGAAACTGACACAGATGCAATCACGGCCCACATAGTTTTTCTAATTTATACTTGACCATTTGAAGTTTTTGGTTAGTCGTGTTTCTTTGACTCCTGATGATATTCCAGACCTAGTGATAGCAAATTCTCCTTACACACATTTACCCATTTTATAAGCAGCATGACTAAGAGCAGCTAAAATGTAGAAAATACAAAAATATCTACTGACAGACTACTGGAGACACAAATTGTGGTATTTGTACACAATGGAATATCACTCATCCATAAAAACAGACAGGCTCGAGGACTTTGTAGGTAAATGAATGCAACTTGAGAGCCTCATGCTCAGCGAAGTGAGTCGGTAACAGATGGTTAAATATTGCAGGGTTTCTCTGATAGGAGAAACCCAGATCACAGTCATTTCACAGAACAAAATGTGGGAATAATGGGAACTATTTTGGAGGGAGTGGATGTGGGAAGGTCAGAAAGGGAGAGGGGAAGGATTTGTAATATACACGTGTACAAAATACTGGAGTTCAGTGGAAACATTATGCATTTTGTATATATGGAAAAAAAGAAAGCCAAGTTGAGAGTGAACAATGGCTATTCATAGAAGTGAGGTTACCTATCTTCACAGGGATTTCTGATGGTGCTTGAATAGAAGGATCAAAGGAAGCAAAAAAATTCTCAAAAAATTAGAGGAAAAGAAGAGACCCACACTGTGCTGGCATCTGAGAGCTACACCTGGTATTCACTGACTGCATGAAGGGGGAGTCTCGTAGTCTCACATTGTAGCAAGAGCATCAATCACGTAGGTATGTAGGTCTACCTGCCCAGTGACGGTCATTGACCCAAGTTTTGTTTTCTGTTTTGTTTTGTTTTTTAGCTAAGAGAATTTAAACCCTACAGAAATGGGTGGACTTAGGAAGACCCAAAAACTGCCCATTGGATTCAGGTCTTGGCAAAAAGAAAGCCTCAAATCCCCCAAAGCTCTGAAGTCATTTTGATATTTGTCCTTAAAGGTCACGGCACACAGCTGTTCAAAAGGAACTGAGGACCAAGATTGAAGGGATTAACCAGGCGTAAATAGAAGGTATGAACAGAAGTGTCTGCATGAAAGAAGTTCCAAAGAGCAAACAAGAAAGCCGGGGCTACTCTCTGAACAGACACCGGGGTGCCCAAGCCGCAGGGGTGAAGAGACAATGGCTAAAGTCACCACCAGGCAGCATCCTAACTTTGAAACAGCTATTTATGTTCTCTTAACCTGTATTTTCTAAAGGAATAGTGCTGTGGTTTGGATCTGGGGTGTCCCCAAAAGCCGCCTGTATTTGGGTGTAGTAGGATAGCTGGGGTGCGGTGTGCTGTTGGGAAGTGGGCCTGGCTGGAAGGGATGGATGCTTGGGGTTCGAGTTAGAGAGGTTGTGTCAATTTACTGGGACCCAGGATTACCCAGGTCGGAGTGTCCATGTATTTGTTATTCCCTTGTAGACCAGGAAGTTGAGTGAGGGGTACCCACCCACGGGGGGTGTTCAAGAAGCAGTCTCAGTACTTAAACGGAAGATAACAAAACGTCGTTACAGCTTCTTCTTGGGGAAAGCTCCAGACGTCGGCTTGGCTCCTGCCATACTCGGTTTCTGGCTGGAGAGCTGTAAGCAGCTCCCCGCCTCTGCCATGCACCTCACCCTTGCCAGCTGCCCGATGAATGAATTGTGCGAGGTCTTCAAAAACTGTGGGTTAAAAAACTCTCCTTTAAGTTGTATGTGTCCGATATTTCATCACAGCAATGAGCTAAGTAATTAAATCAAACAGTGATTGCTTTGAACTTCTTTTCCTCAATTAATTTCATCTTGCAGGTCAAGTGGGAAACATCAACGTGCAAGTTGTTCGATGAAAGGTGTTGCACAGATATAAGGAATTGATTAATACATCAAGAAAAGTGAGAAAGAATTCCAAAATCAGGTCAGAGCCCCATGGTGACGGTAAGACCTGGGGTACAGCAAGGAGGGTTTATAATAATGGAGCATGGTGGGTTTGCCACTGGTTCCTTCATTTCCTTCCTCTCCCCAGAGAAAAGAAATACTGATCACGCTGGTAAAAAAAAAAGGGCCAGTTTTAAAGCTTCAGCATCTCCTTTGACACCATGGGCAGCATTCTGCATAGTTCAGATCGTTCTTCCTTTAATTCTTTCTTTCTCTATCTCCCAGAACAAAACATTTCCTGATTATGCGTCCCATTTCCCTGACTATTTTTCCCCTTTCCGAACTCTCTGTATTAGGGGAACCCTCAGACTCCGCCCTCAGTAACTTGTGATGTGCCTATACAGTCCCTCAGGAACCTCACGCAGTCTCAGAGATTGCCACGCATAATCTCGAACTCAATCCAGATCTCTTCTTGGAACATACAATTGGATGCCAAATCTGTCTCTCTGGGTGCCTAATAGACCTCTGCAAATCAACCAAACTTAGTCTCTGAGCTCTCTGATCTCTACTTGTCTTGCTAACAGATTTTCCCTACAGGAATAAATCTTAATTCTTCTCTTGTGGTTATTCGCATCACAAAGACTTGCAAATATATATATATATTTAAATACATGTGGTCTTGAGAGTGGAAAAACAAAACAAATAAACCAGGCAGAATCCCCATTTCTTCATAAAGTTTACATTCCTGAAGAGAAAAATTATGCTATAAAAGCATAAATTAGAGATGTATATAAAATTATGATTATACACATGAAATTGCCATATATATGTATACCATATACCATTTCTAATCAATCAGCAAATGCTGTCGTTTCAACTTTCAAATTTGTGTGTGTACTTCTAGCACTTCCCAGTTACCCACAACTTTTAACGTGAATTATTCATAGTGATCATCATCTGTCAGTACAATTATTGAAGCGCTGTCTGAGCAGGCTCTTCTGTTTGGGTACTGGTTTCCTTGTAATTTGCTCTCAAGGTAGCAACCAAAGTAATACTCTCAATTATAAGTCACATTCTGTTACTTTTCTAAACAAAATTTGTAACTAGTTTATTTCTCTCTAGTTGAAAAAAAAAAAAAAAAAAAAAAAGTCTGTCCTGTAACTGCATATAGAGCTTCACCATGTCTGCTCAGGTCCCTCTCCAGCCTCAAATCCCATTACTTAGTTTTCTGGCTCATTCTGTTCCAGGCACAATGACTTCCTTTCTTTTTCTTTAATACTCCAGGTGTGTTCCTGTCTCAGGGCCTTTGCATTTGCTCTCGCAGTTGGTAAAACAATCACTGTCTTGTGTATTTATAAGGCTTCCTCTTTTTTCTCCTGAAGACTTTTGCTTAAATGCCACATCCTCAGTGAAATTTTCCTGACTGTAACAACTGACACTGTGACAACCTTCTCCCCAGCCAACCCCTCTTGTCCTCCTTCTGCAATTTGTATCTTCAGAGGAATTTTGTAAAATCCGTATTTTTAACATTACATAAACAACTTTATTTTTGTGTATTTCCTTCTTTTGTTGAGTCTAAGCTTGCTTGTTTTCCTTACTAGTAACTTCCACCACCTGGAAAGATGCTTTTCACATAATATAAACTCAATTAACATTTGATGAATCGATGTACAAATTAATTAATTAGCTCATCAGGGCACTGGCCTAGGAAATAGGAGCAAGATACCATTTTTCTACAGAGAAGTAATCTGTCCAATGTGGCAGAAGATAACACAAGAATTCATCTGAGACAATTTTTGCTGCCATTTGACCAAACTCCGTGATATTTTAAGAAGATGTCAACCAGATCAAAGTACAATGAGAAGGGATATAGGGATCCGAGTCGGTACCAACGCACATGAGTCAGATAACTACCACACGCGTTTGGGTAGACAGGGTCATGGTGACTTTTTGAGTGGAAAAACTTGACATTGGTTTGTTCTACATTCATTACTAGATTGTATGAGCAACTAAGAGGCCGTGTCCGAAATGAACCATTAAATGTATTCCTCTGCAGATTTTACACAATTTATATCACCCTGAAGAGTGCTTCGACATAATTTGTAGTTAAACATTTGCTTTAAGTGCCACTGTTTAGGGTAATAATTGATAAGCCGCGGTTAGGCTCGACGTGTGTAAGGGCAGAAGTCATTTTATTAACTCAAGACACTATTGAGTTCCTGAAAAATTAGAAATTCTGCTCGTGCTTTAAAGGCCATTGCATAAACATTGTAGTTGCTTAAATTGTTGAGTTTCTTGCTCTACTAAATGCAATGTGATAGTTATTAAACTCTACTTAGTTTTTTTCACATATTTGAGTAGAATTTTCTTTCTTGTCAGATATTAAAAGTTGACGCTAACTTCAAAAAGCGTTTCTGCAAAACATTGCCTAAACCTTTGTGAATACGCAAAGGGTGCATTTACTTGGCTTTCCCATCAGCTCTCCCGTTCCCCGTTGCCTACATCCTCAGGGGGTGGCTGGTTTTCTCCTCTTTCACATAAAAATGATGCCAGTGTTTCCTTAAAAATAAGAATCAAAAATGCTTTCGAGCTATTTTGGTATTTTAAATTCAGAAGAGATAATGGAAGAATGCAGCATTGTCCATTTTGCTACTTCTAACACAGTTAGTGAGGGACAAATGGGATTTGCTAGGTTTACCTATCAACATGGAAATTGGCTGTGTTTTCCTTTGGAGAGAAAACAAACTTCAGGAGGCTTATTTTGTCTCTATATTTCATCCCAATTCTGAGAGTCACCACTTCCTTTTTCAGCATATATAATGGCAATGTGAGCTCCAGCTAGTATTTGCCAACTCTCTGCCACTGGGCTGAGCAATTTACACATGTCAATTCACTCAATCTTAAGCCTAATTTCCTTGCATTCAGTTTTACAGATGGAGAAAATTATACTATGTACTTTCTGTAACTTGCTAAAAATTCATATAGCTAGGAAAAGACAGGGACAAATTTAGGAGCAGAAATAACTGGTTTCTAATAGTGTGCATGTAGAAATATTCCTTTTTTAACGTCAATGTATTTATTGCCTTCTACATATGGGGTACATGCGAAGTCATCATGTTTCTCCTAGAGAACATGTGTGCTGAGCCTATTACAGGTGCATGTCTGTAAATCCTGCACCTGAACAGCTGAAGTAAAAGAATTACAAGTTCAAGGCCAGCCTGAGCCTGAGAGTTCAAGGCCATTGTAGATCACATAATGAGAGCTTTCTTGAAAAGAAAAAAAGAGAAAGAAAGAAAGGAAGGAAGAGACAAAGGAAGGAAGGAAGGAAGGAAGGAAGGAAGGAAGGAAGGAAGGGAAAAAAGTTCACATGATGGTTGTTCTAATAAATTGGCACCCACTGGCAGGACCTGAGGACACAGAAATGAAGTATCAAGTTGGTTCCTGGTGTCACACACAGGATAGACATATAGATTTTCCTTAATAAATATCTAAAGAGAATGTACCTTACATTTAAAGAGATAATTATCAATTTTCCTTTGAAAAGAACTAAAAACAATGACGATTTTTTTTCTTTCAAATCTATTTCTCTTTTTCTTCTGGTAATAGGTTTATTGAGTTATTTACATCTACCCCTTGGGAGACTCCATGGCCCATGAGACCCATTCAGTCACTATATTAATAATTGTGTTAGGAATAATACTAATTTAGGTATGTCCGCTTTTACCCAAAGAGACGTGGGAGGAAATACACGTTGGGAATGCGAGTGATCGGAAATATTCCTCCCAAATCACCAACTATTATTCAGCAAGTGATGAAAGCCTTTTGGAATGTGGATTTTGTGTGTGTGTGTGTTCAAAATGTCATATTTTGTTATGGTTTTATGGGGGGAAGGGTGGAAATAATATTTGAGACAAATCATGAGGAATGCAGGAGGAATACAGAAAGGTTTGATGATCTCAGGTGGAAAACACGAAGAGACGAGAGATGTAGAGTCAGGAATGTGGAAGACTCACTAGCTATCCGAGAAATGCAAATAAAAACAACAATCAGGTTTGCCCTCACCCCACTGAGAGTGGCCTACATCGAGAACTCAAAAAGAAACAATTGTTGGCAAGAGTGTGGAAAATAAGGACCTCTACTCTTCTTCTGGTGGGAATGCAAGCTGGTAAAACTATTACGGAAAGCAGTCTGGAAGTCTCTTAGAAAGCTGAGAATGGAAATTCCATTTGATCCAGCTACTGCCCTACTGGGCATGCTCCCAAAAGAAATAAAGTCAACATACCAAAAAGATACACGCATGCCCATGCGTATAGCAGCACAATTCATAATAGCCAAATCCTGGGAACAGCCTACCTGCCCATCTGTAGAGGAATGGTTAAAGAAGATGTGGTACCTACAATGGAATACTATGCAGCCATAAAGAAAGACAGACATGAAGCGTTTGAATGAAAGTGGGGCCGCCTAGAGTCCATAATGCAGTGAAATGGACAAAGTACAAAAGACTGACTGTAGATGGCTGTCCCTCTTATGAAATGTACAAATATAATGACATTAAAAAGGCCCCAACATGGATGGCAAAGTAGAAAGAGAGCCAACACTCAGCTAGAAAGGGGATGAATCTCTGAAAAGAACTGGACATACACACTCGCTGATTTCCCACTCCCCATAGTTCTAAAATGTTACAGAATTTGGAATTCATGTATTTACAAAAAAAGTTAAATTTTATGTCATGTGAATGTTTTTTTTTTTTACCACAATAAAATTACTGTTAAAAAAATAAATAAAAGGAACATGGACAACATCCTCCAGGTTGATATCCAGGGATTCCAAATTGGGATGAAGGGACAGATTCTGGAAGCCTGAATGAGGGAATACAATAGGAAAGTTTTGATCAGTGTGTCATCTAGAGATGCGTAGGCTACAGGGTCTGTCGTTATTGCTATCTAGATCAGAAAACAGCTTCATATACTTCCAGATATTATCAATTCTGAGCCTTTTTTTACTTCATTTAATTTTTTTAAAATTTTGGTATAAGAAGTTCACCCTAACATAAAGTTTTGCATTTTTTTCTGTAAATTCATGAATACCAAATTCTGTAACACATTAAAACAATGAGGCTTGGGAAATGAGCGAGTATCTGGGTCTACCCCTCTTTCAGGAGTGTTCACTCCTTTCCAATCTGACTTTTGCCTCTCTTTCTATCCTGCAGTTCTTGTTTGGGCCTTTTATGTTATTAATTTTGTGCATTTCATAAGAGGGCACCCATCTGCAGTCACTCAGGAATGTGGAAGACTCACTAGCCATCTGAGAAATGCAAATAAAAACGACAATCAGGTGCTTGGTCTATTTTTGTGCTTGGTCCATTTCACTGACCATTACTGCCATATATTTTCTGTGTATTCATTCAGATAATACAAAGTTTAATAATCAGATTTCTGAAAGAATGATAAAGGAACCCAGAACATAGCACAACGTCAAAGAGCAGAGAGAGTCACTTTTCTGTCTTCCATTTTGGCCAGAAATTCTCTTGAATGAAGCATGTGACAGGAAGTGAAAGATTGACTAGGGAGTGCCTGAAGGAACAATTTATGCTCAGGGGAGTGTGCGAGCCACCATGGCTGAGGGAAGGAGCACTTTGTCTTTGTAATTTAGACTATAATTTGGGTTGTGATAGGGTGACACTAAGTGGCTGAAAACGGAAAGGCTTAGTCAAAGGAAATCAACATAAGAACAAAAAAAAAAATGTACTTGTGGTGACATTTATGTCTTCCTAGCAACGACATAAGAGAAATTACATTCGTAGTAACTCAGAATCATTTTTAAAAAATCAACAACTAGCAATTTATTTCCTTCTGTGAGGTTTAACATTTTAAACGGATGATAGAACCTGGCGGAAATTGAATTCCATAAGCTGAATTAGAAGATAAGACCTTTCTCTTTTAAGTTAAATACGAATTATTATTTTGCTTTTGTAGTCAGCTCATATTTTTATTTCCCTTAGTCTTTGTAGAATCAGTTTTTTAAAAGCAGTTATATTTTTATCTGGTGAAAATCTATAGGATTTGCTCATCTAATATTATTGTTTTCATCCAATAAATAGATTAAATCATATAGTATTATAGAGCTATTATATTTAGTATTGAAGATTAAAGCCATCATCTTTACACTAAGGTACATCCTCAATTCTTTTTATGTATTTAGTTACTTTAAATTTTCAGACAGGTTCTCACTAAGCCATTGAGTTGTTCAGGTTGACCTGAAACTTAGAATCTTACTGTCTCAGTTTCCCAAAGTGCTGGGATTACAGATGGGCATAATAAAATTATTTTTTGTTAAAAATGCTTAATATTAAAAGTTACTTATTATCCAACCCACTGTTTATTAAGTACTTCAGGAGAAGGTGAAACCTGTACAGTACATTACAGATGGACACTTCCTTGAATCTGTTACTAAAAAATGTCGCTGGGGCAATCCATTTGAGTTTTGAGTAATTCTCTCAAAATACAGAAAAGCTGTTCTTCCTTAAATTGTGTTTTTTTCTGGACCTTCCATACATTCATTTTAGTTCTGGCTTTTAACGCTACAAAAGAATCTACTCCATTCTTTATATATGATTATTCCTCAGACGTCAAATATCTGACTCTGAACTTAACATCTGCTCCTGTCTGATCATCTTTGCTTGTTTCACCCAAAATGTGGTAACTCAATTTTGACTCTTGAATCTGTCACATTGTCCTTTCAACCCCACCCACCCCCTTAGCTAATGTGGCCCCCATCACAGCCGACTTTCTTCCAGCTTTCACTTTCGGGTGCACTCACCTTTGACTAACCCCTTCACCTTGAGCGCATTCATCCTTTGCCTTGCTCATGAGAAGGACCCAAGGGTACCCCACACCTCCATCCTCTTCCTTGGCTTTGACTGCAATTGATGTGCAAAATATTCCCTTACTCAAGAGATACTCTTTGAAGACATTCAGCTATCCCACAGACAGATCCACTTTAAGGAGCCTTGAAGTACCTCTAGTCCCAGCAGTTGTACATTAGTCCTCTATGGAGGGAACCTCTCCATCCACTCAAAGTGGAAACCCAACCGTCTCCCGGACACCAGCTTTCTCTTTTTCTCCTCATCAACCCAACCGCACAAAAATTTCATTTTCTTGATGACTCTTAAGAATATATTCTCCTACTACTTTTAGGGACTGAATCTATTCAATTGTTTTTCATTAGTTAATTTTGTTGTTACCATTTTTTCTTTCCTATCTTTCTCTTTTCCTGCCAAAATAATCTTTAGGCAGGCAGATTTTTCAAAGGAGTAATATGTGCCCATTGATGGGATTATGTCAACTTGGTGGAATTAGGACCTGCACCTCCTTTAGTATTAGGATTTGTCAACCACCCTAGACTGGGGCTTACAAACTTGTCGGAATTGGAGCATGAGTCATTTGTGGGCTGGCCAATGAGAGAGGAGCGCCCACCCAGATGTGGGAGGGCTAACTGGAACTCCTGCAGAGTAAGAAGGAGGAAGAGAGACAGTTGTTCCGGCTTTTCCTCTGGGAAGCTCTAGCCTTCACAATTGTCTACTGATGCTACAGGTGGTCAGCACAGATTTGCTTCAGTCCCGACTTGTGCCTGTGTGTCTGTTGCTGCCCTTCAGATGCCGCTCTTCACCTGCAATCTGCAGCAGGTTCTCACCTCACCAGCTATTCTGCAGTCCTGGACGGGGGATCTACTGCTTGGTGGAGCGGCCATATTGGACCACCTGTATCATTGGACTCGTAAGCCTTCCTAATAGCCCCTTCTGTGCTAAGATCTATAAATTCTGTGTTTTGGAAGGAACCCAAACTAATACATAATATCAATCATAAATCTCCATATATATATATATATATATATATATATATATATATATATATATACTGACTTTTAGCCACCTTCAGGATTAAATTGCAAGCCCTCTAACTTAATACAAAAAGGAAGAAATCAGAGTAGAGAAATCAAATATTTTGGTACCATAATGAGTCAGCTTACTCTTTATTTAATGTGGATAAGAAGAGAATATTAGAAGAAAGAGAAGGAGAGAGGAAGGGACATTTTTAAAGATGGATAAAAGAGATGGAGAGAGCACGGGAAGAGGAGGAAAGAAGAATGAGAGAGTGACGGGGGAATGGAGTGAGAAAATGAGCTGAATAAGAAGAAACTCAAGAAAAGTTACGTTTTGAGCTATAGTCTGGTTCCGCTACGTGATGAAGCCAGTAACTAGAAAAACAGAGTGACATGAGGTGGAAGAGGAGGAGGACTTTTACTGGCCACAAGTAGGCAAGTTGAAACATGGCTGCTTTCACCCCAAATTCCGTCTCACCAAGAGTTACAGTCAATTGTGGAAACTTCACATTAACTATAGCCACTCTGGCCCCACAGTTCTTATTCGCTTCCCCCCGCCCCCATTTTATTGATATATATACGTGCAAAATTTAAAGTTTACAATGGAGTTGAGCATTTTGTGCACATACACATCCTGCCAAGGACACAAGGGCTTGCCCTCTCTCTTTCTGCCCCTCCCCCCCACCTTCCGCTCCCTCCTCATTCGCTTTTGCAGTAACCTCTTGCTTCGATGTAGTTTTCATGGCCATGGGACACCAGGTGTTAGGAATTATGGTTCTGTAAACCTAGAGAAAGAGGATAATTTGGAGGCCATTGGACTAATGTTGTTTTCTGATGTTTTCCCTTCTACCTTTTAGGCAAGACTGGCTTTATAGGATAATTTATGCGGGGAGAGAAACAGAGCAGAATCAACAAAAGAAGCAGACTTGCTAATGCTGGAAGCCAGGTAACTCACCTTCCTTAAGGACTGTTACTGCCTAGATACCTGCTGATCTAAGTAGATTTGCATTTTGTCCAAGGTGGTGGAGAAAGGGACAGCAGAACCTGCTTGATTCCTGAAGGGAGATTTCACCTCCTATTATCTATTCATTTTATTCTTCAGTTTATAAAATTCTTACATGATTGGGTAAGTGATACACTACCTACACTAAACTACCTATTGATTCTACATAACATTAGGGTCCACCTTTTCTTCTTTTCCCAAAAAGATTGAGAAAAACCTACATCAAAATGGACTAAAGAGTGAGGCGCTGTCAGCTCTAACAATGATAGGACATTGCCCCACAAAGTAAAAGAAATACATTAGTAAGACTTGTCTTTTAATGAATAGTTTATATCATTTCACTCTTTCTGTTTTATTCTACAAATATATTACTTAACTATTTGTAGTAAGTTGAAATTATTTAAATCTATATTTTTAATTAGTTTGACATATGTGCTATGTCCAGACACTGCACTATAATGACAATATTAAAAATTTTCACAAATTTCAAGAGTTCTTCTAGTTTCTAATGCTACTTTTTCCTAGGAATTGACCATCTGATTTTTGATGCCGTGAATTGTCACCCATCTTTAGAATTTTACATAAGTAGAATCATACAATATGAGCTTTTGATGTCTGGATCCTTTTACTCAAATTCACGTAGGTTGTTACGTAATTCAATAGTTCATTTTTTACTGCTAAATAATATTCTTCTTGTCTTTAGGAATTTGCTAATTTTTTAGCAATTTTTTATGCGTTTGCTCATCGAAAGGTTGTTTATAACTTTTATAGATTACAAATAAAAGATGCGTGAAAATTCTTGTGCAACTTTTAAGTGTTCTCTGTGGTAAATTGTGTGGGAAGAGAACCTCTGAGTTATCTTGGAGATACAAGCTTAACTATTAGAAAACTTTCAGAATGGCTTTCAAGGCAATTATAACACATAGAGGTTATTGCCAGGAATGAAGGACAATTAAAATTGCACCACGTGTTTTATTTCATCTTTTAGTATAGTCAGTTACTGTAATGCCAGTTGTTCTAAGGGACATGTGGTCACACGTTATTGCTTCTCTTTATTTGCATTGTTCTGATGACTAAAAACACTGAGCTTTTTTTCACATGCATAACGTGAGTTAGCATATCTATTTGCATATTCTTTCATGTCTTTTCAAAATTTGCCATTTTTAGATTATGTTGTTAAGTTGTAAAGGTTACTTAATACATTCTTGATACAAAGATTTTGCTAATAAGTCACAGGTATTTCCTTTCCATCAGTTTCTTGCATCTTTATTTTCTTATCAAAAATTTTTTTGATTTGTTTTAGTAGATTTTTTCCCACATTTATTTGATAAAGATATTTTGCTCCAAAAATTTTATGCTTTTAACTTTTTAATTTGACATATATAAACACAAATTCAATTTGTTAGAGCAAATGGTTAATCTATATTTGATTTTTAAGGGTCAGCCAAACCATTTTCTAAGGTGGATGTATATACCATTTTCCACTCTCCTCAGCAATATATGAAGGTTCAGACTTCTATATGTCATTGTCAACAATCGCTAGCGCCTGACTTTTACTCTAGCTATGGTGAACACAGGTGGTACACATGGTATTGCCTTATAGTTCTTGTTAACATTTTCCCAAGGACTAATAATACTTTTTATCATTGTTTCCTTGGGTTTTATTTGGCAAATTGTGTAGTTTGTTTGGAGTGTTACATTTTTCTGAAGACAAATGTTTAAATGTGATGAACCTGAGTGAATGTTTGACAGAAATTACTCATAAAATTTTAGGGGCCTGGAGATTTCCGCTAGACAATGTTTACTATGAGACATGTTTACTATGAGACCAATTTATATAAAAGATTCTTTTGGGCAATTCATTTTGAGGTCAAATTTCACTACTATATTTTCCAACAAATTCATTCATCACATGTGTAAACACTGAAAACATTTTCTATTTAACGTTTGCATGTGACCTGATGGTAGTATGCTGAGATTTTAGGCTTTTCTAGAGAAACACAAGCAACAGGATGGACGGATAGATAGATAAAGATTTATAAAAATTTATTGTGGAAATCGATTCATGCAATCACAGAGGTCTAGAAGACCCAAAAATGTCATTTGAAAACTGGAGAATGAGGAAAGCCAGTGATGTGTCTTAGTTTATTTCCAAAGGGCTAAGAATTGGGCATTCAACAGTTTCACTCTCCCAAGAGCAGAAGAAGAGCCAGAGCTTTGATGTGTAAGGCCAAAAGAAGGGAAATATTCCCACTGCAGAAAGAAGAAGGCACGAAAGCTCACTGCTTTTCCCCGTTTGGTGCTATAATGGTGGATTTGGCCAATATCTCAAGAAAAACCAATTTCTTTTTCTTTTAGCAGATGTTTAGTCTAATTATACTTAAATTGTGAAAATGCTGTCTCCGCCTGTGAGTAATAGTGGCTCAAATCCTCGTGCATTCGCTTAAAACCTCTCTGGCCTTTGGGTCAATCCTACACCTACAGTAGGCTGAGACTTATATTGACTCATTTCCAGTCCACTTTTGTTTCTTCTTTTACTTTCCTGAGACCAAGAAGAAGGGATTGCGTTGCTGAAATTCTAACAACCCCACTATACCACTCTGCTACAGAGGTGCTTCCTGTATGAGCACTGCCCCGAGAGAGAGAAATCTGAAAACACACTTCACCTCCACCCTAATCACCCTCACATCTGTTTCTTCTGCTTATTTTGATCCCTTCCCATAATCTATGTACATTTTTATTATGGCTACTAATACAGTGTAGTTAGCGTATTTTCCTGAAGTTTAAAATGTTTAAGTTTAAACTATTGAGGAAGACTGGGCTCTTGAAGGCTCCTGTCACCCTGATAAAGCTGGAACTTTCACAATTTCCTGCATTTTAATATCTTTTCTAAAAATCAGAGTCCAGAAGTAGTTGGTCATTAGATCACAGAAGAGAAAGGGCCATGACAAAAGAAGCAGTATTCAATTATTTATGTTGTATCTCCAGAGTGTAAGGAAGCTCGTAAGATAGAGGACAATCAGTCCTTTAATATTATTTAAAATGAATAAGTTATTTGAGCTTGAAAATTTAATTTGCCCCTCAGAGCATCAGTGTCTTTGGGATTATGCTACTAGGTCTTTCTGTGGGAAGTCTCTATAAATTTCAGATTTCTATAGACTGGAACAGGCTGTTGTACACTTGGGGATATTAATACAGCTAACTCAATACATAATTCTATTTATATTTTGTTACTAAGTAATAGGCTAACATTAATTAATCTATTTTGCAAAACTGAAAAAAGAACGTAACAAGCATTCAAGAATTCATTTTATATCTACATTATTGCCAGACCCATAGTTGCAATTAAACTAATCATTTTTTAAAAAGAAACCATATTTGCCTAGATTTCAGGCAGACTTGGAATTATGGATAAATCCTATCTGATTATTAACTTACAGAACTGTTTCATTTTTAGCAAAAGCAATTAGAAATATGATGAACCCATAGTAAGAAAGGCTGTCTGAAAGCTTTTTATGGTTCTAATCACTTAGAAGAATAGCAACGCCATGAAATACATCTGGAATTTATGGATTTAAGACTTAAAACAGTGTGACTGCAATTTTTATCTCAATAAGCTATTTCCTCTTAAGGAAATGAATAAGGAGTACTTTTTAAATTACATTTGATCTCTTGTATCATTACTTTTTTCTGCTTCTTCACAACAGATCCATTTGTTCATCAAAATTTGTTTCTAAGATGTAATTGGCATTCAGGGAAAAAAAAAAAAACCCGAAGAAGTAATCTATTTAGAAATTCAAAGCTTAAACTCCATTTAATCCTGTGGAGAAAAGGACAGAAAAGAAGCAAATGGCTATTAGAAGTACAAGAACTGCAATTTTCATTCCATTTTTGAGATACTGATACAGTTTTAGGCCGGACTTTGAAATTAGATGCGAATAGCTTGCACTTTTCATGAGACATTATCATGTCTGTTTCCTTGCCAAAGCTATTTAGCAATGAATGCTTAAATATATTCTGCTTTTAGGTACTTTATCAGCTAATTCACACATACTGTATTTAAAATTTCACACTGGGGTGGTATATATGATAAGTGCCAGAAATGATTGTTGGGATCCTCAGAATTTCAATGTCTGTGAATAACTTACTTTCTTTTTCATTTCAGACTTTCAAAGAACTTGTCCATAATTTTCCTATTAATATGCTATTCTAATCTGTATTTTTTACTTACAGTCTGCTTATTCGTAATGTTCCTTGAACTACATTGCATGGTTACTTATATTAGTGTAACCAGAATATTCATTTTTCTTCTCTGAAATTGTGGTGTTTAAGAAAATCCTGAAAATGAAACCAGAAGCTTTTGGTCTGTGCTCTGACTTCTGCCGACTAGCTTTTAAGCAATCAAGGAACCCTAGTTTCCTATCTCATTTATAAAGAGATAGATCTTTTTGTCCTGACCATCACGGATGCTAGAATAAATATCATTATGAAAAACTGCAGCCTAATTCTTCTAGGATGGCATGTGTGTGGTGATCTTTTAACATATAAAGTTTTAAGGTTGGTAGCACTAGCTACTCTGATTCTAATAAAAAGATAGGCTAAAGTAATATAAAATTGTTCCTGATATAAATAAGAAAAGATCCTGAAAATAATATAATAGTATATAAAATGTGTAACGGAACTCCTAAGATGGAAAGAGAATTTCCTGGTGCTAGGAATGTGTGCTGCTGTGGTTAGGATCTGGAGTGCCCCCCCCCCCCCCAAAGTCTCATGTATATTAATGTTATGGATTGTCTATGGAACCATGGTGGATTGGGGTCTCATCTGGAGGGGTGGGTTACAGTTAAGTTAGGATTAAAGGCATGTGAGTTAGGATTAACAGTGTGCAGTGGCCACACCTTCCATACCTGGATGCAGGAGGAGCTAATCACTGGGCAAAGACCTGGAAGAATATACAAGCTGCATCCTTCCTTCTTTGAAGGACGAGACTCAACTTGCCTGGACTTGGCTTCCTGTGTGTGATGTCGTGAGAAGCTGCCTCCACCTCTGTCTCTGCCATGTACTTCCATGGCTGCCAGTCGCCCCCGAATGGACTGTGACCTTCTGAAACTGTGAGCTAAAATAAACCTTTCCTTTCCTAAATTTGTGGATGTTGGGTATTGAGTCACAGCAATGAAAAAGTAACTAAGACGCATGCTGAGGATGTTGTTGGGAGAAACGTCTGAAACGAGTCAGAGGTAGTGGAAAGAATGAGCAAAAGGCTGACGAACTGTGAGTAGCACTTGGGTTTTAATGACATCACATTAGTTTGCAGAAGTAGAGAACTGGAAAAAAGAGGTTGATGCATAGAGCTGAGGGCCTGACAGGGTCAAAATCTCAATAAAAGAATTAATCAAAATCCATACTCCAATAGGGGAATCAAATAGAAAGCGTGAAGCTGGTCTCTGCTTGGATGTGAGATGGAAAAAGAAGAACTTTTCAAGCTTGGACACGGGTCTGGAACTTAGAGCCCACATTGTCAATAGTTGCAAGATGTAGAAACTTGCATCTCAATAGTTAGAAGAAAAAATAGATCTACTGTGTGTTTAACAGAAAATTAGCAAAAGCCACTGTAAAGAGATGCTCTACCATCCAGGTTACAAGAAAAGCTCATAGAAGGTATGTTGAAATGCTATCAGAGTAAAAATAGCTTATGTAAGTTAGAACTGAAGACTGAATTACAGAGTTGAAGGTTACATTGAACCAAATTGCATGTAATACCACAACTACAGGAGAAAAACATGGCAGGCCAAGACATCAAAAGGAGAGAATAAAAAGGCCCAACATAGGTTTGATAGGAGTTCCAGAAGAAGACAGAGAAAATAAGGGAATCATCTCTGCAAGAGAACATGGGTTCAAAGCTTCAATTCTATATTCAAGAAGTACATTTTTATAAAGAGCAAATAATTCCTTTTTAGGAAAACTTTGAAACATAAAATCAAGGATAATATGTAAAATCTAGCAAAGTAGAACAGACATATTCTGTTCAAATACAGCAATTTACATATATCTACAAATTACATATATGAAGGTCATGTTGATGAAATAATGTCTTCAAACAGTGGAAAGAAAGTAACTGTCAACCTACAACTCTCTATGTGGCTAACCTATCAGGAGTGAGGGCTTTGTAGAGAAAGTTCCAGATCTGTAACAACAAAGAAGTTTTCCTAGACAGTCCATTCCATCAAAAGGAAAAAAATAAATAAAAATAAATCCTAGAATAAAAGGAATCTAGAAATTCATAGTGAGAAAAGTATCAAAAGAGGTATGAATAAATATAAATGTTAAAGTCTTCTTATAAACTTCATAGTGTTTTTAGAGAAAGTAAAGCTGTTGACTACACGTTAAATCAAATGTATAAGTTAGGTTTAACCACCAAATACATATAAATGAATATGCATAAACTCAAAGTTTGTGAGGACAAACAAGATGGTTCCTTTATCTTCTAGTGCAGTAAGATTGATCAGGTGAAAAAATGATAAAGTGAAAAAGAGCCAAGACTAACAAATAGAAGAGAAAGAATGTGAGCGTATATCTGTGTGTGAGCTCATTGGGATTATTAAAAAAATAGACTGAATTATAAGCATATGTTTAATTCTTTGACATATAAAGATGTTATACAATAGAATGATCATGTGTCTGAGATTTCCTGAGACACAGTTCCGGTCTGTCTTGTGCAATATAGTTATTATTATTTTTTTATTCGTTCATTTATTTATTTTGAGACAAGTTCTCTCTTTGCAGTTCAGGCTGGTAGACCAGGTGGGCCTTGAACTCATTGAAATCCTGCCTCAGCCTCCTGAGTGCTGAGATTGCAGGTTTGTGTATGCCACCATGTTCAGCTATTATGTGGTACTGGGGAATTGAACCTGGGTCCTTGCGCTTCCTAGGCAAATGCTCTAATCACTGAGCAACAGCTAGAGCTTTATAGTTACTATTTTGATACAGTTATTCTTTCATCTCAAAGATGTCCTTATTTGGATGCTGCATTATACTGATGATGTCCTGAATCAAATCAAATCGTTTACCTTTTGTCATTTGAGCAGGACCAGAAGCCAGATGGCATCAGATCTGGTGACGGAGATAAGTGAGGACACACTGTAGCACTGTAACGCCATCAGATCATCCCTTCTCCTGGTGCTCGGGGCATCTGATGGCGGCGTTCCCTGCAATTTGATTACACCTGGTAAAGATACCCACAAAAGAGGGTTTCCAGAAATCAGTAATGAGGAAGGGGTGTGTCTGACGTGAGTGGGAGTGTTCTGAAAACAAAGGCATTGTACATTTTATTGTAATACATCTAAAAAAATCTAATCATTCATTGCATTTTTGTTCACAATTTCTGTAATGTAGTGTATTCTTTCGGTGAAATACAATAGTCATCAAAAATTAAACCTAGAAATGGCTTAGAATGCTGTGTTTTTAATTTATTCGTATTTTGTCCATTTAAACTGCCAAAAATATTGCTGAGGACCTCAAATATTTTGTGTTTTGTGGCTTAAATTTGGTGATATTTACCATAATAAAATTTCAAAAGGAAGAATTAAATGTTTGTACATATCTATTATATGAATATTATTTATTATAGAAATATGTATATGTTCATGAAAATTATAATAAGCATGTAACATGTTAGTAAACATTTTATTTTTGTTTTTGTTTTTGAGGACAGGGTCTTGCTCTGCAGTCCTGAAGTCACTGTATGGCTCAGGCCAGCCTTGAATTCATGGCCATCCTCCTGCCTCAGCCTCCAAAGGGCTGGAATTACAAGCATGCACCACTGTGCCCAGCTAATAAATTTATTTTTCAATAGAAATGTACCACATTTAAAATTAGCATGAAAATACATTGCCATTGACTTTGACCTTCAACATGTTGTGTCATTTTCAGAACTTCACTAGTTACTCATGCAAATATGAAAAAAAAAGTTAAATGGCAATTTATCACTGTTAACATAGCATGGCCTTCTTGACAGTGTTCTCAGTGTTCTTGGAATCCTATGTTGAAGGACCAGTGGTCTAAAGTTTGAACCAAAAAGGAAAGAAGAAAAACATTTCCAGGAAGGATCATTTTATCATTGACACTGCTTGGAAATACCTGATCATAGAGATAGTTCACATCAGAACGACTCTTATTTGGTTCTATTATTGTTTATAAATTCTCCATTAATGATGCACGCTGTCTTCTTATACCTGGGGTGGACTCCTGTGGGCCCCTTCTCTAGTACACTATGCAGTAGAAACAGATGTTCACCCAAGTCCAGCTGGCATCTAGGTGCTTTGACTTAACTGCCAGTATATGTTCACTCAAGATCACTTCCCATGTCAGTCTACGAAGCCAAGAGGCAGAATGTGAAGTAATTTCGGGTGAAAAAAAGAAAAGTTATCATTGCTTGCCCTCTAAAGTCCAACTGGGAGACTCCGACTGACTCAGACAAAGCAGGCACGGGACAGAGATGTAGAACAAGTTACAATCGCTAAAAACATGAAAAAAAATAATTATTGTTCTGAGATAATTACTGCTCTAAATTCAGTCTTTCTGGCACTGTTTTTATAACCTGGCATTTTCCGTAGAGAAGAATCTGCTCTCCCCGGGAATCGTACGTTCCAGGATCTTCCAAGATTCCACCAGCACTGCCCTGACTCATCAGCTGGGGCTCCCCAAGGAGACAGGGCAGCCTCTGGGAAGATCTCCGGAGGGCCTGTGTGGCTGCCTCCAGCACACTTCCCGGAACCTCCTATGCATTTTGTTGTGACAGTTAGGTTATGTAGTCACACGCATGCACAAAGAAATGCCAAGTGTTTTAATCCATGTAGATTCGAGGAGATTAAACTAACGAAATAGATGGTATGGGATTTAGAGCATTTCTTCTGATGGAGCTTGAAGTGGAATACACAGGGGTCCATGTGGAAACCCCGCTATGAACTTCAAAAATGTTGTAGGTAAGCTTACAGCCCACACCCCTATATTGAGTTTTACTTATGTAAACGGTGTTTGGCACATCATTCTGTAACAGGAAACCTTTGCCTCATCAGTTTTCCTAATTCCCAAGTGCAATAATTTAACTGATGCCTTGTGGAAAGCCGCCATTGAAAAGGTGGCACCAGTTTCCAGTTTAGGGGTGATTGTCTGTCTCAAGTAGTAGTGGCAGGCCTCTGGGCCTTCTGGGCTGTCATGGGCTAAGAAGGCACTGAAGCTTGATCCCCACAGAAATTTGATACCTCCTAGTGGTCTGTCCCGGGAGGCTCCTGGAAAGCCTGGCATACAGATCACATGGTAGCCAGGTTCCGGAGCAAATGAAAGATCTGTGTGAAAAGAAAGAAGGGAAAGAAAGAAAGAAAGAAAAAGAAAGAAAGAAAGAAAGAAGAAAGAAAGAAGAAAGAAAAAAAGAAAGGAAAAGGAAAGGAAAGGAAAGGAAAGAAAGAGAAAAGAAAAGAGGTGTTGGGGGGTTGGTTGGGGGAATAGCACAGTGGTACAGTGCTTCCTACCAAGCACAAGGCCCTGAATTTTGTTCCCCCATTACCACATAAACAGGGTGTGCTGGCATATGAATATAATCCCAGCACCCTGGAGGCTGAGTCAGGAGGATTGCTATGACTTCAAGGACAGCCTGGTCTACATAGTGTGTTCAGGATCAGCCTGGACTATAGAATGAGACCCTGTTTAAAAAAAAAAAAATACCAAACCACAGACTCTATAGACAAAAACGATAAACAAAAATAGTAACATTTTAAAAGGACTATAGAGAGAATCTGTCATAGAGATGTTGATTCCATTTCTATAGTTTAGAAAACCTTCATGAAGTTAAACTGAGAAAAGGTATTGTGGGAACAATAAGTTTCCAGAAGTAGATTGAAAAATTGAACCATTTCAGATTAGGGTAAAACACACACACAAGGCTAGAGGGACTGGAAGGTTTGGTGAGTTTTTTTAAAACAGCAAGTACATTGTTTCAAAGCCTCACTCCTGGCTTTCTCTTGGGTAGTCACTTTTACCCATGTGTCCCTAAACCCACGTGTCCTTCGTTAGGTTATAAGTTAGCCACTTCATGCTTAGCCACACAAGTGTATAATACCTTAGACATGAAGATGCTTGGGACTCATGCCACTTGCTCTCTTGGTTATTTGAACTTAGAAAGGTGGCTTCAGTGACTTGCCTGTGAGCGCACGTGTGCGTGTGTGTGTGTGTATGTGTGTGTGTGTGTGTGTGTGTGTGTGTGTGTGTGTGTGTGTGTGTGTGTGTGTGTGTAAGGGAGACTGCAAGAACCAAGGCAATGATATGTAGAAGTGGCAAGGAGAAAAAAAAATCTGTGTAGGAAAATTGCAGCATTCCGAAGAGACTCAGAGAATAGCTTATCTGTACATCTTCCTCAGTTTTTGATTTGTTCTTTGAAAACTTCTTTATCCCTAGTAACCTTGAGGGACTCTAATTCTCAAAGCAAAAGGACCTGGCTAATTCAAGAGGGAAGATAGCTGATGAAAAACGTCACTTTAAAGCCCTGCTTGGTGCAAGTTGGGTTACTGAGATTGGGCAGTGTATACTAATAGCTGGTGATCTAGAAATAACCATGGGGCTTGTTGGAAAGGGGGAGAGATCCTGACTTACCGGACTGGGAAGAAAATGAAAATTTGACCTTTTTACTCAATTCCCATCAAGGATTAGGAATTTGTGTGCTCAGGGACAGCATTTTAATGAATATCATAGATTAGCCATTAGAGAAATACAGATCAAAATATCATTAAGATATCATCTAAAGCTAGAGAAAATGGTGTATATCAAGAACCCAAACAGCAATCAATGCTGGAGAAAAAACAAACCCTCTTACACTGCTGGTGGAATCGTAAACTTGGTGCAACCACTATGGAGGGCAAAAATCGAAATTTCTCAAATGCTGAAAATAAACGTTCCCTTTGATCCAGTGATACCTTTTGTGGGAATCTCTCCAAAAGAGTTAAAAGCATCATATGAAAAGATATATGTTTACCTATGTTCATAGCTGCACACCTAACAATAATTAAAATGTGGAAGAAACCAAAAAACTCCATCAACAGACCAAAGGATGTAAAATTTGTGGTATATGTATACAATAGATTACTCCTCATCTATAAAGACAGATAAGTTTGAGGCTCTTGTAGGTAAATGGATGCAACTTGAGACCATCGTGCCCAGTGACATGAATCGGATGCAGATCGATAAATATCAAATGGTTTCTCTAATCCGAAAAATGCAGACCACAGTTGTTTCGTAGGATTAAATGGGGAGAAACAATAATGGGAACTAGTGAGGAGCTGGAGGGTGTGGAAGAGTCGAAAACGGAGAGGGGAAGGATATGTACATTTTGATTTTGGTGTGTGTGTGTGTGTGTGTGTGTGTGTGTGTGTGTATGCACAGAATAATCAAGTTCAATGTAAACATTATGTATCGCATAACACATATCAAAAATGAGGAAAAAATTTCATAAAGTTTTTTTTAAGTAGGGCTTTATCACATTAACTGTTTTCTTGTGGAACAGATATTAAAAACTAGGAGACCAGAAAATAGGGTATTAGAGTATTCTAGATGAGAGATAAGTAGTTGTAGAAGAAGGGTGACTGCTGAAAACACATAATTTTTTTCCAGATATTGCAGATTGAGCCCAAACTCTACTGAGCTACATTTTCAGATGTTTTATTTTCATTTTGAGACAATTACTAAAGTTACTAAATTGCCTGAGCTGGGCTTGAACTTGTGATCCTCCTGTCTCCATTTCTCGTGGTGCTGGAATTACAAGCATATACCTCCATATCCAATCAACAAATAAATTCTTTATAATGAAATTCCCCCACTGTATTTGCATGTGTACAGAGTGGGTGGGTGGGTAGGAGGTGCCAGGGAGTGCCATCCCAGTTTCCCATCTGCCTTCCCCAACCTCTCTTCATTATTTTTTTTATCGATTTCTTGTGCATTAACATAGTTCTTTAGGTGAATATGAAGACAAACACATATCACCTCTGAGTTCACTGATGATTGACCAAAACCATTAGGGCATAATGTCACAAAAACTCCCTAGAGAGTAGCTAGAGTGAAGACGATCTGATGAGGGCTGGAGGAAGAGTGTCACAGTGATTAAAGAGCTTGCCTTGCAAGAGCCTGTGTTTGATTCCCTAGTAGTACATAAAACCAGGCGTGGTGGGGCAAGCTTATAAACCCAGCACTTAGGAAGATGAGGCAGGTGGATTGTCCTGAGTCCAAGGCCAGCCTGGACTGTACCAGTGAGTTCAAGACCAGCCTGGGCTACAGACAAAGACCCTGTCTCAAAAAAAAAAAAATCTGATGATATGAAAGGCTCCATCTTAATGGTGAGAAACCATTTATGTACATTGATATAAATAAATTTTCTTTGGAAGTTTTTTTTTTTAAACCAGAGAACAGAAAAGGATAGGTCAATGAAGGGAGGTATAAAATGTTTTCCAAAAAAATAGGAAAGGTAAAAATGATATACATGTTATTACACATTGAATGCTTACATAGACTAGACATATTGTTTATTTTAGTAGCAATAACCTAAAACATGATTTGTATGATTAGTGAGCAACAGGGAATGGAAAATAATAGCCTGGCTTGAATAAAATTCACACCATAGTATTTCTGCAATATTCTTATTTACTGGATGTGTTTTCAAGTTGGGTCGTTAATAAGGGAAACAGTCTCAATTACTTTTTTGTTATTGGAACTTAATGCCTAGCACTCACATATTGAGGGAGGGAAGGTTTATTTTATCTCATGGTTTCAGAGGGTCTCAGTCCCATCATGGGCAGACAGCAATGAAAGACACATGATTTCTCGGTCTGTGAGCCGATTCCCCCAAAGCAAAGAAAGAGAACCAGCGAAGCCTTGATGAGACTGAGAAGACTTTTAGCTCTTCAATTAAGACTTCAATGAAAAAAATAAAAGGAATCCCTCAAAGCCTATTTGTCTTGAATTCACACTGTAATTTCCCAAGTTCCCCCACTTGTCTTTGCGTCAGCCTGTATCATCTGTGTTTTAGTGCGAGTGGACTCCAGTGTGCTTTTCAAGGTGATTGTAATAGCCAATCTGCACAGAGTACAACTGCCTCGCATTGAAATGAAGCTACCTTTTTTAAAGAAAAGAAACATAACTCCTTGCAAAATCTAATTGATATCTTGATAGCACTGCAAAACAATCAAAGCTTCTTTTTGTTGTAATGCCTCTTACACTGACACCACCCTTTATCATAAGTGTTTTTGTGTTAGTAAAAGATTGGTTAGCGACATGAAACTCAGAGCAGGATGGAACAATAGCTACACACTACAGGTGATATCAAGCAATGATTTATTCCCTGGAAAAAAACAATAATTTAATATCAGCATTGTAGTTAGCAGAAATGTAATTATCTTCATATTAACACTTGAACTTCTCAAGAGGCAAAGACTTTCAAAACAAGTGCTGGAAGGACTGGTTGAAAATGTGTTTCAGTGCAGAATTTTCTCCAAAATGGAACACGTTTGTTTACCTCTGATAAACCCATGAGGATATTTGAGATGTTTCTTAATGGTATAGTAGGGGATCTGAAACAACTGAATGACAACATGAGCTGTCCCTGTTGGCAGAGATGACTCAGTAGCACAGTTCTTAGTAAAGATCTTATCCTCTGCCCAAGTGCGTTTGTGTGGCAGCATGGCAGAGCTGAGTTCCAACCCATCTGGGTCAAAGAACTGGAGTGGTACTTTTGTGGAGGCGACCAGACTAGGAGGGAGCGGATGAGGAAGGCAGTGGGTGAAACGAATGGCAATGGGCTCAGAGGGGCCGCTTCATCTTCCGCCTTCCATGGCTTCTGTCTGGATAGGACCAAAGGAGCTTCATTTAATGAGAAGATTCATCTTCGAAGCCTGTGTCGCAAGAGATGACCTGCCATTGTTTAAACAGACAACATCAGAACGCAGGGGCTTAAGGCTGGCGTGTTACAAAACCACTCAAGGAATCCCATGACAAATACATTGAAAAGGCACAATTCAAATCTTTTTTAAAGGGCACCTCACAGGAATTCCTCAGTTGGGGTTCCTTATTTTTATAGCATCATTTATCACTTTAATGTAACGTTTCGTATTGCGGCTGAAAACCCTGGCAGGAACCCCGCGCCAAATGTTGGAACATTAACCACTTAAGCAAAGAGGAGATACTTGGAGGCTCTTCCCCCTAGGTTACAACCACAGACCCAGGAAGCAATTGGGACTGTATAAATACTTCCGCAGTGTGGCGGCTGTTGGCAAAACCAGACTTATTTGTAACGCTGAAGAATAAATAAAGAAAAGGTTCAACACACTGACTGGAGGGGAAAACGTGTCTCGGGTGGGAGTGGGAGTGACAGGGAAAAGAGGAACAAGAACATACCTTCTCCGCCTCTGCTGCGGGTTTTCCTACAGGGAAAAATATTTCGAGGAAGAAATCAAATGTAAGGGTTGAGGGTGGAAACGCTAGGGCACTCCAGCAGCGGAGATGTCACCGGGACCCACAGCCTCCACTGCACCTGAGGTTGTAGATACTGTAAGCTGAAACAGGACAGCTGCGTGGGCGGAAGGGGTCCGGAAGGCACTGCACTCTGTAGTATTTAGCAGCGAGAAAAAAAAAAATCCCAGTATTTTTGAGATCGAATTCTTCACATGTTTTTAGAAATTCCTTTTTTGTTAGTCTAAAGCGATGTCTGAGCAGGGCATGGAGGCACGTGCCTGAAATCTTAGTCCTCTGGGAGGCTGATGCAGGAGGATTGGGAGTTCAAATCAAGCTTAAGACAATTCGGGGATGAGACTTTTGCTCAAAAAAAAAAAAAAAATCTGGCTCTATATCTGACTTTTCAAGCTGATTTTGGCAACAGTGCTTACCTTTCTTGAAACATTGCTCCATATTTATGAAGTGGGGCTGCCTAGAGGAATGCTTAAGTCCTTTTAACACTCATCTCTTATGGATTTTACTTTGCTCTTACGAACAGACCAGGTGACTTCGGAGGAGATCCCTGCTGCTTCGACTGCAGTGGATCTGAGGATAACTGAGCAGACGTTGCAGGATCCAGAATCTCTGCCCAGGAAGAGTCATCTAGAAACTTCCCAGCAGCCTCAGTGTCACACTACTTAAATAACTGCCTGCCTCATCACAAGGTGAATAATTCTTTGGGACCAGAGGGGTAAAATTCAAGCAGTTTTCTCATGCCGCATTTTATTTAGCCTATGGTAGGCTTCCTCCATCTGCCCCATTGCTTCTTCCATCTTCAGGGCCCATCTGGCTTTTGTTTTAATCTCTAACACAGCAGATGACATTCTCTGCCAGTGGCTCCTATTTTAGCTCTCTTGGGCAAGCTGCAAAAACTGAGCCACGCTCCCCGATTTACTGCCAGCTTGAGAACAATTACAAAAAAAAAAAAAAATCGAGTCATTCTTTCCCACTGACCTAGGCAGGATCTAAAATCATGGGTGAGCCCTATTTTTTCTTTAGAAATTTGGAAGCCTATTTAAAAAACAATTTATCTACCAAATCATTGCTTCAGAATGGGAATCCATGGTTTGCAGGTCCCTGAGGAGTGGCTACTTGCTGAATTGAAGGCTTTCTCCATTGCAGCCTTCATCAATGCCTGGAGATGAGGTTCAAGCTTAGCCAGGCATTGTGCTATCTCAGTCTCCTATTGTATGTAGAAAAGTTTTTACTTTCCACCTGCTAACTTTAACTAGAGGTTATCTTCACCTTCCTACCGAGGAGTCTAACCTTTTATCCTCCTACTTTGCAGAACACAAAACAATGCAGCTCATCTAAGGCAACCCTAGGCCCCTGGAGGGGGGATCCTCACCTAAGGTAACACTGGGGACCTGGCAGCCAGTCTGTCCTGACTTGGAATACTTGCTTTAGGGCTCTGCTACTCAGGAGAGGACCCTCAGCATCTGCAACAGCATAGAGTTTGTTAAAAATCGTCACTGTCAGGCTCAGGTTCTGACCTACACAGTCGGAACATGCATGTAAAAAAGACTCAGGGAATTCATAGCACCTGAAAGTTTGGGAAGCATTGCTGTTTATATTAACTATAGCTTTTTTTCACAGCAATCTTCTGTACAATTCCTGAGTTTCCATCTTAGGAAATGCCCAGGAGTCTGTGGATATGGACCTCAATCTTAGCAAACGTGTCCTATATGGACAGCATCTTGGCCTGCAGAAGAGAGTCACACTTTTGGCTCTTAGTATGCCTAGGAATTTCTCAGTAATCAAATTATTTAATCTCTAAGACAAGTAAAGTGTTTACTACATCATGTGGGAACTAGGATGTTCTCAGTAATTATTAGATCTATTTATTACTATACTAACATTAATTATTCCTAATCTTTTAAGGTAATGTTATTAAAAACACACACACACACATATATATAGCGATTCAAGTCAATTCTCTTCCTGAAATATAAGCCTTGTGATTGCAAGCTGATCTCTGCCCACCCTTATATTTTGCTTGACCCTGTTTTACATTGGTGGACACATCTGCATCTATGCAATTCTGTCCTTGATAGCCCAATATTGAAGAATCTAAACTATGTTTGTGCCCATAGATTTCAGCAAAAAGACCACATGAATGTCAGTATTACCAGACAGTATTGTAAGGAGGATAAGGCATAGAATTCAATTTCATCGGTTGTTAGTGTTGTGATTTGATAGGTGGACTCTCAGTCCCCCCTCCCCCCAAACAAATACAATTCAGTCACATCTGAAGCTGTTGTGGGATATGAATAATTGTATGGTAACAGTTTTTTCAAGCTGGTCATTTGGAAAAAGCCAAATACCAAAGCACTACTGGACTATGACTGACAGGTGCTAACAGGACCAAATTGTAACAAGGAATAAAAACTACTTTTGACTTACTTCTCTGAAGCAGAAGGTGAAACATCGAATGGTCTCTCTGATATGAGAGACCCAGATCACAACTCCTTTGGAACTTAAGACGAAAGACAAAGTGAAAGAGGGGGGTAGGGTGGGGGAGGAGGGATGGGTAGGGGGAGGAACAAAAGAAGAGTGGGAAAGCCCTTGTCACCTTGACAAGGTACGAATGTGCACAAAATGCCCAACCTCATTGTAAACCTTGAATTTTGCACGTATACGTATCAATAAAATGTGGAGGAAAAAAAACAAACTACCTTTGAGCAAAAGCACTGACTCTTCGCTTAGTCCTGCGGATGCCCAGTGATTCACTAAGAGCAGGATTAGTGTGTGGCAGCCTTGCCTTGTTGTGTCTGCCTCCTGTACTGCTTTAAAACTTTGAATCAGATTCTTATACACTTTGAGTGTAGGCAAACTAGTACTTGACAGAGACCTTACTTAAGGACGGCTGTCCTCCCTTCAGGGCTGACACATGAAGACAAGAGTACCCGACATAATTTCTCCTCTTTATCCAATATCATTTTGCATTTCTTTTTTCTCCTCTCTTCTTCCTTCATTCCTGGTTGCCATCTCTTTTCAAAAGTCATTTACTGCACACTGTGAGACAGGTGCTTTTTTTCCCATTCCCACTTAAATATGTTAACTAATGCTCATGAAATCTTCCCAACATCACTCAATTAACAAGGAGTATATCTGGAATTCAAATTTGGAGGGTGAGAGGGGAATTTAAATCTATACCTTGAGCACCTGACCCCTGTTACATGGAATTTACAATCTATCAGTGTCATTCTACTTAGATTTGCAAACCATTTTTTTAAAAAATATCCTATGAACTTTGTCCTGGCTACTTTTTCGTTGTTGTGACTCAATACGTGACACCCACAAATTTAAGAAAGGAAAGGTTTATTTTAGTTCACCGCTTCAGATGGTCACAGTTCATTCAGGCGCTGCCGACAGCAATCTAATTACATGGCAGAGACAGAGGTGGAGGCATCTTCTCAGGACATCACAAACAGGAGGGCAAGCTGAGACTAGTCCAAGTCCCAGTCCTAGTCCAAGGAAGGCAGCTTAAATATCCTTCCAGGTCTCCTCCCAGTGATCAGCCCCTCCTGGATCCTGGTGTGGAAGGTGTGGCCACTACACACCTTTAATTCTAATTTACATGCCTTTAATCCACCCCTCCAGACTAGGCGCCAATCTACCAATAGCACATAGTTCCATAGACAATCCATTGATATTAAAATACATGAGACTTTTGGGGGACATTCCGGAGCCAAACCACAATAAACTTAAATACAGCTGCCATGATCTAGTTAGTGCATACAAATACCCATTCCCCTACTATGCTATAGAACTTCTAAAGAGACAAATATATATGATTGACTAATTGCTGTTTCATAACATCTGACCCAGCAACTGTTGTTCAACAGACATCAAAAATATGCATTGCACTTATTATTGTGACCTGAACATAACAAATTCCATGAGCTCTGCTTTAAATAAATTTAACTTCTTCCCACAGCCTCCTGATCGAAGCCAACTCAAAAACATTCGCTCACAACACCAGCAAGTCTAATGTCCCTCAAGAGGTTTAGGTGATGGAAAACAACAGACAAGGAATCAGGAGAAATAGGTGTGAGTTCTGACTCTGAGTCCATTGTAAACAGACATTTTTCCTCTCAGACTTTGTTTTCCCACAAAACAAGACATAAACAAAAGGATCTCTTGGTTACATTCAACTATGTCAAGACAAACAATTATCTCGGGAATCAGACACAACAGTATTGAAATCTAACACCTCCAATTTTCCAGTTGTATGAGTTTAATCCAATCATTTAATCTCTAAGACAAGTGAAGTGTTTACCAAATCATGTGGGAGCGAGGATGTTCTCAATAATTATTAGATATATTTGCACTAACATTAATTATTACTAATATTTTAAAGTAACTTTATCAAAACACACACATATATAGCAGTTCATTTTCTCTTTTAGGCTGCTCATAGTTTCCATAGGCCCACTTCATACTGTGGTTGTGTACAAATACTTCATAAGACACACATATGAACATTTGGATACTCAAAAAATAGCATTTTATAAGGAAAGATTTGCTTTGTAGCTAACATTTTCCTTGATTTATTTCTTACTCATTTGACTTGGATTTTCTTTCCAACAAGAATTGAGCAGATTTATGGTTTTGTGTAGGGAGCACACAAGTCTCATCCTTAGACACTGTTGAAAGAAAGCGAGACTATGAAAGAAAATTCTGTATATTTATGAATCTTTTTGAAAATTCATTAGAGATTCTGCCTTCACCAAAAGAAATCAGCAAAGAAAGCCAATACCCATAACTTCTTGTTGAGCAAACAATAAACCTTCTCTCCTTATGGGAGAGCTGTAAAATTTGAGGAACTTGTCTTGAAGTATAAATCTACTGAGGACTCAACTTTCATTTAGCTCTGTTAAACTACACAGTATTCAGCCTCACAATGTACGGATGTTTGTGATACTTTATTCTTTAGCTATATATTTGCTTCTCCCAGCATATGTGATTTGAAAACTTAATTAATCTTCTTTCTTTGTTTTTAGCCACCAGCAGAAACATGGACCATAATTAGGCACAAAATAGATCTTTGTATCACCTCACTGGAGTCTTCTCTCTATACTGAAACAGTATGCAGTTTTCAGAGACTTAAATTGCTCAGTCTCTCCTTGGCATTAGTTACTACCCTTGTCTTTGACTTTGTGCCTCCTTTGCCTAATTTTGAGGCTTCATCCTTTCCAAAGTGTATTGTCTAAGATGTTACAACTGTTTTTTATGATTGAAAGATTCACCCTCCCTCTAAAAATACTTTGATGAGAAGTATCATGAATTTAATTCCACCAATATAGTAGCCTGAGACAAGTTACAAGATGGAAACTGCACCGTAGGTGAAACAGGGACCAGAGAATTATTAACTATGATAAAAGAGTCATTCTAAACATAAAGAAATCTATATAGTACAGTAAGTTGGATGATCTATACAAAAAGGTTACAGTGGGAAGGAGTTTAAACCTCAGCAGAAAACACAGGTTAGGCAAGTAGGCCAAACCTGGTCTACAGGTGAAAAGCAAGCAGCAGGCGAATGTTTAGGAGTTGAGAAGTTGTGTGGGGTACGATGAGAGTATAATCAAAATCATAGAAGCAACAAGACAGAAGATTAGCTTGCAGATGAAACTGCACTGGATGTGTGACCCTTCAGGCCACTTGTGATTGGTGGTTACCTAGAGAGGTCAACGAGTGGCTACTTTTAGCTCTTAAAGAAGCTATGGAGGTCACTGAATCATCTTCCCTGATAGTCGAGCAAAACTGACTTTCACAAATCTGTGCGAACATGGAATTGAGGTCTGGATATCTCGGAAGAGATGTTAGGATTAAAAATCAAAACTGGGAACTCCACACTAGTGAATAACGTGGCTTTCCAGCTTGCTCACGGATTGTTTCCCTCATTGGCAAGCATAGCTGGTAATAGGAGCACTGAATCAAGCTAAGCAGGAGAGGAAGGGGAGATCTGTGTGCAATTAGTCCCATTTAGTCTATGTAAAGAGCCTCCTCCCATGCTCTGACCCGAGGGCACCACCTCATTTGGGAGATGCAAGGACTTCCTGTAAAATGGGATTGTTTCATCATTAGCATGTCATGTTCTCGTTCTTTCCCAGGCAACTCTTGGGAGACTTGTCTCAAGAGCACTTCCGCTGACTGTTTAATAGACTTACCAGTTCCTAAATCCTCTCACTCCTGGAGCCCTCGCGCTGCCCTGCCTTCCAGAGGACAGCTCAGTGCAAAGTAATGGTTGATAAGCAGTGCCTATTTTTATAGCCCTTGAGCAGAACTAAGACCCCCTGAACAATAGCCTATCCCCGAGACTGGCTTCACTGCAGCTGGTGTAGGTTCAGCATTTACCAGTGTTTCTATATCAACCCTATATTTATGCCTCTGAAAACTGAGGCCAAGAACCCACCCAACACATGTACTGATAAAATAGGAAAAAAAAAAAAAATAAACCTACTGATTGATCAAATATTTTTTTCAGTTCTTACTATACTTAAAAGACGATTTTTAACTTTCAGGGACCAAGAGGGCATTAGATTGATCCTACGAAGCATATTCCAGGCAAAGTAAATTGCTCCTTGAAATATCGTGGTTGAGTTGGAAATGACAGGCATTGGGATTTTAGCTACAGTGATTGAATGGAAACCCTTTGAAAGGTTTCATGTAGCAAACGGTATGGCCCAATGTATATGTTCGAATTGCAATACTCACTTTCAGGGTGTAAATGTGGAACAGGAGGTCAAGAATGGAACGGGGAGTCCAGTTAGCCGACTGACCACGGCAGTGAGGCAGGAGAGAGAATGCTGAACATCTGATGAGAGGGGATAGGAGGGAGATGGCGATAAGAAAAATCTGGGGCATACTTAAGAGGCAGACGCCAGGAGAGTCAGTAATGAACTTCCGGCGTACTATCACCAGCCCACGCCTTTTCTCTTTTTATACTCTGCTTAGATTTCGTTCGCGACTTCGCTGCTATCCTCAACGCTGCTCGAAGAAGACTTTCCCTCATGTCCTTCATTCAAAATTCAGCAACGTGTTTTGAAAGTAAAATTCCCCAACCAGCAACTTCTCACCAACTGTACCTTTTGGTCCTGCTACTGTCACCTCCATGTTGTCCACTGGATTACTGCAATAGCCTCGTGACTGGACCCTTGTTCTGCCTCTCCTCCTAATCTCTATGATCCGCATGATACTCGAAGACATCTTAGTATGTGTGAGAAAAATGGGAAGTGTGATCAAAAGTATATATTTTAAAATTTTTAACTAATTAAGGCTGGAGGAATGGCTCAGCGGTTAAAGTGCTTGCCTAGCAAGCGCTAAATCAAGCACTAAGTACCCCAATTCTGTTCACCAGCACCACATAATCTGGGTGTGGTGGAGTACACCTGTAATCCCAGCACTTGGGAGGCTGAGACAGGAGAATTGCTGTGAGTTCAAGGTCAGCCTGGGCTCCATAGTGAGTTCATGACCAGTCTCAGCTACAGAGTGAGACACTGTTTTAAAAAAAAAAAAACAAACAAATTTAAAAAGGTCTGTTTAACAAAGTTGTTTTATTTGTTTAAATCAACCTAGCATGAAGCACCAAATAAAATGTCTGATATAGTTTTTAAAATATATTACAGTAAAAGACACATTGTCATTAATCCTTCTCAAAATTCTCTCCATCCCTTTGGGCACCCTTGTCTCGTCATTTCAGAGAAGCAGTTCAGGAAGTCCTCTTTGGTGTGTGTCTTTAGCTGTGGTGTCTTTGCTACACTGATATCTTGGATTGATTCAAAATGTTTACCTTTCATAGTCTTTTATTTATTTGCTCCAATCTCAGGACCTTCACATTTTGTTTCCCCCGGAATCTCTTTTCCCAATCAGCCACGTGATTCACAGTCTTGACCCTTGTAAGTTCCATTTAAATGTCCCTATCTCAATTACACTTCATCTGGCTGCCTCACAGACAACACATCACCCTCAGAACACCACTCTCACTCTGCTTTATTTTCCCCCATAGAACTTATTCTATCGAGCATACTATATAATTTGTAATTTCTTTTACATAATTAGTAAGCTACATAAATGGTGAAGCTCTTCAAAAAGACTTCAGTTTTTAGGACAGCTTCAAGTGATCAGAAAGAAAAAAAATAAGGAGGCGGTACAGAGGGTTCCTGCACACCTGACACTCCATTCTTCCTGTTGTTGACAACTTACTCTTCTATGGCACATTTGTCACAGTTAATGAACTGCTATTGATATATTATCGCTTTTAAAATGTCCGTGGTTTACTCATTGTCTTCATGTTTTATTTCACTGTCCTTTTTCTAGTCGAAGTTTGAATCCAGAACAGTTGCTTTGAGTCATCACACCTCTTTGAGGCTCCTCTGAGCTCTAAGCTCATTTCCAAGATGCTCACTATGTGTTTCCTACCTTAACAACTTGGAGAAGCACTGTTCACTGATGTTGGAAATTTTCTAAACCGAGGTTGTAGGTTTTGGAGAAGTTTGCTGAGGTGATGCATCGTGGTAATGACGTTGTGTCCACTGGGTGTGCTTTTAGCCTGACTCATGGCTAGCGGCCTTCACGCTGGTTGCCTGCTGGAACAAGATGTGTCAGGGTCTCCACTGTTGGGCTGCTCTTTTATCCCTTCCTGTACCATACACCTTGAAAGGAAGTCACTCACTAGGCACAAGCTACATTTAGAAATTTCTAGCTCCTTGGAGGAGGAGACTAAATGTAACCTCTTTGGAATACTTCTGCAAAGGAGATGTGTTTTTGCTTATGATTTATTAATTTTTCAATCACTTATTTATATCAGCATGGACAAATTGATATTTATTTTATTCTTTGAGTAACATTCTGTACGACTTCATTTGACTGTGCACATTATTGCAGTTTTGATCATTAAGTTTCTCTATAGTCATTTGCTATTTCCTCATTAATTTTTTTTAGCACTGTCTTACTTTCCGGTATCATAAGACTCTCCCAATTCATTCCATGTATTTCTTGCCTCTATTCTAGAATCACCACTTTTACAAAGGATCAGCATAGAATATTTATCGCCTTAATTATTTCTTTTTCCCAGCACCCAGAACAGTACCCGGAATAGAGGAGTTACTCAATGAATAACTACTGAATGAATGAATCAATAAACTGGAAGTTGAAGTAATAATTAGGCAGCTAGGGTCAGAACACCCTCCCGTATCTACACAAGTGGGGTTCAAGTCTTCGGGATCAACTTTCCGGGTAAACAACAATGACCTTTACATTTGCTTCAGCATCAAATGTGATTTTTGTTGCCATCTGGGAAAAGTGTATGAAAACTCACAGTGCATTTGCTTGGACATTGTAAGCATTGCTTCCTTCAGGCAGAATGAATCACTTTCCTCCCAATCTTCCCTGCCTCCTCAGCTCTAATTAAATACTTGACTTTATTTTTTTGTCATTCTCCATCTTTCCCTGTCACTAGGGTGTGAGTAGCTAGAGAGAACCTTGTCTGATTTTGTGCAATGCCCATAGCACCATACAGAAATCTGTGAATAAGAGAAAATGACTAACTGTCGTAATTTGAGACAATAATATTTCACATTACAAAGTGAATATAACCAACGATCTATTTATTTTAACTGTAGGACAATGGTCTAAAAAATGCTCTTCAACTTTGCACACGTAAGGGGTAGGTGAAATGCAAAAAACAAAGAATCTGGTCTTCAATTATGTTAAATAACTATTATTTTCCCTCTTTCATTCCTGTTGTTTCTCATAAGTTCTAGTAAACAAGAAACATTACGTCCATGTGTGGAATCACAACTCTCTTAAAATATCACTTAAGTAAGGTTTTGTTCTCATGTCTTAAAGACAGAACAATAATGGCTGAAGGAATGGAAGTGTGATTTGCTTACATTCACTCAGGTCTTAAGTTGAAATCTCAGGATCCTAACTGTCACTGTTCTATGAGGAGGCTAATATTCCCACACTCGTATGCAGATGGATGTGGCATGCTTGTCCAACTGCATGAAACCATGTACTTGAATAAAATAATGGAGAGCATAACTGAACTAATTTAAAGATTGCAAATGTTTAAAACAGTTAATAACCTTTTAAATGGCAATAGAGACTCTGCTGAATATCCACACCACACAGATCTGTTACTTCCAAAAATGTGTTAGCTAATTTGCGCTCAGAAGAGAAAAGGAGGGAAGACAGAATCACGGGTTAAGTATTCACAAGGCCTAAATATACCTTTCTTAATATGATTTAATTTGAGGTTACAGATTTGGGCTAGATAAGTACTACTTTAGTCTTCAAAAAAGGTCCCAAGTCACATGACTATTCACTGACAAAATTTAGACTCTGTCGCTGCTATGCCTGGATAAGACACCTTCTGTACCATACTACTTAAAAACCCTAAGCCTTTAACTATACTGATTATATATTTGAATCATTGTGTTGATTTTATTTACTGAGTTTAATGTTCCTCATTCAATCCAATTTAATGGAAAAAAACCTGACTAAGTGATTACTGAGCTGGGGGCACTCTATGTCATGTGTTAGACAGAAATAATCTGGACACTCAGTAAGAAATACATGAGCAAGTTCACTTCTAAAAGAATAGCTGGACACTTCCTAAACAGATGGACTGAATGTGATATAAAGTGTTTTGCAGGGCTTTGTTTTCACACATATATAATAAGAGAACTGGCTGATTTATATGTGAATGCGTGTGTATTCCTATATGTAAGTATGAAAAATCTGCACCCTAAATTGGCAGCTACAATAAATACACAATATATATGTATATAAAGGAAATTCCTTAATTTAACTAGTTTATGTCTCCCCAGCCACAGCTATAAAGCTGAATATGTTTATATGTATGGAACAAAATGAAAGTACATCATTTTAAATATTTTTCCAAGAGCATGATAGTAGTGATGGATTCATTATAGCTAAAGATTTAGAAAGCGATAGAAACAGGAACAATAACAAAAAAATTGATGAAACCCAGACTAGAAAAAGGGATTTTTTTTTTCAAAACAAGAGCTTTTTTTTTTTTTAAACAAAGACTTGGAATTTTCTAACACATTCATTTTTCATTTCAGACTTGGCACATTGTATAAGCATGCCTTACTTGTCAAATTCCAAATTTATAACTCTCCCTTCCTATTCTCTAGTCTCATATTAATTTTCTCTGTCATACCTCAAAGAAATTCAGGAAAAAAATGCTATTACACTGCTCCATTTGTCCTGACATACATAAACGGTGAGTTTATAATAGTCATTTTATCCAGCTAATCTCTCCAGAATATTTGTTCTTTAGTCATTGAGAAATTCACATGTAGAGCAGGTCACTTTCAGTCTGACCTCTAAAACTTGCAGGCCTTGCTGTCCATTGTCATTTTTCTCCCATCGTCCTTTGTAAGGGAAATCCCATGAGCTTGAGTCTAGACAATTGAACTTACCCATTTTCTATTTCCTTGGAAGTTTCAACTTTGAGGATGCCAAGACTGCTATTAGCAGGAAATAAAATGAACACAACTAGCTTCTTTCTCTCTAAAGCCAAGACATGAGGTAAAAAAGTCCTTTAGTTTTCCAGAGTGACCAGTTGGGAAAGAACCAACACAGAATCAGTGAGAACATGGGATTGAATCATTAGAGTGATTAAAAAAAAAAAAAAACTTCTCTAAACTCCTTCGCGACATCTGTCTGTGGATTTCTCGTGTCATCTTCCTTCTGTGAAAGCTATTTGTGTACTCTTAACTCCTGTAAGGTTCTATAAACTTACTAAGTGGAAAGTGGATGTGGTACAGAGAATCTCTACAATGTCTTACAGAGAGGTTTGTACAAAGCAGGTGCATAGTGGCTGATAAGCAATTGGCTACCCTTGAGGAAGGATGCAAGGCCATAATTAAGGTTTCACGGACTACCCTGTGGGGTTCCTACATCCCTGCGTGGTGTTGTCAGGCCATTTTGGAGAACCACATTACTCCCTCCTTCTTTCAGTAAGACATGCTAATGAAAACATAAAAGAGACAGGCACTTGATTTAATGTTGTCCAACACATTAGGTTTTGCAGGATACAAGACATTGCCATAGCACTTAGCAGGCTGGCCTGATGAAACCAAGCCATGTAGATATTATGCACATGTCAGACGGTGGCATCAGTGATCCTGGAACTACTTTGGCAGTTTCCTTTTTGAGATGCCAACTTTTATTTTTTAATGAGCTGGCAGACAAAACAATTTCGCCCACTTGCTTTATATACTGAGGCTTTTTTCAAAGCCTCAGCTTTGAGTTGAAAGTCTTCAGAGGTAAAGAGCTTCCAAAGGTGATGACTAATATGAATGGACTGTGGAAAGCATTGTTGGAGCAACCAATGTGAAATAATGATGACTCGAGTGGATTTTAGTGAAATTGTCTTTTTCCAGGGAAAGTCTGCTTGTCTAAGTAAACTTGAGGGCAATATTCAGTGGAGGCTCAAAGCTAAACCTTCTGAAGTTTCATAATAAAAAGGTACTGACTTGCTCTTTAGTGCATTAATACAAACAAACAGTAAAACCAAAGCTGTGAGGCTCTGTTGGGGTCCCTTGACAGACACACCGAGGCAGTGTCATGGAGAGATCTGGGTGTGGCTGACCTGGAATCAGCTCCCTTTGCTGGATTTTATTATTTGATTTTTTTCCCGTGGAAATCGTATTCTTCAATTGGAGCTTCATCCTAAAATGAGAATAGAAATGTCTGCTTCATGGCTTTTTACATCGTTACTTTGAGATCAGATCAGCTTTATAGACGACATTATGGTTTAGCTCTAAAATGTCCCCCCAGGTGTCTCACATGTTTGGAAGTTGAGTGGGTCATGGAGGCGCTTTATGCAAGGGTGAATTCATCCAGGGATGAGCTCAGTCGCTGCAGGTGCAATTAGGAAGTAGAACCTGGAGCTGTTTGGAGGTAGCTCACTGCCGTGTAACCTGGAAAAGCGTACGGTCGTCTTTGGGCCCCTTCCTCTCTCCGTACTTCCTGGACGCCACTATGTGAGCAGCTTCTTCCACTCAGTCCTCCCCTCTGCCATTTCTCCCTGGGAGCCAGCCTGCAGTAGACTGAACCCACTGGAATCAATAAACCAGATAAATCTCTCCTGCAAGTTGCTGGTATTTTGTCTCAGAGATGAAAAAGTGTCCAATATAAACCTTATTGATAAAAAAAAATGACCAATATATGGGCCATAACTGACCTGCATAAGCACAAGAAATTCTAATTATTACAATTCAGGGTAAGATTTCTCCTTTAAATATTTATGTAAAAATCAACTCCATAGCTTTTCTGTATCTAGCATCTCGCCCTTTTTACAATGGATTAGGGAAGTATTTTAAAACCATTTATTTCCTGCTGCAGTGTTGATCGATGAAGAAGTGTTTATTGAGTGCTTGTGTTAATCAATAAGTGTGTGTCAACAACCCATCCCACATAAAAAAATTATGTTAGGCTCTGTAAAGAATGAGAATTAGTATCAGCTGTGGTTCTAGGAAAGTTCTTCTAATCCCTTCGGGACAAGACAGGAGTCAGAAATTCACATCAACTCAAAGAATGAGACCAGAATTTTTCTTTCTATCTACATATAAGGGACCAGACACTATGGTAGGTGACTTACATATATTATCTCCCTTGATTGTTAACCTTTCATGATGGAGGGTTTTTTAACCCCATTTTCTTCTATAAATACTAAAATATAGAGATGTCAGAAAGATGACTCAAGAGTTGCCCATCAGAAAACCGGAAACTCACTTCAAACCACAGCAGCAGAATATAAGCAGTGATTAGAAAGGTCTGGCTAAGCACGGATGGCCTGAGGAGAGGAGGCCTTTCCCCACCGTCTCTGTGCTTTCTCTTCCATAGTGTCCTCACACTCAGACCTTTGGAAAACTTGCATTGTGCAGTGTTTCTCCTCCTCTCTCTTCCTCTCTAGCATTCCTCGGTTTTCTTTATGTACTATCCTGATTCACAACAAAACTCTTCATTTAATTATTATTTTGAACGTGGCTGTCTCTTGTGACTTTGCATGTCCTCACAGAATATTTGGTATCAAAAGTAGATGAGGGATTATGCTTTATTTTTACAGTTAGCTCAATCGAGGCACCCCAGAAACACTGGACATGCCTTGTCAGCATCAGCTTGAAATATCAGTTATTGCGGGTCATTTAGTGAAGAAGCGAACAAGTATATGTTTAATGGGTGCACACACACTTAAAGGTAATACTAGTATCTTCTAAAATTACATATTATGAATACCATGTATCACATTTTTCTGTGAATCTCCATAATAAACTGGATATATATTCCAGTAGAAAATAGCTTTTAGAACATTAGCTATGAAGACATAATCTCCAGGGAAAACTATTGACCTTATAAAATCATAGATCTGAGTCCAGTAATAAAAGAAACTTCAGTAAAAGCATTGGTAATTATAATATTAAAATGAACTGCAAATTACAAATGCTGAAACAAAAAAAATAACAAATGACATTTTTGGTTTTCTTGTATCCTTGGGCTTTTCTATGGCCCACGATGCAAGTTCTACTTTATTATTTTGTTTTTACAGTAAATTTAATACAATGTTCTGATTTTTTAAAATAAGTAACAAATTACTTGTTCATTTTTCTGAGGGAAGGAAGAATAATTAATTTTACTCCTCTTAAATGAAAAAGCTGTTGAAGCCCCTCTTTAGATGTAAAAGGCCCATTCTATTTCTTTACAAATAATATCATTGTAGAATAATAAATAAATAAATCATCACAGTTCCATTTTCGTACCTGGCTCCCTTTCCTCTTTGTACTTGGTTCTTTGCCTATAAGTACAAGAATTTTGAATGCTACATTTTGAAATTTAAACATAAGAATTTCTAAATCATATGTAATTCCATTGTGGTTTTAGACAAGGTCTTGCTCTGTAGCCCAGGCTGGTCCTGAACTCACTGTGAAGCCCAGGCTGGCACTGGACTCATGGCAATCCTCCTGCCTCAGCCTCCCAAGTGCTGGGATTAAAGGTTTGTGCCACCACTCCTGGTTTATGTGGTGCCGGGGAATCAAACTCAGGGCTGTGCGCTTGCCAGGCAAGCACTTTGACAGCTGCATCATTCCTCCAGCCACTGTGACTACAATTTCTAATGACTATATGACACTGTGTCATATGGTGTTCTAAATTGACAAAATGAAACCGAGCTGAGGGTGTAGCTCACTGGAAGAGCATTTGCCTAGAGTGCATGAGGTCTTGGGTTCCATCTCCAGCACCACAGACACGCATCTAAATCTTTTTCCTAATTTCCAACAAAAATCATATATCCTATTTTTTTCATAGATAAGGCACTTTATTGAGAAAAATCATATTGATAAAGCCACTGCTACCTGGAAGGGGACCTAAAACTGTGAGGAGTCCAATATCCGATTTCCAAAATTTTGGTAAAATATACGTGACAAACTTTATTTTCTTAACCATTCTTGTAATATTCAAATAGTACTCAGTGTGTTTCCTTTTCATCTTATCAAACTTAAATCTACATCTATAAAAAGAGAATCATCATTGAGGCTGGAGGACTGGTACAGCAGTTAAAGCACTTGCCTAGCAAGCGTAAGGCCCAGAGTTCAATTCCCCATCACCACATAGAGCTGTGGTGGTGGCACATGCCTGTAATCCCAGAACCCTGCATGCAGAGACAAGAGAATTGCCATAAGATCAAGGCCACCCCAGGCTACATGGTGAGTTCAGGATTAACCAGAGCTATGCATCAAGACCCTGTTTCTGATGATTCTACTTTGGGTCTCTATGAATTCCACTGTCTGTGTGACTCATATAAGTGGAAACACATAGTACCCATCCTTTTGTGAGTGGCGTGCTTCATGTCATGCAATGTCTTCAAGGCTCATGCATACTGAAGTCTATGTGAGCATGTCCTTCCATTTTAAGGTTGATTACCCTTTCTGCATAGGCATGGACCAGCATGGACCAGATCACTTTGTCTAAAAGTTCCTCTGTGAATGGACACTTGGGCCACTCCCACCGTGAGCTGTTGTGAACAATGCTGCTATAAATCCGGGTGTGAAAATATTTGTGTGGGAACCTTTCAGTTCTTTTGAGAACTTATTTGTAACTTGATCATGTGGTAATCCTGTTTTTTATCTTTAAAGGAGCCACCGTACTCTTTTCTGTAAACTCTGCACCATTTTGCATATTTTCAGCACTACATCAGAATTCCAATTTTGCACAGTGTCAACAACACATGGACATTTCTTTTGTTCATGGTTTCTGTCGTGTGTGTGTGTGTGTGTGTGTGTGTGTGTGTGTGTGTGTGTGTGGAGAAGGTGCTGGGGATAAAGCCCAGTGGCTTCCATGAAAAGCTATGTGCCAGTTTTTTTTTTTTTTTTTAATTTTGAGACAAGGTCTCACGAGTGCCTAAATTGGCCAGGCTGGGCTGAAACCTGTGATCCTTTGCCTCAGCCTCCCAGAGTGCTGGGATTACAGACCTACAACACTGTACCCAGCTATTATTTTTAATATATACATTAGCCATCCTAGTGGGTGTGATATGGTATCACATTATGATTTTGACTTGTGTTTCTTTGATGATTCATTATATTTAGCATCTGTTCAAGTGTCATCGGGCATTGGCAAAAAAAACCCATTGAACCCTGGAGTGATTTGTCTATCTCGGAAGAAATGACTTTTCAAGCCTTTTGCCCTCTATTCAATCAGATTACTTATGTTTCCAATGTCGAGTTGCAAGAGGTCTGGACATGATCACGTTTATTGGTTCCAAGCTGTCATTGTTTATGGTAACATTTTATGTTTTGTTTAAATAATTGCTTTAGGCTTACTCGATCTAGCTTTATAATATACCTAGCTTTAGAATTTCTGGCTTGGGTAATATCACATTTTAAAAATATTGAGTTAGTTGCCAAATTGCTTCTTCAAAGAATGGTGCCTATTAACCTTAGCATCATAACATAGGTAAAAATTCTTTATCATCTTTATGAACATTTGCTTCATATGTTAATGATTATTAATACAGCTTTTGGGTTTGACTACTTTCATTCATTTATTCAGCCTGATCACATATTTGCCTACTTAGTGATTAGAATACGGATGCTTGTCTCATTACTTTTCAAATGTCTGTAATATTGTCTCTCTGTATAATTTTAGTAATGCTTCAGTTTTCAGTGTTTAAAGCTCTGTGTGCATGCATAATCGTTAATTAAATCTTTCTGACTACTGAGATGTGGTACTGGATTCTTCCTCCAGCTACATTTTCTATAATTCTTTTTTTAAAAAGCAAGGTCAACCAGTATAAATTTTTTCAGGGTCCCTCCGAATTGACATGCTGGAGCTGTAGAATTTATACAATCTCCTGACTGGTCACCAAAGTGTCAGCCTATGCAACTACGTGGCCAGCTGAACACACCAGCAGAGGGAAATGCATCTTTTGGAAACATAGCACCCATAAATAAAAAGGCCTTCAGGGGCAATGAAAGTGGTTTGGTGTCAGTCGCAGCAATCAAAGCCTTGGTGGAAGCAGTTTGGCCTAGAGAACAAAGTAAAAAAGTGCTTGGCTGAAAGGGGATAGGCTGAGAAATGCTGTCCCGTGAATTTTACAGGAACAATCAAATTAAGGTCTGACCACAGAGGATCTTTACAAGGACCAGGATGAGTGGTAATATTAAATCTTAAGACCTTGGCCAAATTTCAAAGTAGGTAATTGCACTGGGTCAATTTTAAATTCCCCGTGCAATTTCTAATGCAATCTCCCACTGTGGATCCTGATGCCAACCTACTGCACGCTGCTGGTCTGCATTGATAAGGCATAGGTGAACTCTATCCTGCAGAAGACCTTAAAGCCACTGGGAAAAACTTTATAATAAAAGCCACTCCTGTCTTTCCCTTGTAAAGCACCCCACTTCCAAACATACAGGCTGCTCTAGACAAGTCTGGTGATCATTAGGTACAGTGTGTTTGCCCTGGCTATATTTCTATGACCTCAGTCACCAGATATGAACAGTTAGGGGAAGTAAAAAGATGTTTAGATTTCAGACTGAATTTCAGCCCAATTCCTCTAAATTTTATTACCTGTTTGATCTTCAGCCATTCTTTCTTAATTTTTAGTTTCCAAAGTCTTCCATGGTTTAAACAAACAAAACAAAACAACAACAACAACAAAAACCAAAACAAAAACCCAACAAAACAAGTCTTAACACTGCCAGCTTCTTTATGACTGCAGTCTAACGACTTTTCCTTTATCATTTCTACCTATTCTTTGGGGTTTCCAGTCAAGAAAAGTTAAACGATTCATTGTCTGTTTGTTGTGCAGTTACTTCACGTTGTTTCTGACCCTGCTTTTTTCTATTGTCTGTCTCCTGCCTTTTATCTTCTTGATAAATCTTATTTGACTCAAATACTGACCTAAAATATTATCTCCAGAAAGTTGTGCCTGATTTCCTTCAGGGAAATCATCCTGTGCTCCACAGTGGAAATCTGAGTGTGTACTGTTGCCATACTTGGATCTCATGTTAGGAACTTGGCTAACATTTCCTAAGAAACATGAATATAAAAGCTTATAATTACTAATTGTCCTAATCTTTCATTTAATATGAAAACTTGTATAAATAGCAAAGCAGATCTTAAGTAAGTAAAGAATATTCAAGTTCATTTTAGGTCAATGTGTGTGCACAAAAGCAGTCGATCTCTTAATTGTTTTTCCTGTGGACTATAGGTGTTCTCTCTCTCTCTCTCTCTCTCTCTCATTCTCCCTCTCCCTATTTTCTTTATTTCTTCCTTTCTTTCTTGTGATTCTGAGGATAAAGATGAAGTTCAGGTTCTTCACACTGAGCAACAAGCCCATTTTATTTGAGGCAAGATCTCGCTAAATTCCTAGGTTTCCTAGGTTGGCCTCAAACTTTAGCTCCTCTGGCCTCAAACTCCCCGAGTGCTGAGACTGTACACCTGCAGCACAAGGCTGATATCTAGGTGATATTCAATAGCTAATGTGATCATTTTTATCAAATGTATTTTAAGCTGCCTTATGATAAGATTGCGGGGCATTCACTCCAATAAATACACTTGTGCTTATGTCTTCTTATATGACTTTTTGTAGAGTTAAATTAAGTAACTGAGCTCTTCAAAATTTGTGTGTAAATTCATATGATCTTAGAAAAGTTGCCTTGGAAAATCTCTGAAGAATCAGCTGATTGAATCATCTCTGTATCAAACTTTAGTTTTAAGACTCATTTCTGAGCTGAGATGGCTCATCTCATAAGATACCTGCAATCAACAGGTCTCTACAGAGATTGGACAGCTGTAGATCCTGAATACAAAAAAAATCCATATAAAACCTAATAAAATTAAATTAGAGACCTGCAGGTATAGTAGTAACCATCCCATCTCTTGGACAATATACCTGACAACCACAACTTAGAGAAAAAGAGGTTTATTTTGGCTTACGGTTTTTAAAGAATCCAGCCTGGGCTTGGTTGACTCCAACGCAAGAATAGCCTGGTAAAAGAGTATGGTGACGAAAAGGGGCGGAACCCATGGCAGCTGGAAAGAGAAAGAGAAGGGAGGAGCCAGGGACAAGAAAACTGCCTTCCAGACCACACCCCTAGTTACCCAACCCGCTTCCATCCAGGCCCCGCCTCCGCACAGCACGTTGAACTCATCAGTGGATTGTGTAGCATCCCCATGACCCAATCACCCTCAAAACAAGAGATTTGAAGGCCTAACGAAGGCAGACGACCACCGCATTTAGACAAGACTGCAGGTTTCTGAGTGTTTTAATCTAAGGAACCACCAGTTCAAAAGGCAGAAATGACTGTCTCAAGAATTGACAGAGAATGAGCGTCTAAACCTGGAGTAGGATCAAAGCTGGGTAACAGCAGGTGTGCCACGTGGCTTTCTACTCTACACGTCTCCGCCCTACTCATTTTCCTTCATTTTTTTTTCTGGCCCGTCTGACTGCTTTGACTTTTATAGGTTACAGTTGTAAAGGCGCAGCAAGCGGGTGTGCTAATTATAGATCATTTTAAAAATTAGAAACAGAAGCCTCAGTGATCTTCTCTTTTTGATGCGTGGGATTCGGAGGCAGCGAGGATGGCCCTGAGTCCAGTAACTCCAAAGTATAGCTCTAGTGCTGTTGCTTAATAAAGGCAATCTCTCTCACGAGGGAGCCTACATGCACCCCAAAGAGAAGCTATCAGTTACCAACTCTCTCGTTTTCTAGGGAAGTTATGACTCGATAGTTCTTGAGTTCGCCGTAAGAGCAAGTGCACAAAGAAAAGCTCGAAGGGGAAGAATTTTGCACCAACAGAAATGAATATATAATCATATTAAGGAAAAATTCACATCGTGTCATGTCTAAGCAATGTAACCTCGGATAAGGTAATCTTGATTTGAGTTCTAGTTATGGGATTGTCTTTACTTTGCTGAAATTCATCCTGTTGCCTACGATTACTATAATATTTTTAAAATAATAAAGAATTTGGTAAAGCTCCTAGCATAGCAGGTGTTGGTTTATAACTGAAGTAGGAGCTGCAACTGGGATATCTAGAGAGTAGACCCACTCTCCAGAGGCCCAGTACCAGAGAAACAGCCCAACCAATAAGTCTCAGGTGCTCAGGAGCTGGCTCTACTCCCATGGCCCTCAGAGCACCGTGCTAGCCCCCAGCCAGGCCATGAATAGACATGTGGACCTGCTGACTCTGGCTCAGCTGTAGCTGCTGGAGGCATCCATGTTAGAGTGGCTAAATGTCACCCAAAGCAGCCAGGCCCAGTGGTCAGTGAAATTGGGAACAATAGCAGCAGGGCTTGCCACATGGCCAAGTGCATGCAGGAGTGCAGTGACAGCACCATTAGCTTCTAGTGTCCTTTGAGGCCAGCGTAGCCCTGTAAGAGCTCTTGCTGAGGAACAGTGCCCAGGAAAAGGCTACTGCCTAATGAATAAGGGCAGCCATGCACCGTTCGATGAGGATGACATTCACAGGTCGGCACCAGTGCTGCATTGGCAACTTTGAGGAAATTGTCAAGCTATTCCTTTCAGATGATATGAACAAAAACACCAAGGACAATACGCTGAGGACATCTCTGCATGATGCAGCCACCCATGGTCACACTGACTGACGATCTCCTTTCACTAGGGAGCCAACTTGCTTGTTGTCAACTCTGATGGGAACATGCCATATGGCCTCTCCCAGAGTGAACCCACCTCATCTAGATCTATGTGGTACAGTTGGGCATCACCCAAGGGGAAAGTCAACAAGAGGCTGGCAGCTCCTAAGCAGCAGATGGCTGTGGACATCCATTGAATGATTGCATCAGGCTACGATTTTGACTGGCTAGATGACTGGAATGTCACATTGTTAGAGGTAGCTGGAGCCCAAGGATATCTGTGGACAGCTGAACTCTTTCTGGACCATGGAATGTGTGTGGTTGTGAAGACTACGGGGTTGTCTGAACCCCAACATGTCCTGCCTTCTGGGGACAGATATCGATTGCAGAGTTTTTGGTGTTCCACGGAGCTAGTTTCAGTGGTAAGACACCCATAGATGAGGTATCGATGGCCCTGTGTAAGGAAGAGGAGGAGGAGATCAAGCTCTTCCTGCTAAGGCTTTGGTACATACCTGTTACGTTTGGTAAGTTATAACTGAGGCATAAGTCATCCCTAAGCCCAAGGATGAATGGTATGGAAAGCTTGAGAAGGTGGAGTGTTGTGTCAGCCTGTTGAGCAGGACAAACTTCCACAGAAAAAAAGGATGAGGGAGTGGCAGCAGCAAAGAATAGCTGAGGATTAGACCTTCTGGACCTACAATGTGAACATCAGGACAGACCAAAAAGGTGAAAACCCGAATCCCAGGCTAGAGAAGCTTGATCCCAAAATGTTCTGCCAAAATCTCATAGGGTGAGCGAGATGGGCTGCTGAGAACGGCCTCTGGTCTCCATTTAGAACCGACTAGCTTTCACTATCAAAAATATATTTATGGAAGACACAGGAGATGACTGCCAAATAGCACGACTCATAGCAATGACCTCCTGGGTGCTCTGAAGGCCCCCGGATGCAAATATTGATGATTGAGAACAAATCTGGATACCATTTAACCTGCTTCTTTCTGAGCTTATTAGAGATTCTACCTGAAAGGTGCCTGGCCAGGGGGCTTGAGTTGGAGGAGCTATCTTTTTATCTCAATCCTAGTAAGAAAAAGTGTATCTGTCAATCTCAGTCTTCCACTGTGGCCCCATGCCTCCACAGCTTGAAGCAGACACAGGACTTCAATAGAGCTGGCAGGTGAAGTTCCAGGAAAAGGGAAAATGAGCCAGGAAAGACTCCTGATGGGGCAGAACATAGAGGGTGCTCCGCCAGCTCTGCTTATGACCAAAGCAGAGAATGCCCTGACAGAAAAGACATACTTCAGTTTCAAAACAGTATCCACTTCTCACAGACGCTGAAAGATCTCTGGAACCTGTCTAAGCTACAAGGTGATGAGTGCTGAGAAAATCTCCATGCTGCTCAGGAGACAGCTGTGCAGATTTTGATATTGTTGCTCAGAAGCAAGGTACTGAAGATACGTATTGCCCATCCTGAGCCATCCACGCCTGTCCCTCCTCCTCCCTTCCTTCTGCTTCATGGGCCATTCCTCTGTACTCGCCATGGTGAGGGAAACTCAGCTGGTTCTCCCGGGGGAGCTGGCCTCCGAGAGATGAACCCTCGGGTTCAGCTCACCTTTTCTTTCAGGGATGAGCAGAATGCGCGTTTGAGCTTTGAGTTTCTGCCATGCTCTTCCTGTGGGTCTCCTGGGTGTGAAGGGGCAAGTTGGGGACCAACTGTAATGAATGAGCCATGGTGATTTGCTTACTCACTCATGTTACTTTCTGAGTCGCTGTGACATACCAGGCACTATATTTGGTTCTGTGAACCAAAGAGGAGCGAGACAAGATGAGAACTGCTCTTTCGAATTTCACACCTTCAGGGCCATTAGCATCAGCCATCTCAGTCACCTGAATGGAATGATGGCATCCTGATCCATGTTACATTTCTGGAATCCTTACAGTGTGATTCTTTTAGCTGGAGAACAGCTTCATGGTCACCACTGTATGACATTTCTTACTCACAGCACATGTTAGATCGTGGGTTATAGGCATGCACTTTCTCAGATCCACCTAGAACCTTCAAGACTAGCTGCCTTCAGGCCAGCATCCTTGGGGGACAGTGTAATGGCAACTTGAGGTCAGTGCAGAAGAACAAAAGGTCCAAAATTTGCTATAAAACACATCTCTTGTCTTTAAAATTGGTGTCTTTTGCTCATCTTGACCTTATCAGAATGTCCACCTACCCCACCAATGGACACTGAAAAGGAGGACAGCTTCTTTTTTCACATTGATCCCCTTCTTGTGAGTCAGTTTCCCTTCTCCACGATGAAGACTAAGGAGTTGAAAGATCATGGCAAGGTCGACTAAATGCCCAGCTCCCGTTCTGATCTGGTGGCAGAACTTAGAGTCTATAGGAGATCATTTCCGTAGCATGAGCCCATTGGCTCTTGGTGAGCTCCGGTCCTGGCTCTCACCTGTGTCTAAATAAACAATTGGAAATTGGTGTTTATCACCAGACTGTGAGTTTCTGTACAGTAGCTTAGGAAATCTAAAAGGACCCTATAGCCCTGCCTACTGAAGACTCCAGGATAAAATTCTCTTTCACACAAGCAGCTTTAATGAAATTGCTCAGCCTGGTTGGACCAGTTTCAAAAAGGCTTGGCAAAGTGAGCAAAGTAGGGCTTCTGTCCTGACCCAGTGAAGTTTGCCATCTTTGTAGCAGCATTGAACTTTCTTGGTTCTTTGTGTCAGATACTGGTTCTGCAAGGGCAGAAGGGTCTTACTTGGTGGAAAGCAGCCCATGGCAAAGTTGACCTCAAGCAGAGGGTGGAAAGGTGCAGTAAGGGACAAGAATTATGCCTTCTAGTTCGTGTCCCAGTGACCCATCCCTCAAACCCCACTGGCTAATAGCAATCCAGTTCTGCTATTTAGCCCCCATGATTCAATTACACGAGGCCTTTTTGGGGGACATCCCAGTTCTGACCCATAATAGTAGTTGTCCTTGCAGACACGACTCTCCTGCAGCCTGCCAAATTGGTGTCTTTGATTTTTTAAAAATGTTTTAATGAAAAAACCCTGAAAGAATGTTTAAAAGGAATTTATAAAGAAAATGAAATGGAAGTGTGTGTGTGTATGTGTGTGTGTGTGTGTGTGTGTGTGTGTGTGTGTGTGTGTGTGTGTGTTGAGGGTGGGGACGATGCTTGCTCTCAGTTTCTCCTCATGTAAGAAAACAAGGGCAAACAACCCCCACAGGCCACATGTTGGACATTTGTATCTGCCTGACAAGGTGCCCAGAAGGGGTATGTTTAGCTATTTGTAGCCTGGTGATAGTCTCGAAGAAGTACTGGGTCCCATGGTGAGGGGACAACTTCACAAAAGAGACTTTTTTGCTTGAACCCATATTCCTCTCTTCCATAAGATCCTCTCATTGGCCAGGGGGAATGCTTCCCTGGTACTGCACATGTCACCACTTGTGTCTGGCCCTACACACTCAGGAAGGGTCTGCAGATGCACAGTCATCCGCAGGAATTCACCAGAGGCCACTACCCCATAGAGAACACTCAAAAGAATGCACTTTATAAGAAAAAATAAAAAGAAAGCTCTATAAACTACATCAGCAGCTTTGTGTAAAAGTATCAATCAAAAGAGTCTAGTATATTTAAAATTCTTTTTTAATATTCATGGATCTTTGATATTGTATTGAAATAACTTCTATAGCAGTGTTTGGCCACATTCAGGAGGGATGCATGCCCCTGGAGTATTTCCAGCTTCCAAAGTCTCTGACACAACTCAATGTTAAGAGTTTTTAATTAAGATTATTAAATTTCTTTTAATACAATTTTTAATTCAAGACAATAAAGATAGCAAAAACACAAGAGTTCATTAGCTTGCCATTTCTAGCAAAGCAGAGAGCAGAGAATAATTGTAACTTTTGGAGTCAAACCTTGAAACCCAGCTTTATACCATCTAAGCTCTGAAATGTGGCACAGTTCATATTATCTCCTTTATCTTAGAATTTTTCATATCTCTAAAGTTGGAAAAATACTTACTTTATAAATATGTTGTTGATGATGTTATAGCATTTGCAAAACCACATGGCTAAGGTGTACCTGTCTCATGACAGCGACCCATTGATGTGTTCAAACATTCTTTACAGTTATTTATGTAAAACACCATTCTGTGACTTAAGGGTAAACAGGTTATACTTCTTGCTCTCTGAGTAACATAAGTGAAATCCTCACTTTCCAGTGTGTGATCCAGGAATAATTGCTGTTGTGGCTTAAATCTGGAAGGTACTCCAAAAACATCGTGTTTGGAAAGTGATTTGGTCATTAACCCAACCCACTGAATAATCCATTGGTTTTCTGAGCTGCTGGGAGATAAGGCGTGGTCAGATGAAGGAGACCTCCTGAGGTTTACCCAGAAGGGACGAGTCACTCTCACACGACCTGGAAGAGTATATACTAGCTTTGTGTTTCCTCTCGCTCTGGGTTTCCTGTATTAATACGCTGTAAACTGCTTCTCTCTGCCTAGGCTTCCACCATTGCTGGCTGCCCACAGATAAAAAGACAGATCTTCTGCAATTGTGAGCTAAAATAAGCCTCTCCTTTCTTAAGCTGTGGTGTTGAGCTTTGTGTCTCTGAAACAAAAGGTAGCTGAGACAGTCTCTTAGTCTTTTATTTCTTCACATCTTCTCCAGCTAGTCAGGAGATCCCCTCTATTTTGTCCTTCCCAGCCATCCGTGATATGTGAAAACATCTCCATCTGGGCTTCCAGGAAGTAGCACGCCATCCTGTACTGACTGCATCGTGCTGCAGCTGTTCCATTCGTGTATCAGACAGTAGATGGTTGGGCAAATGACTGAATGACTGAATGAATGTTGTTCTTGGGCCATATTGGGTCTTACTGCTTCCTCTGTTGCCCCCATAAATCTTATTTTCATTCCTCCTTCTAATCCAGCGTCGCTCCCTCTGTTTCTTTGCAGGATCCCTTCCAAACAGAGGCCACTCCCTCCTCCAATTTGCCAAGAGTACTTTATTTCAACTTTCTCATGAATGTTGATCTAGCATAGGGGAAATAGGGCTTTATAGACTCTTTTGTGCCTTGGGTTTACAGTTCGCATTAGGCAGGCCACCTTCTCTGACTACATTTTCTCTTGAGTAAAAGTAGAGGGAAGTTCTCTGCCTTTTAAGGCTCTTTTAAGGTTTGGAAGTAATGCCTATTTCAAGGGCAGGCCTCATGTTCAATGCCATTTTCTTCCATGAATAAGAGATATTGTTTCAACCTTGGATTTTATCATCTTTGTAGAGATTGTATTTTCTTGCCTTCCTTCCTGTTTTGAGCCTGTAATAAAGAAGCTATGTCTAGCCTATTTCAGCATAGTTCATGCTTCTTATAACGAGCAAACCTTCAACATGTGTTTGGACAAATGAAGGAAAAAAATGATAAAACAAATGTCTCAGCACCAGCAGTACAGAAAGGATACTAAACAGAATCTCCGAATCTCACATTACTATTTGGAAATTCCTCTCTGGTGATTAATAATACAAATGCCTTTCTCTGCTTCAGGGTCATTTAGTCTCTCTATTGCTATACAGAAAAAAGAATACAACTGGGTGGCATAGTCCTTGCCAGTTGCTGTAGGAATATGCAAATATCAGCATGAACTTAACTGGTACCAACTGCGTGTTATACACCAGATGGTGACCAAGTTAGATTGGGTCTGCCTTACAGAATATTTTAGTGCTTTGGTTTATGGATAATGCAGGTGATGAAATCTGTATAGGGAAGCATGCCTTCAATTTAGATTGATTTTTAGAGGCTGGTCACTGGTAAATGTGTTAACTACTTATAAGGCCAGTAAGAACTGTAAAAGTTAAGTGTTCCCTTTTCCTAGGCCAAGTTCTTGCCTTTAAATTTCTTGCTGTAGGAAAGTGTCAACATTGCATAATAGCCATCCTCCAAGACTTTATTAAAATCCTGACCTTTGCTTCAAAGTTTCTGTTTGGAAGGAGAAAATCAAGAAGAGAAAATTAGGTCTTTTCTAATAGTCTGCAGAAGCCTTAGGCCACAGGCCAGAAAGACTCATGCTGTCTTTGAAAAATATGCCTGTGCCTGCCACCTTGTCTTCTAGGGCCCAGAGGAGGTCCTGGCGACGTATCGCAGTGACGAGAAGTATTGCAAGAAAGAAGAAGCCAACTTGAAAGGAGAAACAGCCCAGAGAGTGGGATGCTGATTCTCCTCCTGTGGGTATCCTGTGGGGGGATCTATTCGTTGCTGAGAACTGTAGAATTCTGCACTTATCAGCTCCTTCCATGTCTCTGTACCATGGGACTCGGCCAAATTCCTAGGATGGTTTCTAACAGAATGTGATTCGGTATTAGTTAGGGCTCTCAAGAAAAATAGAACTATAGGTTTTTCCTAAAATTATGTAAGATTTATTAGGCAGGCTTAAAAAATGGGAATAGAAGAGTCCTGCTGCCCATCCATGCGATCAGAGAACGGACAGACTGGCTGTCTTCATGTGGGAGAGTCAAAGGATTTAGCAGGTACTCAGTTAAGAAGGTGAAGGCTATGGAACAAGGGAATCAAGGGTGTAATATTAGACCAAGGTCAAAGTTCTGGAAGTTCACTGTAGAATCGTCCATGCAAGTCTAAGTTGGAACTTGATGTCCAGATGGATTGATGGTAAAGCCCAGAGCTTTTCCAGAAAAAGCCAACCCTTCTTTCCTCCTTCCTTTTGAATTCTGTTCAGGATAAACATCTATTGATTGGTGCCACCCTCATCCAAGGCGGGTCTTCTTCTGTAGTAGCTAATGTACATGTCAGTGATGCACAAACACACCCCAATCTGTATCTGATAGGTGTTTCTTAACCCATTCAAGTTAACAGTGCATGGATAATAATCACTGGGCCTGTTCCTCACAGACCCGCTGCTTCTTGTGGCAGAAAGCTCCTTATTGTAGGAGACAGGGTTCGTAGCCCTTTCCAGCCAATGCCTGATGACAAGTTCCTGATGGCCCCTTCTCACAGTCTTATTAAAAAGAGCATACTATTGTGAATATTCATCTCAATAGTATCTCTCAGGGATTTGAGAACTGTTCCTTTTTAAATATAGTCATGTAGTCATCTAGAGGTGAGCCCTCTTTTCCCAGTCTCTGGGAGAGGGCAGAATCCTAACAGTCAACCTGGTTGACCACATCATGTTTACACTGATCAACTTTTTCATTTTTCCTTTTTTTTATTTTTGTCTCTGGCTCTACTGATCCCAGCTATGCTATGCCTCTCCTTCATTCTCCTGCCATGATGTGCAATTTAAGTCCACGCAGACTGTGATGGAGCTCAGGCGTTTCTTCTTACATCAGTAGATACTGCATGAACTCTCTTTTACCACCTTAGCTATTGTCTGGCTGAGTTCATCCACAGGTTCTGTTTTTTGTTCTTCTCTCTCAGGAATGAACGGAACCCCTTCTGGGAGGCTGAGAGATTGGAGCAAATCAAGGTTCCATGGCACAGCCATGTTTCCTCAAATTCTTAGTTGTTAGACATCTGTATGGTCAAATGGACAAACATACATGACAAGATACGGTTGTGTCCTTTGCAGTCTCCACTTTAATGTGGCTCTATGTCATCTGCTTGTTTACCCACTTCATGCTGATCAAAACAGAGGAGGCAGGACCTTTTATTGGGAACAAAGGAACAATGAGAAAGAGGCCCCAGGAGGAGGGGAGAATGGCCACACCTGAGTCCTGCCAGAGAGGGATGTGTGCAGGTAGGGAACAGGCAGGGGTGGAAGGAGATAGAATTAAAACATAGTAAGTAGGAATGTGAAAAAATAAGTAATGTGACGTAAGTAACAGGATTTCTTTTTGTACATTGTTTTTCTTCTTGGTACGGTTCTGCCCTCCAGCTGCCATCCAAAAATACTAAGTAAGGTGTCTTCATGCTGTGCCTACTTTATCCTGAATGCAGTTAAAACACACATCTGGCTGTTTTCCTTCTTTTTTTTTTTTCTGGCCTCTCCAAAGTGCATATCAAAAGAGAGCAATAAATCTGTCACTTAAATCTTCAAGTCATAGTGTAACTGATGATTTTAGACGGGGTCAATAACTCAACTCATGTTTATTAAATGAGAACCTTGTGCAAAGCTCTGTCCATTTACAAGAGGGACGTCAGATGGCCCTTCTAAAGCTTGAGTTCTGGTCGTATGCTTTTAAATCATTGCTGCCTTCTCCATGCTCAACGTTGTTCAAATTATGACTTTCAAATAATAAAACGGAATTCAAAGGGGGGAAAAAGGCACTCAATAAACAAATCAGTTAAAATGTAGCAAAATAAAATTAGGGAATGAAAAGGTTAAAATTTAAGGTTAAAAGGTGAAAAAGGTTAAAATTTACTAGGAAAGGCTTCACTGAGAGGGGGACGAGAGGGGAACAATTGTAGATGTGAGTGAAATGATGGTGAGTCCAAGGGAACAGCATCCAAGAAGAGGGAACAGCGAGCTCCACCAGCTGGGATGGGAACAGAAGAGGGTTTGTGAGCAAAGCAAGAATTTCACAACAAGCCATTTCAGGATACAACTTAATGCTGGATCAGGAGGGGTCCCACGGGCCAAAATAAAGACTCAAAAATTCTGAAAATTTACCTGCTCATCATGAGAAACCACTGAATATGTGAGAGCAGACACTGACATACTTTTTCCTCACAAAATAATAATGAATATTTATATAGTTCTTATGGGTGCCAATCTTTTTTCCAGTGTTTCACTTACTTAAGCTGGTTCCAGTTTAAACAGCACTGCGATAAGGATATTACCATTGCCATTTTTCAGAGGATGAAACTGAAGGAAAAAAAAGAAGTTAAATAACTTAGTAATGTTGTGTTTACATGTTATCACCCTGGAACCTGAACTCAGGCCAGGAGACTTCAAAGTCCTTTGCCCTTAATTCCTAGCCTGTATGCATTCTGTTTTCCAGTTATGGCAATCTCTGACGTGTGGGAAATCGATTCATTGCACAAGAATCTAGGCAGAGACCAGTGAGAAAACAGAAGACAATTTGGTCTATGGTGGCTGTGGTGGAGGAGAGGAATGTTGCTCAGATTTGTAATGTATTTTTAATTTAGTGGAAGTAAAAATTGTGTGGAATTTTATGGATGGATTGTTGTGAGCAATGAGAGAAAGAAGGGAATCGATGATGAATCCAGATTTCTTTTTTCCACCTGAACAATTAGGTGAGAAATTGTATTTCCTGGAGATTTAGGGGAACAGAGGACAGGTTTTAATGAACAATTGAGCTAAAGAGTTTGATTTTGAACTTGAAAAGTTTGAAATATACATGACGATAGCGTCAAGAGTCTGCGACTTGATTCAATTTTGCAGATTATTATCATATAGATATTTCACAAAAATATGTGTTTTGATAAGATCCTCGAGGGAGGGAATGCAATCATTCAAAAGATGGAGTGCTGGGACATTCCTGAGGATCCAGAACAAGGATTTGATGAGGAGCAGTAGAGGAACAAGAGGAAAATCAGGCACTCAAGAAAGAAAATGTAATCACCATAGGTCACATATTTATAATGCTGTTGATAGGTCAAGTAAAATGAACACTGAGAGTTGACCACTGAATTTAGGAAAGGGAAGATAATTAGTGACCTTGATTATGGAGTGTTAGGGACAAGAATTTGATTAGATAAGGTTCAAAGTACCAGCAAAACCCAAGGTCTTTTAGAGTTGTGGCAACTTAATTAAAGATATCTAAGAGGTGGAGGTTAGTAGCAGAAAATAGTGGAAGAAAATAACAATGCTTTACCCAAATACCTTAATTAATTGCAAAATATTTTATTGATCATTCCCCTGCACACTCAGTACTCTTAGGCACAGCATAGCAATGAATTTTCAGCTTTGTTGATTCATTCACTCACTCATGACACAATTATTCATTGGCTTCTTATTATGTGATGGATACTGAAAAACATTTTTCTCAACTGTTGCAATAATATTTTTATATTAAAACAAATTTGAAAAAAGTTATAACTATGATTCTATGACAACTTTTACATTACTTTCACTTGCTGTCTGTGTGTCCTAATAACTTTTCCTCAAGTTTATTAGTCATATCACAAGCCTTTTTCTTGGTAGACATAACTCATAATATGGTAACTGTGGCAGCAAATAGATTGTATTGGTGTATGGAACATTTTTTATTCCTAATAATTTATTTTATTTTCATATTATTATGTATGGTATTCACTCAGATTAAGCTTTTTATCCTCATTAACCTATGGGTAGCCAACTCCTTAAAGTTCAAGACTACAAATGGTTCATCTCTGAGACAGATTTTACAGTGGGATATTTAAGACCATAAATGTTGAGTACCTGAGTTCTTACTTTGCATTCTCCACTTTCAGATTTGTAGCCTTGGCCAACATATTTAATTCCTCTTTATTTCATGTAAGCACCAAAGATAATAATAAAACCCTATAGGCTGCTGAGAGGATTATGTAAATCAATACACTCAAACTCCTTATATTTTATGGATGCTGTATGTGCTTAATAAATGCAGTACGGAAGGAAAAAAGTTGGTACTTTGAATATGTTTTATAAATGACCAGCCCATCAGAATTTATTTTTGTTTCACACAGATAACATTTTAAACGTTTCTGGATTATGTCTCCTTTTCCACTGTAACAATTTCACAAGCATGTACTATGTGCCTGATATTTAGAGATAAATGGTTTCGTGGGGTAAATTTCCCCAAGTATATTAGAAAGAGACACAACCTGTTTCTTTTGGTGGTGTTGGTTACACTATTACTTCACTGTGTGTATTAAGCATCCCCTCTCCAAGGTGGGGCAGTTCTCTTCTGCTGTCGACTTGAGCAAGACTGGCACCAGGCAGATTCTTTTTGGTGCCCACTCAGCCAGGCTCTTTACTTCTTCTACGTTCTTTTTCATTGCTTTTCCTGGACTTCAGTTTCCGAATACATAATAAGATTCAATTAGTTCGAAGAGTGAGAGAAAAGTCAAAGAGTTAGTGATGAGTGTGCCCCTTGGGAAGAGAGGCAAGTCGCTTTGGAAGACTGACGCGCTTGGACAGTCTCGGAGAAACCAGAAACCGGGCTGGACCGGCCTTGCCAGTCAAGGCTGGATTCTATGAGCGTGGCACACCCCTATCTTCCCAGCTACTTAGAGGGGCTGGCTGGAGGCGAGCAAGCCCCAAGTCAGTCTGGGAAGCTTAAAACCCTGTCTCAAAAATAAAAATTAAAAAGGGCTGGAGATTGAGCTCAGTAAGTAGAACATCCCTGGGTTCTATTCACAGAAAAAAAAAAAAAAAAAAAAAAAAATCTACTGGACTCCAAAAGTAAGAATAGAAGATTTTTAAATAAGGGACTCAATTTAAGGAAAGGAATTATAAAGCCTCTCTGGACAAATATAAATCATCCTGAGTGGGAGTGGGCAGCTGAAATCTCTTGTAGGAACCTGCAAAAATGAGTTGAATGAAAAGGGAGTCATTCTTCTGAGATTTTTTCCTATAATCTACGCGTTATATCACTCATTCATTCATTGATTCAGCGCGCACGCACGGGTTGCCCACTCTGTGGCAGGCGCCGCGCTAGGTGGGCACCAGTCAGGGACAGCCGAGATGCAATCCTGCTGGGTGAGATGATCTCTTCCCTCGCGACTGCCACTTCTAGAAGGCTTTCAGGTCTCTTCCTCCAGCGGTGGTGCGTGGCACAGGGTGGGCGCTCCGCTGGCTTGGCCTGGATGGGTTCACGGCCTGGAAAACCCTGAGAGCTAAACGCCGCGAGCAGGGAAGCCAGGGCGGCGCGGCGTGGACACGGCCACTCCGCAGGGCGCGCGTGCGGACACCTCTGCGTGCGGCGGCGGCGCCCGCTGCGCGCCGCACGCCGCGCCGCCTTCCCTCCTCCGCGCCCCTAGCGGCCCAGGCGGTGGCGCCCGAGGAAGCCGCGCAGGCTCGGAGCTCGCCGCGGCGTGGGCGCGCTCGGCGCGGCTCCTCCCCGCCGCGGCCGGCCGCCTCCCCGGTGCCGCCCGGAGGCCGCAGCCGCGGGACGCCCGGAGCGCGGGCGGGAGGCTCGGTGGGCGGAGCCAGACCCACGACGTCGCGGCCAATCGCGCAGCGCCGGGGGCGGAGCCCTGAGGGGAAAAAAGAAAGTGCGGCCGAAAGTAAGAGGCTGGTTGGGGAAGCCGGCCCGGATTCAGGTCTCGGGGGTCCGCCGGGTCTGGGCGCCGGAAGAAGCAGCAGCGGGCGACCCTCTGCCCGCGTCGCCTCCCGCGCTGACGCGGATCAGCTGCCCGAGAAAGGTGAGTCTTGCTGCAGCTCGGGAGCGACCTCGCCGCGGAAACTCGGGGCCGATGGATTCTTGGAAATCTGCTTTTTCAAACCCTCCTGTTTGACAGAAGGGGAAACTGAGGCCCGGCATGCGGCAGCAGCCGGGATAGATCAGTCTTAGTAGAGCCGGGAGCGGATTCGAACGCGGCACTCCAGCGGCGCGTCTTTGCTGGAGTCCAGGGGTTCGGGAACGTGGGGAGACGGGACGGCGGCGCGGTGCTGTGCCAGGCGTCGGCGCCCGGGGAGATCCGCTCGGCTGTCCCCCGGCTTCGGCTTCTCCCGAGCGGCGCTGTTCGCAACGGGGACGGGAGTCGGTGTGTCCCAGCCTGCCCGCTGGGTGTCACAGCGCTCCCAGCCCCAGCTAGGGCAGCCGGGTACAGCTGTGAGCAGCCTCGCTCCCTGTTCCTTACCTGCTTTCTCTGAAAGATGCCCCAGCCGCCCGAAGGTGTCCCACCGGCTGCTGGCTGAGTTAGGGGATTTAGGGGACTCCCTGGCGCTGGTGACCTCCCGTGCTACTGACGTTGCCACCCCCCACCCCCACCCCAGGGATCATCCCAGTGGGGCATTAGGTGGTCCGCGTTTAGGAAGCGGGCTACGTAGCCCATTTCCGCTTCTAAGTACAGGGTGGGGAAAAAAGCCGAGTTCGAGATGAAATGAAAAACATCAAAGCAAACTTCTGCCGCTTCCTTTAAGAGCCGGTCCCCAACCTGTCCGCCCTCCCCTCCCTTGCTTGTGAAATTGTGAAGGAAGGCAGCACAGGGCGCGTTTGGCGGCTCTGCTGTGCGGAACCCTGGTTAGCTACCAGAGGAAGGAGGACTCACCTGGTTGCCCCGTGGACCCTGTGCCAGCTGCGTGAACTGAGGAACGGGAGCCCACCTCTCCGACCCTGCTTCCCCCCCACCCCTCACTGGCAAGAGGGGAATTAAAGCGATCACTGTGAGCCCGTGGGGTAGTTGGAAGATGAAACGGGAAAATTCTAATTACATGTTTAGTGTCCTGCCCTGCCCAGCACCTGGTCAGCTCCGAGTGACAGGACCTACTTTACATATTGCTGTATAGCGATGCTGGAGATATGGAGTTTGAGAAAGGTGATTTACTACCTTGGAATGGCATTTTTTTAAAAAAAATCTGGAATGAGATGATGTTCTCTTCCTTGTGGTTTCAACAATTTTTAAAATAGTTTTATTTTTTTCTGAATTTCTTTTTTTCAGATGTGACTGGGATAATGGACACTTGATTTGGAATATCAAATTTCTGCTTTGAGTGATGGGGATTTCTATCTGCTTTAGGTCAACCTTCAGGCTTTTCAGTTCCCCTGATCTGAGGCATCTTTTATTGCCAAAAAAAAAAAGAAAAAATCTTGAATTTAATGTGGGATGGAAGAAAAAAAGCAAGAAGAGGAAGTTGAAAGTTGCTGTTATGTTATAGACTGTGCTGAGCATTATCTCCCTTATGTCTTAGATCAATCAAACAACTTTATATGTGTCAGTTAATATCAGAAAACAGAGGCAAAATTCTCATGTGCTTCTCTTAGACTGTGTGGGGATGGCCACAGAATCTGGTCTATTTTGGACACTAGCTTGCTTTGTTTAAACATACACACACACATACGCACATATACACACACATACACACACCACACACACACATCTTCTTGTACTATTGGTATTTTAAAATTAAACAGCTTCCTTTCTCCAGCCCAACCTGCTCGTGAAACTGATTTCATTTTAGTTCATATAATTGTTTCTACTGCTAACTGCCGCCTATGCCGTGACTCCCGGAATTGAGTGCTTAGCATTTGGCTGCCTCCTTTGCAGTCCACAGCATGCACATGCATTGTTGGTCAGTGCAATAATCACCATTATTGGTAGGTGGTAAGAAGGGGCTGATACATCTCATGGGAAGGTGAGCACTCAGCAGTACCCCCTTCGGCACTTCCCACACCCAGCATTTGCCGGGGATGGGCTCCCTTGCTGCCATCAGCCTGTTCTGTGCGCGTGCATCGTGATGATCTGGCTGGGGCACATGTGAACGTGTGCGCGAGGGACTCCGGAGTGGTGGGGGAAAGGAGAATGTTCAAAATAAGGTTGGAACTCGGGGATGGAGAGGAGGCTGGAAGCAAATCCCTTTAGGTTCTGGTTCTTTTAAGAAACCATGCCTACTCATACCGTGCTTCCTTAAAATCATTATTGTAACTTGCTGTCAAAATTATATATATGTATACAACATTTCCAGAGAGCATTCCACATTTATTATCTTCCTTGCTGCTTGCAGTAGCCCTTGGAGAATGACATGGCAGGCATATTAATAGTGAAAAGAACCACTGCTTTTCTAATAAAACCCACTTGATTTCAAACTACAGTTCTGTAGCCTAAGTAGGTAGATGATACTGAGCTATTGATTTCACTAGTTCTACAGCAGTAGGTAACCTTTTTTTCTACCAAGAGACACTTGGATATTTATGATGTTATTTGCAGAATTAACATGCAAAATTAACAACGTAAAAATTTGCCTGCTGGGTTTGGTAAAACATTTAATTAACTCTTCCCTAATGCCTTGGCCCAGCATTGCCAAATGAGTTCATGGTCCTAAATAGCCCAGTAGGCTGGATATTTTCCACTCCTGATACAGCTCCTATATCATCCAATTCAAATAAAGATGCATCCCCTAGGAATTTGTGTGAGGATTAGAATCACTGAATTAATGTCAAGTGCATGGATGCAGTCAATAGGCATCCATAAATTCACACCTCCTCTTAGCTAGTCTTAATTTGTTGAAAAAAATGGAATATGATTCCGGTGTGTAAAGTTACCAAGGGTCACACGGTTGGTAAATTTAAGTTCTTGGAATATGGTTCACACCTTTTGACTTTTACATCTAGGCTTTCCCCATCACACTCTGCAACTTCTCTGGGGAGATACTGAGCAATTTGCCTCAGTTGTTAGGTTGATCTGGGGGTTTCAGGATATTATTTTTGTAACAAAACGGATATTTCCTTCTTACAGACAACATTTCAATGTGGCTGTGTGGAGTTTCGTGGAGCTCACTCTCAGGAGAGCTAAAACGTGTATCTAACCTGTGGCCTGCCATATTTCTTTGCCCTTCTTTGTTACAGACAACAAATTTTAAAAGAAAGTTTTAGTTTTAGTACCTCCCGATGTACATTAACTATTTTATATGTGGGTCAAGACAATTCCTCTTCACCCAGAAAAAACAAACAAACAAACCAACCAAACAAACAGAAACAGGAGCAAAAAACCCTTGTGGGCCACTGGTTGGACACTCCTGACTTAAAGCCATGATCTGTAAGGCCCCCTCCTAATTTTTGTGTGTCTGATGTGAATACACTCCCAGATCCTAAGAGGAAGACAACAATGAGGACATGAAGGAGAATTCTGTCTGTTCAGAACTCTATCAAAGTTTCCTTACTCCAACAGTAATTTCAAAACTGGCGTGGAGAATTAAGGAACACATATCCTGAGTGGACACAGAGTTATCCAACTCTTCACCAATTCCATGGATAGAGAGTGGATTAAAAGAACAGTATGCAAAGACACTATTTGGGAACCAAAAAAAAAAAAAAAAAAAAAATAGCTCATGCTGTTGGGGCTAATCACTGGTCTGGGGTTTTAATTCTCCTGTGGAAACATGTCTGCAAGCTTATGTGGGAAGCTCAGTGGTTCTGGCTCAGGCAGGTGTGGCTGCCTATTTCTCCGTGGAGATTCCTCAGGGGCCTTCAGATTTGTCCTCTTTGTAGCAAGCAGACAGACTTTCAAATGCAGCTCTAGGGGAAATGTTGGCTCCTGGCGTTTGGCATTTGGGAACATGCGTTTGCTTTTGCCCAGTGGTAGGTAGTTAGAACCATCTTACTTGGCATAGTTATGAAAGCAGAATGTGGCTAAAGAAGTCAAAAGACAAAGCAAAAAAAAAAAAAATTGGTTATCTGCAGTATACGCACAGACCCTTTTGTTGCTCAACTTTGTCAGGCCTTTTGGTGGTGATACAGATGTAGGGTCTGGTGAGTCACTGTTGCCTTCTTGTGAATTATTGAAGAGAGACACCTGCTGTGTCCTGCACCCGTTTTGGAAATTGTGGGAGAGCTCACTAAAGAACAAGAAGGACATAGAATATTTGGTAGCTAACATTTTGGGGGATGAACTCAGTTACATTCTCTTTCATTCATTTTCTTAAAAAGTTAGAATGCATAGTTTATGCTTATGGAATGCTTAGCTATCTCCTTTAGACCAACTTTACCTCTCCAAACAAGCTATAGCAGTGTGAGTCGTAGAGGGGGGCAGGAATCTGAGGCAAGCCCTTCAAGAGGGGTGACCAGCAGGCTCTGTAACTAGGAAATAGGGGTGCAGATGTCTTCTTAGAATCCCAAGTCCCTAATCTCAGTATTTTTCTCATAGAAGGCATTCGATACCCACTAATCTTCTCATTTGCCAACAGTTTCTTCAGTTTATTAGTCTATAACATTATGCTCGTCAAATTTTAACAATTGCCATTTACTGAATTCCATAAGAGTTTGTGCTGTTTTATATATATATATATATATATATATATATATATATATATATATATATATTCTTATTCAATGTTTGCAATAACCCAGTTTGTCTGTTTTGAAGAAACTGAGGCTCATAGAAGTTAAGCAGCTTGGCCCATGTCACATAGGACACTGGAAGTGACGCTGCTGGAAATCACCTCTGCATTTCAATTTAGAGCTAGGGATGACCTTACGTCGTCCTACCTTTGGACTGGAATTTTGGACTTTGACTGAGACCTGTGTTGGTTCAGCTATATCCTGCCATTCTGAATCTGGTGTCACTTTGCCCAGGACTAGTTTGGATTTAAAACACGAATGAGAGAAGATCCCTAAGGTCCTCTGCTCCATTGCTTTGACTTTTACCCCTCCTCAACATCATCTTTGTTGTTGTTGTTGTTGTTGTTGTTGTTGTTTTCTTCTTCTTCTTCTTCTTCTTCTTCTTCTTCTTCTTCTTCTTCTTCTTCTTTCTTCTGCTTCTGCTTCTGCTTCTGCTTCTGCCTCTGTTTCTTGTTGCAACTCTCAAATTCTGTAAGAACATCCCTTTGCAAAAGTCAAGGCTACATGGGGAAGGCCACTAAAGAGAAAACACCCGTGATGTCTTAGCAGAGGGATGGGCATTTTTTAGTGTATATGCTCTTGTGACTTCATTTAAAATAACCCTCAGTTGTCTGACTTTTCCAGATGAAAGAACTGAGCCTCAGAAAGTTTACAGACTTGCCCGAGGTTACTTACTCAACTGGTAACGATTAGAAACTATACGTGAGCCTGTGCACATGGAGCCTCTGGGCCCACTCTGCTGTGTTGACTGGGTGCTACATGGTAGAATCTGAGCAGAATGCTGAATCTGCATGGCTAGATGCATTCATGCCCCCTCCCTGTATTCTTACACCATGCTACCTCAACTCCAGTCTCTTTACTTATGTTTCCATCCAAACATGCAGCTCCAAATGGTTTCTTGATTCCTCCCCATTCATGGAATCCTTTCAGATGCTTATAAGATCCTGTATTTCTATTTTGATATATGTTTTTACTGTGTATCAGAACTGTGTGTGTTTTTTCATGTCCTTGGTCAACACTTAGATAGCAGAGGACACTGTTTATCCTGCCCCATGCCTACCACACTGTCTTCTACATACAAAGTATAAAACAGAAGGGATGGTGGATTCATATGAGATCAGATAGGCCCAGAGTTGGCTGTGTGGTTTCCTCCTACCTTATTATAACATAAGCTATCTTCAACATTGCCTTATAGACAAATAAGATAATGTTAACTTCCTTTAATTTTGTGGTTTCCAAAATAAGACAATGGATAAAGAGGCACAGACTTTAAGAATATTGGATATCACTGGCTCAATGATAGTACAAGCACATTTTTATCCTAATAACAAAGGATGTTTGCAGAAAACACAGGAAAAGAAGACACTGAATTGCATGCTTGCATATGTTGACAGCAAGGCCAGTGTCAGGTCATAAATAAATTATCTGGGCGAAAGAAGGTAGTGTCCACAAAAGTTGGTGATGGGAATGTCTTTTAGTTGAAGATTTCCAAAAGTAGTGAAGAATTCCCATTACACATCAGCCCAACTGTACTTGATAAAAGTGGCATCAGGTGAACATAAGGACAGCTAACCTTTTATGTATAGTTCCCATCTGCCAGATGCCTGTGATTTCTGCGTGTCTGATACAGGTGTCCTTATGATGGCAATGGTGGTGTTTTTGCCCAGGGAATTTGAAAGGCAGCAGAAAAGGGAACCAGTCATTTTGTGAGTTCTGATATGGAAACATTCATTTCATTGATAGCAGTTTCTTAAGCCATCGTGGTTAAAGCCGTAGTGACTTCACCTTGTGGCTGGGGGCACATATAGCTTTGACATCGGAATGAATTTTCTGGGTTTGACTTTGGACTAGCCATTAGTCTGTCTGTCTTATCTCCATCATTTGTAAAATGGGGATAAAACCCATTTTATTGGGCTTTAGTGCCAGTCATATGCCATTCTATTTGTTAAGACTGTAGTGTAGATTCTTCCAACCCTCAGCCTGCAGGCTCATGTCACCCAGAATGGGTTTCAATGTTGCCCAACACAAATTCATAAACTTTGTCAAAACATTTATTTAAGTGCATTTTTGATGCATTTTTTCAAAAACAATGGCAAGCATCTTATTATTTTTATGTTTATGTGTTGTCTTTTAAATTTTATAATGAAATGTATACAAAAGAAGCTTGGTTACTTATATATATATTAACTATATTAATTTTATATGAAGCCCAAGACAATTCTTTTTTTTACTCAATGTGGCCCTAATTTAAACACAAAATTCAGATGCCACTGGCCAGGGCATGGGGATTTTAATATTTGCTATGATCAATAGTAATTACAGTGATAACATTGTATTTCCAGGGCTGGAGGAATAGCACAGCAGTTAGAGCACTTGTTTAGTAGGCACAATGCCCTGAGTTCGATTCCACAGCACCACATAAGCTAGCTGTGGTGTCACATACCTGTAAGCCTAGCAGGAAGATTGTTGGGATTTTTCAGGCCAGCTTGGGCTACTACATAGTGAGTTCAGGACCAGACTGAACTGCAGAACAAGGTAAAAAAAAAAAAAAATTCATGTCAAATGGATTACAAAATAAAGGCCTAGGTTCAAATAATGACAGTTTTTATTTATATAGAGCTCGAAGCCTTCAGAATCTCAAAATACTTGCTAGTATATATGCTCACACACACATATAAAATCATTCCTTGATTTTACAGTAGCTCTGCGGTCATAGAAATAAAGACTGCCAACATTGTTCATCCCGAGTCTCAAAAAGAACAAATGTTTGCAGAAAATGAGGAAGCTGCAACTTAGACCTAGCTTTCTAGCTCCAAGACTGTGGGGTCCAATGTCATGGTTTTTGTTCGCTCTCAGCCATCTTGTCTACCAGCCTGAGTACTGGTTATTTCATTTTATTTTTCTTCCTCTCTAGATATCTATGTTTTTCCCTCTGATGTAAATACACGGACAGGATGTTCTCAAAGGCTGCTGTGATGAGTTTGTGATTGCAGAGCACTACATCAGGGGTAACAAGCAAGGCTAAGAGCAAAAGCTCACTCATCCTGTAGACACCTTGGCATGTTATGGCATGTGGAGCATCGGAGGTTACGGGTGCCTGGCTGCCTCCTTGGTTCTCAGTAAGAATACCAGCTGAGCCCTGCCCTGAAAGTTGGAACCAGAAAGCCTCCTTTATGCTTATAGGGATGTGATTCTACTACCCTCGTCTTTGAGGAACCTCCTGCTCTGGCTTTCTGAACCCAAGCTTGCGAAGCAGAAGATAAAACAGTTTGGTTAGCATAGATGCATTTATTGAAACATGGAAATAGGAATTTTTTTCATAAAGCAAGCTCTGTATCATTATTAATCACCATAATCTTCTAGCAAGGAGATTAGGATAAAACCCTTTGGCTTTCACTTGAATTTTAGCATTGTGAGTGAACATTTTCTGCTTTCTTTTCTGAGCTCTGAACGCTCATGAAAAAAGCATTGCTCTCATGGAAACCTGGGAGTTCTTTCATTGATAGAAATCACAGAGACTTGAGGGGGGTAATACACAGCAAATAGCACTTTTTTTGGAAGATTGGACCTCAGATTTTCTGTTACCCAGTGAGGCTGATGGGGACGGGAGTTGAATGGCCATAGAAAATAGTGAAAAATTGCCTGGTTTTGGATTCAGGGACTGGGTTTGAGTCCTAGATTCTGTTTGCTTAGCCTATCTAGACTTAAATTCCTCATTTATAACCAATGGTAGGCATTGGGCTTACCTCCTAGATAGGTAAGGAGGGATGGAAGGTAGTGCTGATGGTTAGATAAGAGCTTCCTTCCATATGTGACTGAATCACTTTATTCGGTCCATTGTATATTTTTTTATTCCACTCTCACTAGAATGTAAAATCCACCAGATTAGGGGCATTTGGTAGTTTGATTTTCTGTTCTGTCTCAGGTGCCCAAAACAGAGCCTGGCAAACAGTGGCTACCTGTTCATGAATCAGTGATGAATAAATAGGAGGATAGATGACAGTATGGTTACTTATCACTAGGAAGAATTAAGAAAAGGAAAACTGGGTAAGGAAGTACTATACGTGTGTGTGTGTGTGTGTGTGTGTGTGTGTGTGTGTGTATAATTTTGAAATACATTGTGATTATACATATGAATATGTATCTGTTAATGTAGTTGTATGTGTGTGTGTGTATGTGGATTGTAGCATAGTTACCTATTTAAAATATTGAAATAGCGAATTCAGAATTAAGAGACTGATAGTTAAGCAATAATAATCTTGGAGGGGGTTGTAGGTGAGGCATGGTCGTGAATAGGATAGCCAGGGAAGCCAGGAGCTGGGCTAGGCCTGAGGTCATAGCTGACATGGCAGGGCTAAGGTAGAGAATGAGAGGACGGGTTGTATGTAGAGCCTACACTGGGCAGGGGACCGATCAGACTGTCCGTGGCCATGGACAGGAGTATGGGCTTGGTGTGAAGTGCATCAGAATGTCACTGAAAGGACAGGAACAGGATGGCAAGGGAGTTGATATACATAAAGCCTTGAAGACAGAATGAAGGCAGTGCAGAGGCATATTGACAAGATGAGGAGATGGGGCTTTTATAAACTCACACGGGCTGCTATGAACAGAGGAGAAGGACATTTTAGTTTCGTTTATGTGGCAGTCGGAGCCTCCTCTTCCCATTAGAATGTCTCCAAGAAAGAAAAAGTAGGTAAAATGGGTGAAGCAGATTTCCTTGGCTGTTCTCAAATGGGGCTATTCTTATTTCCGATTGCATCGAGCAATGGAAGGAAATGTATGCGCTGTTGCTCAATTCAATTCGGCTGGAAACTTTACAATTCTTGTGTAGGTGTTTTATGTAATCAGTCCTCCAAAACATTGGACCTAGAGTTATTTCCTTATAAAACTTCAGCTACCACTTTTTGGAAATCTGCTGTACTGAGGAGTGAGCAAATTTAATTCCCTATAAGATCAATTTCTTATTTCTGACTCCGCAAGTTTAATTGGCGCCTGACTCTTCAAGAAGTAATTTATAGGCCATCTCCTCTATGAAGCCTTTATTGGTCCATGTATGCGTAATCTTGTGCATGTCCTAGTAGTATGAGTTGCAAATAGTTTAAGGACACATGCCAGATGCTATCTCAAATACTTCAGTATAAGCCTAGAAATCTCAGTATGACCTTATGAGGAATGGATAGTCACAACTGAGATTGTGCCTAAAGACCTTGACTTGATCTGGGACTGAGTCTATGTCTGCACTTGAACAAGCTTCACCATTATGCCATTTTACCATTATGCGCTTTGTAGCATCATCATGTGATCTTATATATTAATTCATCTCTGTTGTCCCACTTACTTCATGGTGTTTTATGTGAAATAATACTTAAGTGAGTGTATTTAATCAGCAACCTGTTCTCTAGGTTGTATCATTTTATTAGCATTTAGTGATAAACACATGGGTTTCAGACAGAGTCAATGGAGGCAAAAAAAAAAATATTCCTCAAGACCTCTGGGCTATGGCAAACTTACTTAACCTCGCCAACCCTGTTTCCTCATCTGGGTTCCTTGCACAGAAATAGGCTGTTGTGAGGATTAAACAACATGCATATAAAGTACTTAGCACAGTACCTGGAACATAATTAGTGCTTAGTCTCTTCCAGCTGTTTTTATTACTTTTTTGAGCTCACATAGCCTCCTAAACATGCTTATACTTATATGCAGTTTTTTTTTTTTTTGGTTGTGCTTGTTTTATTAACTCTTCTTTAAAAATCAAACCCAAGGATCCCATCATAATCAGCCATGTTAATTTTGTTCCAGAGCCCATTCGGGCGCTTTGCCCACAGCAAAACATGCACTGTGGATTCTAAAAGGGCCCTCTTGTAGGAAGAACGGTGAGTTCTGGGGAGCTGCACGGGAACAAAAGGTTCTGTGTGGCGGCTCTGTCCCTCCTTTCCAAACATCTGACATACCTGCAGGCAACGCTTTCAACCTTGTCCGTCTTTCTCCCCAGTCCCAGTCCGCTCTGTTGGAAAGTTATTTTATATTCCAGGGTCAACTCCAGAGCATCCCAGGTGAGGAGGGAAACAAAAGCAGCACACGACCAGCATTTTGCCCCAGATAACACTTAGGGCGTCTGGTTCGCAGAGCTTGTTGGAAGTGTGGGACCCGATATTGATCCCAGGCTGTGTTTGTGCCAGGGGCTGTGCCGAGTGTCTGCATTATCTCAAGCCATCATTACTGCAGTCTTATGCACAGTTTTTTAGTTTGGTCATAAACTTTATTTACAACTAAGAAGATAAGGAGTAAAAAAGTACCACAGTTGCTCGGATGTACTTATTCGGGGCGGTAGTGAGACAAATATTTGTTATCCCTGTTTTGTCATCTATTTTTGTTGTTGTTTGTTTCTTTAAAAGACAAATGGCACGAGACTCACAGCACCTTTTCTGTCTCCAGGGATCCTTCTGCAGAGAAAGGAGACCAAGATTGTGTGGGGAAGGCAAGCGACTTCTTTCCCCCTTGACAGCTTGTTTTGCTCTGGAAGGTCGCAACAGTGAGCTGAGTTCTGTCTCGTTGGCTACATTTGTTTGCTTCCTTGTGAGGGACTAGTATGGTGCTTGTTTCTTGTGTTAGTTCATTTTGTGAGGCTGTAACAGAACACCTGGAACTGGGTAGTTGATGAAGAGCAGAGATTTATTTCTTAGGGTTCTGGGGGCTGGGGAATCCAGGGCTGAGGGGCCCATCTGCGAGCAAGGCCTTTACGCAGTGTCATTTGGCCCTAAGAGAGAGGGCAGGCAAGTGGAGAAAGCGCATGCTGGTTCACAAGAAAGAGTTGAACTCCTGTCCCTTGGTAACCCATGCGCTCCCCTTGTGGTGGCACTAATCTATTCCTGAGGGCTTTGAAAAGCCTAATGATTCAATCGCCTCTTAACTGCACCTCCTAACAGTCTAGCATTGGGGATTAAATTTTCAATATGGGAACGTTGGGGGTCATGTTCAAACTGTAGCATTACATGACTTTTTGGTTGTTGCTACGGGATGATTAAAAGGAATAGTATTACCTCTCCTGGTAAAGTTCAAGTGTCTCAGTGAACTTGACAAAATTTGTTTCTTTCCTTTCATGAAAGGAGTAAGCATGATGTGTTCACGTGTGTAAGAACGGTTCCTGATTCCTGGTTGGTACTGAATGTATGAGGAAAAATAAACACCTTTCTTGTCTTTCTCAGGTAGTGGGACTGCTGTGAGGTAATTAAAAACGTTGAAATTTCAATATGTGCAATTTTCATTTTAATTTCTTTGTTTTAAAAGCTATTTCAAGAGATTGTTCTAAAATTTGTGGCATTACTTAATCTTGGCTATTCAGGACAGTTTATTGGAGTGGGCCGTAATTCCTTTAGAATTTATTGAGGTGAGATCATTTACCCATATACCAAGTGGCTGCAAACTGGTACACTTTTAAGTTTGTGTAATCTGATTTTCATAAATTTTCTGTTCTTCCTCCTAGTGTCTGCTAGCTCTTGCCTTTAGCTCATCTTTCTTAGCAATTTTTCTTTTCTCCCCCCTCCCTCGCTCATTTACCATAGAGCGGGAATCCAGGCAAGGTGTTTTGTTAGAACTCTATGTGTAATTAGAATAAACAGTACTCAAAGATTGTTCTTTGAGTAAAACACGTGGAACACGGCAGTCTTATAAGCAAGGTGATCTCTCACACAGCAGCAGTAGTTTTCAGTTACTTACGCTATTAAAAGTAGCAAAGTGGTGGGGAGGATTTCATTTCTTATTCTGGATAGTAGTATTTTCTGACTACCTTATGAAGTCAAGGCTGTAGTGAGTATACAGATTTTTAAAAAAATCCACAATTTTGCCATCACAGCCTTTGGATACTAGGAGCTTATAGATTGTCATGAGGGAGAGACAAGTGCAGGAGTATATAATCTAACTTATTTAATACTTGAAGTAGTATAAAACATGTACTTTTTAGTGCAATACACATTTTTGATGTTCCAGAAAAAAACCAAAGGCCTAATTCAGGCACAGGTGTATGAGCAAGTCATGCTTGATGTTACAGACAGGGTTTGGGTATAGAGAAACTGGGGACAAGGAGTTGCGTGTGAGCCGGGATCTGACCAGGGCAGCAGGAGGGATGCTGATGTGCTTGAAGTGAAACGCACGATTTCTCAGAGAGAACTCTGGCTGTGGGAGAAAGCGGGCGATTAAAGGTCTGTAAGGGGGCAGACGGAAGATGGGTGTAAAGTCACTACCCACGGGCTCGAGAAGGAGCAGGGAGGGAGTCTGTGGAAGGGTGTCGTGTGTGCCTGTGGTGGGCAGGCGTCTGGGAAGAGGAGATGGACATGCAGTAGAACAGTCTAGAGCCATGGGCACAAATTCCTACCCTTTACTGTCACTCGGCATATTGCACTCTGATGCGGTGGTGGTCTGCAGAAGGGACTGACGCCTTTACTCCGGGAGCTTCATACCTACCTCGCCTCACATGTGGAGGAGGTGAAGTGGCAGCAGGCTCCATTGCTGCACCTGCCTGGGAGTGAGTCAGCAACCCGTGACAGTGTGTGTTAACTGCACTCTTACCTGGGAACTAGTTGTGCTTTCTTACCCTGTGGCCAGCCTTAACTAGACACCTTGGAGAATAGGGAATTCTGGGTAACATACTTCTTGTTCAACTAAGTTGACAGTTGAAAATCACAAGCGATACTCCAGGCAAAGGGGGGAAAGATGAAAACATAGACTGAAGGAGAGAATTGCCTTTCTTGGGGAGAGCTCAACCTGTTTGGTGTATCTGAAACTCCACCCGCCAGAAATATGAGCCTAACCTGTACTGGTAAGGACTTAAATGTTGTGTTGAGAAGTTTATGTTTGAGCATGGAGTGCAAAGGCAAAATCCCCGATTATTATGAAGCAAAGGAAGGGCATTGTCAGATTTGTGTTTTAGACAGACCGGTCATAGGGTTTGAAGACATTGGAGATTAGAGAGAAACTAGGTGGGGCAATTAGTGCAAATATTACTGTAAGAATCCAGAGAAAATTCTACATTTCCAGCAGCTCTCTTCTGTTTTATGAGGGAGAGCAGTGATCCTGAGGCATTGTGAGAGAATTTTCAAGACCATCCTGGACATTAAAAATGTTAACGGACATTGCAAACCCAGGTGATTTTAAACAATGGATAATATTGTCAACCATCACGCCTTTATGACATGTTTAGATGACTGTTCTTTTCATTTCCCGTATGTTCTGCTTCAAACGTACAAAGGGCAAAGGAAGAATATGCAGTTGGAGCATCAACTTAAGTGAAATTGATTTATGCCACCACATCAGTGTCATTTGCAGAGGAGAGATCCAACAGAGACGAAGAGTTACTTATTTCCCATAGTAAACTTACATATTCTGTCTTTATCGAGTGCTAATAAGAGTACTTCCTTATTTGGACAAGTGCTTGGCAGTTCACAAACTGCTTCCATGTCCAGTGTATCACGTGATTTGAGGACAGCTCTGGAAGGTCAGTTTGTTCCAAATTACTAGAAGTGTGAATCTTCACAGGCACATCTGTGGCCATACATCTCCCCTGTTCTGGATCTGCCTATAGTGTTTGGACTAAGGTCTCTTTCTGATTGTGTGGCAGATTCTTGATAATCAAGGTGATACCATTTCCGCTGTTCTGAGTCTTCACCTCCCTGTCATATTTTTCCTGCCTTCCATCAAACACAGTAAACAGAAAAGAGCCCTTAACGTCTCTACGGGGCCCACGGATCTTTGAATGGGGTCATTCCCTAAGCCTTCCCTGTCAGTACTTTTTCCCAGCACATAGTCCTGAATATTTAAAACTCTTATTTTCTCGCTTTCTACTTGTCAAGACACGATGAAACGTATTCAGTTGTCTCGCCTTATGTAAAGCACACACTTGGATCTGCTGCTGTAAAGCCTGAGATGTTAGCAAGTGACTAGCAAACCTTGTAACTTCTGCTCACAGCACCCTCCGGGGTTGTGTCCTCTTAAGGGGTTCTTGAGGGCACATAAAAGTGAAGTGATTTCTCTGGCTTCTCACTTTGGAGAGTTCAGGATTTTTGTAGCTAATGATGTAGGGTCCTGTCTTATTAAGGGACAGGCGTGTGAAGAATTCATGCTTTTGCAGTCGCTGTTAGCAGAGTATGTACAGTGGCTCTCAGGAAATACTAGATTGTTAGGGTCAAAAGGCCAACCTCCTGGCTTTGCCAACAGGCCACTGGGGAATGTGGTATGTGTAATCAGCCAAATTGTTCCTATCACTGGTCTGCCAATTTTGACTCCAGTGTGCTGTCTCTCTTGGCTGGGTCCTCACAGCTGAGAAATGGCTTCATTGTTCCCTAACCAGGTACATGTGTTTTCTCCGTCCTTCTGTTTTCTACAGTGCTCAGGGAAAAGTGGGGGAGGATCAGTGATAACAGCGTAATAATATGAATGATGAAGGAGGTGGCAAGGTGCCTTATTTCACATCATCTTTCTTCATGCCTCCATGAGAGGTGTTACTGGCCCTCTTCCCCACTAAGGAATGTGAGACTCAGCAGGGTTTGCAGCTTGGCCACCACTGGATAGAATTTGGGCCCATGTCTGGGACTCTAAAGCTTGTGGTGAGACCTTGTGCTTTGGTTCAATGAGCTGAGGCTTGGTCTGTGTCTCATTGGCCCCACCCCTGTTCCTTTCCTTACATGACCAGGTGTGAACACCTATAACAGGTGTTTAGTTATTACCCTCGTTTGTTGGACGATTCCCCAGAGGCTTGTGTTGGACTGAGCCAGCTTCCCCAGGCTGTTTGAATTTCTAGCCTCTTATTGATTCCTTTCCCCCTTTTAAAATGTCCTTTTACTTTTAAATGCTGTAGAAGACATCTTAATCAAATGGTTACTAGTCCTATTTTAATGATCTTTTCACTTCCTTGGCGTGTTTTTCTTTCTTTTAGGACTGCAGAGGGGAGTAAGGGGAGAAGTGCCTTGAACAGTCCTAGTTTCCCATTTTTTGAAAATGAAATCTATGGCAATGTGGGAATTCTTCCTTTGTTAAATATCGAGAATGTTGGATTGAATGCCTGTGCGTGTTTCTGGGACAGGTGTCTACTTGCCCAGCATGGCACCAGTAACTCCCACTGGGACAAGCAGGTCAAAGTCACAGAGAATTGGAGTCCTTCTCAGGGCAGCCATCCATTTATTACAATTTATTACAGTTACGTAGGGAAACTAATTTGGTAGTGAATTCTCCATCACTAGAAATATTTAATGAGGGCCTAGACTGCTCCTTGACAAGGATGTTGCAGGGAGATTTGAATATTGGAAAAAGAAGTTTGAGTCAAAATGACATTTAAGGGTTTTTCCGGCCTTGAGATTCTATCTTGAATTCACTTAGAAACTTTCTCTCGGGAATGAAGGTTTCCCCTTGTTGTAATTAACACCAACTAGTGACGTCCCCTCCTTCCTCCCCCTGCGCTTCCCCCTTCTGAACAACTACTCGATTTAAGAAGGGGACTTAGGATGAGGAAGGATGTGGCTCCTTCCCGCTTGGCAGCACTCCGTGTCAGAATGGGAGACTTGTGTCTGGGCCTGGCACAGTTCCGTCGCCGGGGCCTCTTACCAGCCCAGTCCTGTCTGTGACCAGAGCATGTGGGAGGGGCACATGCATGGATAAAACCCTCCCAGTGGCTGCCAGCTTCAGATTTAAAAAAAAAAAATTACTAATGAATGCAGCCTTGCCCAGGGCAAACCTCTTCAAGGAATGATGGCACACCCTAAAACAAGTTCAAGTCAGACCAGCATCCCCTGACAAATCCTGCCGTTGCCAGCGTCTGAGTCTTTGAGGGCTGTCTTCTTCATTTCAAAAGAAAGTCGCTTGCAGTCCAGGATGTCAGAAGTGCAAATTTCCCTCCTCCTTTTTATTTTTTCTTCTGTTTTCTTCCCTGCCAACCCCCACTCGTTCAATTGGTTTATTACTAATCCAAAAGCGCTGCGGTTGAAAAATGTCAATCCTTTGATTTAATGTCAGAATGAAGACAGTGCCTCGGTTCTCGAAGGAAGGGATGTTGTAATGATGGGAAGTGTTCAGCCACTCGTTAACAGCTTGACTTTGAAAGCACACAAAGAAACATACAGAGATTGGTAGTGGGTTCTGCTGAGCTGTGCTCTGAGAGGAAAAATGGACAATGCTTTTCAATTAAAGAAGGTGACCCTTCCCCTCAGGACTTACCAAGACTTTACTAATCTTTCAAAATTTCATATATATATATATATATATATATATATAGTAAATGAATATTATAGTTGAATGTGCTTTGCTCAAAGCTATCATGTGTGGATAACTCAAAATATGAAGTTTTAGCTCTTGCAGGGAAGCTTCAGAATGTCATAGATATCTGCAGTCAGATCAATCCAATGGTCCCTAGGAAACAAAGATGTTAAAAACGCATAGCCACAAGAATCCCTTAGGGATCCGTCTAACACTGCCTGGAGGAAGTTTGGCTAAGATTTCCCATGGACACCGTAAATCTTCACCAGTGTCTTGAAAAAGAGAACAGCAGCTTCAGCTTGTTTAGCAGCTTGCTCATTGCTCCTGGATGCAAGTAGCTGTCTTCTTTTGCTGCAGACCGTTGCCTGTTTAGGCACGACTCTTTCTCTAGCTATAAATGGTGGTTTATTTTTAGGGGACAGCTATATTTTTTAGCAATCTTTCAGGGTTGGGAGACAGCAGGCTTCATCAAGGAAAGCCTAAGCTAGGAATCAAAAGACATCATCTTCCCACGTTTCCGCTACCAAGTTAGATTGTGTGAAAGTCACCTCTCCATTCTGGACTTCCGTTTCTCAAGCACTGTTCCGAATAACTTTATTGACTTCTGAGATCTTTGCTGATATTCTAGAGGTTACCTTGATAAGAAGATAAAGATAGAATTTTTGAAAAAGGCAGAAAATTAGAAAGTGTTGCTTAGGAAAATGAGCCCCTTGTTTTAAATATGTCCCAGAAACTCTTTGATACAAGGATGTCCCAAAGGCTGCCATCTATATAAAATTATTCAAAATGATAAGATATAACATAATAAAAACCTTTGTTTGCTGCAGATTGCTTTGACACAATATTTGAAGCAAAACTAATGCTATAAGTAAAGAATATGCAAGTACAGAATTCAATGTCTGGTGACATTTGAGTTACTGTACAAAGGACAAAAATCAACAAAGTTTTGGGATACTGCGTGCGAAAATGAGTCTACATTGCACACTCTAAGTAAATGGTTGTCCCCTGTTCTTTCTCATTTCTACTTGCTGGAACAGAGACATGGATTCTAGCCATATGAAGCTTAAAGACCAAAGTTTCAATGGATTTGGTTGACATAAGAAATTTGGTACCCAGTGCAGGGGCCCAGGGTCAGCTCAGGTTTCCTGATCTAAGTGCCTTAAAATATATTGTCCATTCAAATTATGTGGCAATGGTCAATGCTTAGAGAAAGAAGTCTATGCTCTCAAAGTTGATTGATTCTAAAAGGTAGAGTTTGGTGGCCAGAAGAACTTGATATCAAGGCTATTTCCTTATGGTATATGTATGTGACTTAGTGTCCCATAAAGATGTATGAGCATATGGGCATAGTATCTCTTTCATGAAGCTCTGTTCCTACTGAGCAAAATTGCCTTCTTTTATTTGCGTTTCCTGATAGGAAAATACTATGCCTCATAATTCTTTCTCAGCTACCCACTTGAGTTGCCCATGTTCACATTTTATGTCATAATATTTCATAGCATAAAGCTTTCTCTTTCCAAAAATATAGTGTCAGTATATTCTAAGTAAAAGAAAAGGAAAAGTTAAAATTTCTGTTCTTAATTACCAATTAATTAATCCCAGAATAACCACGCAGTGGCATAAAATTCATTTATCCTATGTTATAAGTGATAATTTTCCAACAACTCACTGACCTTGGATCATCCTTGTCATGCCTGTGTTTTGGCTTTTTGGTCTCACCAGTGCCAGGCCTGACCCCACGTCTTCCTTGGGTCTCCTGTGATCAAGATCTTTTTATGACTATTTTAATAAGCTTTCTTTCTACAGTGTATTTCATAGTCTATTGCAGTCTTTCAGCAAATGTCCTGAGAAATTATACTTCCATTAATAATCTGAGTTATTAATAAAAGGTTGTCTTCCTTTCAAGACAGCTTTTCTTCTGCTTTGGCATAAGGCCTTGACCATCAAATTGTTAAGATGAGATTATGAGGGTCTGTATTATAAGTGGATCCTTTTTTATTTTGTTTGAATTTTTTTTAAAAAAAATTGATGCATCCTAGCCCCTGTTCAGAGATCTAGGTTACCTAGTTATTGGATGATGAGTGCTTATATGATAATAGACACCAAATAGGAATTATTACCAATAGGTGAAATATGACTTGACACTTTTGATTCTGTGAGTTTCACTTCTTTCCTCATTAAGGTATTAAGCTCTTTGTACAATAGATATGTTTCAGGTTTTTACTGTGAACATCTTGGACCTAATCGACTTTTTATTCTAAATGAAAATGATTGTAATCCTGAATGTGATATAAAATGACCCCATTTTTGAAAATGGAATGCTGTCAAGAAGGAAATGGTCAAGCCTCCAGTGTACACCTGGACAGTACAATCATGTTTAGTCACTAGAAGGAATAAAGTAGATCCACACGAACTGATGTGGAAAATATGGATGATATGCTATTAAGGAAAAGAAGCAAATTGTCAATCCATGCATGACTCACTTTTTGTAAACAAAAAGAATAGAAAGGAAAGAGTTATATGTGAAGAAGATAAAATCTGATTCTTGTAGTTTTGTGATTATGTTGAGACTAGGATTATATGAATCCTAAAAAACTTAATGAGATATAATTTTTTTACTTCCTTACCTAATAACTTTTTAAAAATGGGGCCTAATTTCCTGTCATAGTTATTAAAGTTATAAAACATAGCACCCAGTACAAAGTCAGTTCCAGAGAACACCACGGATCTGTTGTCTAGATTTCACTATTAATATTAGGTTCTACTTGCTTCATCACATACATATATAAACATTGAGTGTATGGGCCATCTCTGTATGTACATGTGGGCTTTTGTCCTACACACTTGTTTACAAGTTTAAGACGTTTACCTGAAGCCTTTTGCTAGAGCAACTCCTCCCCTGAGCCACAGTGTCATACCTAGAGATTTTATTCAACAAACACAGAAATAAGTACTGATAAAGGATCCAACAGATGCCTTTATTTTAGACACATTTTATTTTCTTTTGCGAAATTGTTAATTATCTTGGCAGAGGAGGCACAGAACGTGCCCTTTAGGGATTGGCGTTTGCTTGAGTTTCCCAGGCATCTTCTCTGTCCCTTGCAAGTCTCCACTTACTCTTCCTTCTTCCCTTTGGCTTCTTACAGTCTCATTCGATTTTCTTATTCAGGATATTGCATAACAAGCATTCTCGGAAATGATGAAAAAATATTTCGGAAAAAAATACAGCTTATTAAGAGACCCTGCTTACTTTTACATTGCTGAGTAGTGCACACTGCAGTGAACTTGAGACTGACCACCTTTTGCGTTAATCTTAAATAGTCTCATTTGATGAAGGTTCTCCATTATGAGAAGAGGTTATGATTAGCAGAGAGGCAGTTATCCTAGAGGATAACAGTAGCAGTAATAAATACAAAATGTGCAATGTATGTAGTTTTAGGTCAGATCTAAATTTTAGGATCTTTCTCTTTGCATGACTCCTTTCAAACGCTGGAATTTGCCCATCTTGTTGGCAATCAGATGTTTCTTCCTCCTACACGCAAAAAGAGCAGAGTCAAATCCACCTAAGATCTGTATCATTTCTCCCTGGAAGATCACTTAGGATCTGTTTCCCATGCTTCTTCGCGTGCTGCTCTTCAGACTGCACTTACCAGATCTCTTGCTTGCCTTTAAATACCCCGTTCCCATTTCTGCTTTCAGGATTTTGTTTAAACTCTTTTTTCCTCTGGGAATTCTTTCTTCTTCGCCTGCCTTTCCTTCTCTCTCAGGTCTCCATCTGCCCACACAGAAACATATACACCGTTATGTTTGTTTTTCTCTCTGTTCAGACACTGGGGTCTTCCCCATGCGGCCCTCTACGGCTAGAAGATGTCACCTTTAACAGCAGTCACAGCTCTTGATTAACATGTTGTCGCTTAAACCTTTGCTTTTCAATGTCTGGTCTGTGGAGCGGCTGCGATAGCAGCCCCTGGGGGTTGCAGCATCTCCAGTCTTTCCTGGACTTAGCAAATGCAGATCTTTTCTCTGTGCTGCTCTGCAGCTCATCCTAGGCATAGAGAAGCACTTGCTTGGAGCAGATACCCAACTTCGTCTTTCACTTGGGCGCTTTTATGTCAGTGGATTCTGAAAGGCCTTGTCTTGTGGTCAGAAACTGTATCTTCAGCTTTCCTCTGTGGGCCAGCATGGAGTGCTCTGCGCACAGAAGGGGCTGTGAGTGTCAGCTGTGGAGGGACAGCTTGTGTCCTCAATGAGGAGGCGACAAGGGGGCTTATCTGTTGTGGACTATTTCTTTTTCTCAATGGATTTGGGGAATTTAAGTTTTCAGAAGATAGGCGAATTTAGTGTCTGAGAGATGGTGGTTAAAGTACACAGAGCAATGCTTTGTGTGCTGTAATTGTTGTTAAAGGTGAGGCTGCATCTGTACACCTGGCATAGTTGCATTTTTGTCTTAGAAATTAGGTGCCTGACCACAAAATAAGTGCAAGGTCCAGTATCAGATCTCGGCACACCTCATCTTTAGAAAACAAACAACAGACAAACAAACAACATTGTTCTAGTTGATTACATTTTTGCTTTGAAATCTTGACAATGATAAATTCCAAAGCGTTTTTTTTTTTTCTGTAACTCATTCTAGATGGTTTCAGATTCCTTCTCCCAGTGTGTCTCTCTTTTTCACGTTCCCCGTGTTACTGTTTTACTTATTGCTAGCTATTACTGTCTTTTCTTGTAATCTCTACATATTTGCTTTGCAGTTTCTCAGTTTATATTCACTACATTTGGATTGTATAACTGGAGATGATCTCCTTATTTCTCAATGAACTGCTGAGTGTAATTAATAAAATTATAGTACATAGATATAAATGTTATATATAATGAATAAATTGGTAAAAATGAATATAATACTAAGTGAAAATGCAATAAATACAATTAAATAAATGTAAATTAATATAAGTAAAATAGAGTGAACGTTAAAATAAATGAAAGAGGTGATTATTTGATTATGTGAAAAACCAAACCCGTGGAGTTTTGGCATTTCTTTATGCTTTTAAAAACAAATCTTCAATACATTATGCCTGCTACATCTGTATCTTTTATAGTATTGAAATTAATAAATTGAATGTATCTTTCTACTTTTATTCACTGAATTTTAGAAGATTTTTTTTACTTCTTCCTTTTCGATGTAGCATTGCAAGGGATGTAGAAATAAATTATTAAAGACAGTCCCCACAAAACCTGACTTTCCTTCAAACTGCTCAGGTGCTCAAAAAAAATTGAAACGTGTAAGTGTAAGCAAAAAACAATGTGGAAGTAGTAAATACTAACATGTCTGTAAAAAAACAAACCTTTAAATATCATAGTTTTTGCTTAGAGGGTTCTATAACTTAGGGAATAATGAGACGCTACAGAAGGGCTGTTCTGGTGTTCAGTCATACAGGAATTCTGGTTCTTGCTACTCTCCTCCTCCCTGCTCCACCTTGTTCCTTTCACTCTGCTTTCCTCCCTCTCTTTCAAGATGACTTATGGTCTATGTGTTTTCCTTCCACTTCTATCTTTGAGGGATGTGTACTTGTATTATATCCATTCTGAACCTGGAAGCCTCACAAGGCCAGAATTCTCTCTTTAGATGTTGTTATGATTTAGATTACAATATCATTCAAAAGCCTCATGTTTGGAGATGGGATCTGGTTAGGAAGGGCACATCACTAGATGCCTGATTTCTTGTCCTGGCTCCTCCTTCTCCCCTTTCTCTCAGCTCCTTGACCACCACAGCAGCTTTCCTCTGTTGTCCTTTGTGCTACAGATCTTCTGCCTTGGGGCTTGAGGACTTTGGGGCTGAAACCCTGAGCCAGAATAAACCTGCCCTCTTAAGTTTTGCTGGTCTTCGCTAAATTTGTCCCAATGATGGAAAAGTGATAAATACAAAATTCATTTTGTAAATGCTTCTCATGAACTTGTCTATAGAGACTTTTTCTTCTGTCCTGGATATGTAGCTGATCATATGTTTGATCTTAGGAATACCGATAGTAATTGCTTTAAAATTTGCCGCCTGTCTCCCCACCAGCAGAAATTCATTTGGCCTTCTTGCCTGCTCTTTTTACTTATTTGTAATGACTATAATTAAGCTTTCCTGTGTGTGTCTGTGTCTTAGGTTTTTCCCCACTAAAATTTGTTATGGTGGACATTATAAAGGTCATAGACTTAAGAGGTGTTAGGAAAATACAATTAAAACAAGAATCTTCTCCAACAGAGAAAATTTCACCAAAAAGGTAGAAGAGGAATAAGATGCACTTAATAAGCTTTAGCCTGAAGGTGATGAGCATTGTAGGTAATCCACACAGAGGCTGCAAAGACAAATGGAAGTTTCACTCTTTATGTAGCCAAGCAGTGTATCACATACATGTTTTCAAGATGAACAATAACCTCTCCTCAAATAATAAGCCTTCCGCGCTCCGTGTGTCACAACTCGTCCATCCTTCTTGTTCCTGGTAACTGGGGCTGCCAACTGTATTAGGTAATTGGTTTTATCCAAGGGAAAACCAAACTTCTCCTATCTTTTTGACAGGTGGTAATTTTGGAATTTGAAACAGATTCCTACCAAAGCTAGACTCTTCCTTGGAAGCCCTGTCTCTTTTGATGTCCCCTTTTCAAAGACATGGCCTGCAAGTCTTTGCAAGAGGCATTCCTGGGTCATAACCTGACAAAAAGCCCTATCTGCTTCTCAAAAAGATCTCTATACTTTTCAAAGAGAAAAGAAGGCAACTTTTCTAAGGTAAATATTCTGAGCCATAGGGTAGGTGGGGGTAAGGAGTGGATATTTTTTTCCACTTATTTTCAATGAGTAGAGTTAAGCCTCTTTGTTGAAGTATGTGTTTATCCTTACAGACAGGTAGGCTGTATTTCTGTATGGTTAACTAGTACTGTGCAGAATCAAAAATCTTATTTTTTTTCTGAGTTTGCATAATCAAAAAACTTATTTTTTTCTGAGTTTGCAGACATCCAGAGATCTATCTTGAGCCTTGAATAACTGGTAATGTACCTCCACGATGGTCCTGGGCTATAAAATTCATTAGCAGTGTAATTTTATTGTGATTACATCTATCTATCTATCTATCTATCTATCTATCTATCTATCTATCTATCTGTAATATTTACCATTTCAGCTACTTTTAGTGTGCTGCTCAGAACCATGAGTTACATTCACAGTGTTGTATTACTAATCACCTCCATCTGTCCCAAAGTTTTTTCATCTTTCCCTCCTGAAACTATACCTTTGAAATATTTATTCTCCATCCTGTCCTCCTTCTGGACCCTGGCAGCCACTAGCATTAGCTCTTTAACCTTCCAAGTAAAAACTGCCCATGAAATCTCAATGTCCTGCATAGGTGCAGTAAGTACAGTTGTGTTCCCAGCACTTGAAAGACTAAGGAATTAGGGAATGGACAGAAAAACAACCATCATAGCTTTGGATATTGTGCCTCCATTTCTGTAAATGATGCCACTTTAATTACAAATAATTTAAGTCTATGCATTTTCTCAGAAACATCTTATTTGTGCCACTCCATTGCTTTCAAAATAATACAAAAAGAGAAGTTTTTTTCTACCGATTTTTTTTTTTTTTTTTTTTTTTTTTTTTTTTTTTTTTTTTTTTTTTTTTTTTTTTTTTTTTTTTTTTTTTTTGCTTATAATTCAGGCATCATACTTGGCATTTTCCATGACCTTTGCTCTGCTGAGTTTTTATCTTTCTTAATTGATGTGTGAGGTTGTTTTGCGAGACATAGCAAACCAAGGAGTGAATGTTTTTGTCATAGTTTGTGTTATGGTCTGCCATGGATGCTGGGTGCTGGAGAGACTGTTGTCAAGGAATCAGGGTGGGGGAACTGCTGTAGTCAGAGAATCTTATTTAGAAGGAAGCCCTGAAGTTTGGTTTTGGTGGTATCTTGAGATAGATCCTTCACTTTTTGTGCCTGATTTCATCATCTGTAAAACAGGCAGCACAAATCATTTCCAATCAGTAAGGTGCCGAGCGCATGGGACGGATATGGAAAAATACCTGTTGAGGGAATAAATGTCTGTTGTCTTTCTCCCATCTGCTTCTACCCAGCATCGCCATGCTCAAGGGAATCCACACTGGCCTACTGGTCCCAAGAATGTTGACTCAGACAGCAGAGCCCAAGTTCAGCACTGTCTCCAGATCTAATCCCAGGAGCTCCCTGTTGGGACACTTGGGCCAGATCTCACCAAGTGACTCCTGTCTGGTGTCACAAGGCACGTGATAAGTGCAAATAAATATATGAATTATGAGACATAACCAAGGCTTGCGGTGACCAAAGAAGGTGATGGTCAAGGGTTTTCTATTGAACATAAATTGACTGATTTTAGTGGGAAAACACATCCCTAAAAATGAGCTGAGGAAAGAAATGAGTGTTCAGAGACCCAGTTGGGGAAAACAAGTGAGTCATAGTATTTTTCTAGACTGGGAAATAGCCTATAGAATCACTCTCTTCAGAAAAGGGCCATCAATCAATCAGTAGGCCAGACATAGTGAGAGGCCCTGGGAGATAAAAATGCATTAGAGGTAGGGTCTGTCTGTGAGAGTTTCAAGAGAGAAGATTCACACAGTTAATGGTAGCATAACATAAGCAAGTATATTATTGGGACTGGAAAGAGGAGTAGAGTGAAAGTGTTAAGAGAAAGAGAAATTGCTTCTGACAGAGAGAAGCAGGGAAGGTTGCATGAACTGATTTTTGGAACTAAGTCTCGAAGGACAGGCCGTGTTTGCACATGTGAGTGTGGGAAGAAGGACATCACGGACGGAAGAGACGATTGAGGGGAAGGGAGGTTGCAGGGGTGATTGATGACACCTCTGTAGGTGCTCACGTCCGGGTTATGTGAGGAGGAGTGATGCAGGAAAAGAAATCAGAAAGAGAAGCTTGCCTCCATTTCTGTAGAATACAGAATGTCATACGAAGGACATCGGGGAAATAGCCTTGGGATGCGTTGTGTCAGGAAATTACTTCGGTCCTTGTCATCATTCAGCCTTTTACAGGTGTCCCCATGACACCCAAATCGGACCTAAGACCTCCCGTTTGTGGTGTGGTAAGCATCGCTTCCTTTGGATTAAGAGAACAGAATTTCAGTCTGTTTTACACCTGTTGGAAGATGGAAAGAATATTTGCATGCAAACGCTGTTGGTTTTTAGGTCAGCCTGATGAATATACACATTTCTCATCCTTTCTTTCCAGAAGTGATAGACAATTAAAATAGTAGTGTCATCAATTAAGGTATGTAAATGAAAGAGTTATTTACTGTCTCCTCATGTGTGCTGACTTCTTTTGTAACGGAAGTAACCCCCACCCACCCAACCCTATTTACTGACTCTTAGCTTATAGTGTCTTATGTTAGAATTTGGTAACAACCTTTATAATTCTAGAAGAAAGGAGATTCTAATCATGTCCAATTAACTATATGGGTGGAGCCTAGCATGAGCACACTTACCTCCACCAGTGCTTCTCATTGTCGCTAGTCCCTAGCTAATCCTCCCCCATCAGCTGGTCATAGGAACGGCTGAACAAATTAGAAAATTGGTTTGAATTTCCCACTTTCTTCCAATTAAAAATCTATGACCCATACTATAAAACCACCTCAGCCAGAATTGCTACACCCCCCAGGAGAGAATCTGCAGATATTTCTGAAAGTTTGGCCTATTGCTAGGGTATCTCACAAGTTGAAACCTCCCTTTTTCTGAAAGCACTTGAGTCAGCATTTCTAAACTGCCAAAAATCCTAATGTTTGGAAGTATTACTAAAGAAGAATTCCTAAAGTCAATTAAGTTGGAGGAACAGTGTAAATTATTCCTAAGTAATTAGTTTCCTAGTGTGCATTAGCATTTAAAAGAGCCTAAAAAGTCCTACAGAAAAAGGCCTTTTTTTTTTTTTTTTTTTTTTTTTTTTTTTTTTTTTTTTTTTTTTTTTTTTTTTTTTTTTTTTTTTTTTTTTTTTTTTTTTTTTTTTTTTTTTTTTTTTTTTTTTTTTTGAGACACAATCTGGCTCTGTAGTCAGTCTGGTCCTGAATTTTCTACTCAAACCAGATCGACCTCAAAAATCACAGCATCCTCCTGCCTCAGTCTTGCAAATACTGGGGTTATAGGAGTGCACCATGACCAGCACAGAAAAACGATAAAAATTTTAACTCAATATGCACCTACCGTCCTAGTTACTTTTTCGTTGCTGTGACAATACGCGATACTCACAACTTAGGGAGGAAAGATTTATTGTGGCTTACAGTTTCAGAAGGTCACAGTCCCTTCATGTGTGGGTGGGTAGAAAATGGTGGGAGCACATCCCGGAGCTGCAGCTAGGGCTGGAACCAGGGTTCCCGGGGCAGAGATCCTCACAACACGGTGGAACAGAGAAGACCGGAAGGAAAGCTGGAACCAGCTCACGCCCCTCTGGGTCAAGCCCCGACACCTGCCCTTTCAGCCAGGCCCCACCTCTCAGCCTTACACAGTGTGCATAGGAACACGAGGCTTTTGGGGGACACTGCAGGTCCAAATCACCGCACTTATTATTTATGGCCCGGTGTTTCTCTGAAGTGAGGGTGATATATCAAAATGAAACTTCTCAGAAACTTTAATTGATGCCCAAGCTGGGTAATATGGCTCCATTTGGAACCTTTGAAATGTCTATGTTAATCTAAGACTAAACTTTGAGTGTTTCCTGGGACTTGAACTTGACAGGTATATTTTTTAGGACGATGTATCTGCCCTCTGTCTACCTATCAAAATTTACATGAAGGACACACACACACACACACACACACACACACACACACACACATATATAAAACTTGGCAACTCTGTAAAGCCCTCACTGTGTCAACACAGCTGCTGTGCTTAATATTATTTTCTCAAATCTGAAGAAACATCGAAGGAGACTGAAATAATAAGATGTTAATTTCAGCTGCAGAATGCTGATGGTGTTGGTGACCCTGTGGGGTTATTGCAGAGCAAGATTAATTATGCAAATCTGCCACCCTCTGCTTTGGAGTTGAAGTACCCTGTTGTAATTCACCGCAGGATCCTTCATGTAGCCAGCATATTGATATGATTATTATTCCACCAAGGTTTTAGCCGCCCCTAGACAATTACAGAACCACTTACCAGCATCTCTCATTGACTTCTTGTTTAACATTCCCAGGGCCATGGCAGGCATTCTGGTCCTTTTGTTGAAGGCAGCTACAGATCAATGACATGAAGCGACATAGGATTTTCCTTAGGACAGGATGAATGCTGAGATTGTTTGCTGAGCAGAAGATAGACATTCAAATTCCAGTAGAAAATGGTGTGTCTCTGTGGCCTTTTGTCTTTAATACTAACTTCTAAAGTAAGAGAAGGAGCATACGCTGAACAGAAAGGTTTTGAGATTGAGTGTCAAGGTATTTGAGTTTGAACACAGGCTTCCCCATTTATCATCTGTGAACTTTGGAGAAATCAACTGTTTCTGTAAAATGGGACTGATATTAAGTGCCAAACCCTTGACAGTCTAAGAAGTTTAAAGGTGTGTTTGTGGGAATAAAGCTACGTGAATGACAAAGTGTTTTAAGAATACTTTTTTGTGCTATAAAGAATGGGTTCCATTCTTGGAGTATTAATGGTGTTATAATTGGAGTCACTTTTTATGGTCCCGTTGGTTGGGTAATGCCCTACCCATTCCTGTAATCATGGCAGTAAGGCTGCATAGAGAAAAAAAAATGTGCTAGTCATGCGTTGAGACGATAAGCAGCTTTAAATAGGGTGTGTCCCTGAATTGATGCACAGAATGAAATTCCTGTTCCTCATCCCTGGTTTCAGGACTTCATGCTTGCAGGATAGTGTTCATCATACTAGCATTATTTTTCAGTAGTTTTTCTCTACTGCTCTAGATCAATGGTAAAATGATGACTTCTTTTTGTGGTTTAGTTTTGCCACAAATGCCTTCATTTCTCATGCATGGCTGCATTTCAGAGTACTGCCTGCTTCCAGAATTCACCTCTTGGTTAAAACAACTTTCTTCATGGTACATCCCTCACCCTCCCCTACACTAATAAAATGCGGGTAATTCCTGTCTCACAACATGTTGGCATGGGGCTTGGACTAATTAGTATACTTAACAATAACATGAGTGAACAAATACATGAGGAAGAAATTCTTACCCCCCCCCCCCCTTCCCCATTACAGTTGCAGAAAGTAAACCAGAAAGTCATGGCCCAGTATTTCATAGTCACTATGGGGCAGAGCCATGACTCGAATGTTTAACTAATAGAATGGGGTATTTAACTCATAAGATTATAAGTAGCTATATTCAAGGTGGTGATTCATAATACTAGTAAGTTTAGCATTGTCCTTTAGCATTTAGAACGAGGTCTCTACTTTATAGTACTTTGTTGCTGTTAATATTAGTCAGATGTGCACTGAAAAATGGTCCTGAAATGCTTATGGTATAGCCATAAAATATTTCCCTTGTATTCTGTCAGTATTTTTTAGGGCACATCCTGCCCTCCTATCTAATTTGCCTGTCAAGGCAGTTGAAAACCTCACATTAAGTGCTTCTTGAACACCTCTCCACAAGGGATGTCAGTGTTTTGTTTTCTATAAGTAGCTATACAGAGAAAGTGAGGAATCTTTGTTGAAATTAGGGTCACTCGAGTCTGTAGTGGCTTCTGAATTGGCAGATAGTAACACAAACATATTCCATCTCATTTTTATCCTCATGCATGGTGGGTTGCATTATCTTACTTTGTTTGAAATCAATCCACAAACGCCAAACACATATGAAAAGAAACTGTGGCCAGAGCCCCGCCCCCTCCTCCCTGGGCCTCGCCTTCCCTCCATCCAATGGGACTTGGTGGACTGAGGTCACAGCCCAGACTTGAGACTGGTGGGTGCACACTGCCATCTGTCAGAATGATCTTGGTGCCCAAAAATGAGTGAAAGAGGCCATAGAATTCCCTCAAATGGGACACAGAAATACACAGACCTCCTCAGTGTTAGCTCATCAGGGGCCTTTCTTTAACGCTTTAGATTACAGACACGGTATCTTTTTACGACTGTTTTCTTTTTCATTTCTCTTTTTCTTTTTTGGCTTACCTTTACAGTTCACAGGCAGGACTGGGGAAGTGGGCAAGGAGGATGCTGAGCAGACTTTTCTTCTCAGTGGACAGAATGTGCCAGCTAGAGGCTGTGCTCCCTTTCTCATGGTTAGCACCCTGCCAACCTGCAGTATGCTGAGTTCTCCTTGAAGATTCTGATTTAACCCTTGGCTTTAACTCTTCATAACAAAGCCAGTTGTGAAAGCTGAGACACTAAAGAGCATGACAGAAGTCACACAGACAGTTCATGCCAGAGACAGGACTAGCAAGTTAGACTCATCAGCCTTCTCTTTTGTTATGGATGATGAGGAATCCCTGGGCACTGTAGGGTCAGACTGGGGAGCAGAGGCCTGCAGGGGGGCTTCTGACCCTGACTTGGAGGGGAGGCAAGGCCCTTCCTTATGGGATGATCATTAAAAAGCTAGTCATTTTTTTCTTTCTGACAGAATCAGGACATACTCCCAAGAGGTGCTCTGTGAATGACTGACTGACTTAGGATTACAAAGATGACTTGCAGCAATTCAACTCTGAATTCTGATGACAGATTTCTTTCACTTTTCAACTTTTTTCATTTTTTATTAAGATATATTTGTGATGCACAATGGTTGCATGAGAATTTTGTATGCAAACATGTCACATGGCAGACTCATTTCAAAGGCAGTGGATCTTAATGAGAGTCACAGGATTCCATGGTATGTTTATAGCAACCCCACGAAGCTGAGTACCCCAAGGTCTTGGCCTTGCTGAAGAATGTAGTGCATCTGTGAATAGATGTACAAAACAAGAATGTCAATACCTTGGCCAGAGGAATAGCACAATAGTTAGAGCACTTGCCTAGCAAGTACAAGACCCAAGGTTTGATTCCCCCGCAGCATGTAAATGATATGCGATGGTGCTTGCCTGTAGTCCCAACACTCAGGAGGCTGAGGAAGGAGGACTGCTGTGAGTTTGAGGCCAGCCTGGCCTACATTTTAGGATTGGCCTGGAATACAGAGTGAGACCTTGCCTCAAAAAAAAAAAAAAAATAGATGTATGAAGACCTCATATTGGTATACATGCCACCATTTATGAGAAATTTTCAAAAACATTATTTAGTGTGATCCTATAATATCCTTTGAAGTAGCTATTCATTATTCCTACTGTATTGATAAGTATACAAGAGCCTATGGAGGTTGCATAAATAATCAAGGCCACACCGCAATGTGATCAATACAAACTAGAACTGAGCTTGGCCATATCCTAGGGAAATGCTCACCCCACTACCAGAAAGTTCCTTCGCATTTGTCTGTGTTTGTTGCTTTGGAACATCGGACTGTGGGCCGTGGATATGTGCCGGAAGTCCAGTCTAGGAAAGGAGATAATGAAAGAAAATGTCCAACGAGACAAATCTGGGCACAACTTGCTCAAAAGTCTAAAAGAGGTGCAGACACCTGCTCAGCACTTTTGGAAAAAGGAAAAAGGAAAGTTTATTCCTGGAGAGACACCATAAGAGAGAACTGGGGAAAGGCTGCCGAGGGGGTGTGGCTCAGGAGGCTGTGTGAAGTTAGGATCCGTTTCCTTTCCGTGGGACCCAGTTCGGTTTCAGGTGGACACTGCTGCATCTGAGGAGTGAGGATGGCTCCGGGAACTATGACACCTGCTCTTTCTCTTCTTCAGAGCTTCGGGTCTTTAAATGAGTGTTTCCGATGCGATCCTTCTTGGCAAATTCGACACAAAGAAGACCATGGTCAAATACCTAGTTAATGCTTGGTAGATGGAAATGAAAATGATATTTATGTGACACATTACCCTGAGACTTAAAATGGCCGATGCATGTTGTAAAAACTTTAGGAGACGTGTAGTGTGTTACTTTTCACACTAGGTTTTTTGACCACCTGTTCCTTTTTTCTCCACACAATTATTTTTTTTTACTGTGACTAGTTTGCAATGCATGATTACATTCATCTTAAGGATGATATATAAACATATTTTGTCATACTGGCTTTTACTTTCCCTCTTGCTCCCCACCTCCTCTCCATCTGCCCCCAACATACCTCCCAGTTACCCTTCCCCTATATGGCCTACTTTCTGTTTCGTATCATCTGCCTTTTATTTTTCTCTTTCAATTATTTATATTTTAGGGTTAAGAGAAACCATGTGACATTTCACCCATTGATTGGCTTTACTTAACATTGTCCTCTCCAGCTACATTCTTTTTCCTAAAACTGAGTCAGATTTATTTCACTTTACGGCAGAGTCATCCTCCATTGGGTGTTATCCACTTGTCTGTCGATGGAAAATAGGTTGCTTCCGAGATGTAGCTGTTGTATGACTGTACTGCTATGAACATGCCTGTATAACTGACGCATGCAGTTATACAGCTCTTGGGAAGATATTCATTAGAGGCAAAGATGCGCCAAATTGGAATTTCTATTCTTAATTTTGTGAGGAATCTCCATACTGATTCCCATAATGATTAGTGAGAATATGAAGTAGACCACATGCTACACTCTAGGATGTGACAGTTTTAAACGTGTGTTTTTATTGAAAGTGGCTATTACTTTCTTGTTCTCTCTTCTGCTTTTTTTCTTTTTGTTATACTATTAAAAATTGTTCTCAAACTGCGAGAATCCCAATTTTAAGAACAGCATGTTTATTTCTATGTTCTACTCAACTTATATCAAAATATATAAAATGCAAACTCACTAAATACCTCTTGCGTTGAATGAAACTCAATGCCATAGATTCAGAAGCTAAAAATATTCATTATGGCTTTGTCCATGTGAACTTGGCCCACTGTTGAAACTTGTGCCCTTTCTAGCAGTTTGCAGAAGGGGCCTTTCTCTTGAGAGTTTCACAGGCAGGATCGTGATCTTCAGACCATCCCTTTGAATTACAGAGGTTATTAGTGGCCATGTTGCTATGTGAAATTTAAGAAGAGAAAATCTCAGCTGACCAAGAAGCTTTTCTGAGCTGGGAAAAGTAATTAATTCTCTAACCTGGAGGTGATTGGATCTTGGTCCACAAGATGATATAACTGTCTTGTGTCTGTGGGGGTTATATTTTCACTAATTCCCTACTTGAACTTAAATGGCATCCCTTGACTCCAGTGAGTTGCTTCCTGCTCTGGGCTGTCACTTATTTTGAAATGTCTCTGCTACAGCACTGCTCTCAAGGCAGTGGGGTTTTGCATGCAGCGGAATTGGGACCTCTATGAAGATTGGTGTGTGTTCTATCCTTCATCCAGACCTCACTGGTATGTTTACTGGCTGCATTACAAGTGATGTTATACCCTCTCCTAAATTTTCATCTGGACTGCCAAAGTTCCCTGGCATGGTGCCCTGTCAAATATGTTCTTTTGGTTTAACCTTAAAGAGAAGTGTGTGTGTGTGTGGGGGGGGGGGGGGGAGTGTGTGTTATTCTACATAACGTTTTTCGATAACTTTTCTCCTGTTTTAAATATCACTTAATTTCAATCAAACTTCATTCCATATCATTTTACAAGCACACAACACATTAAATTAAGGTACCTAAATTCTAAGTGTGCAACTTGTTGTTTTACAAATACATCAGAATATAGCCATCAATTGAGAAATAACATAATCACCCTCCACTCTTGGATCATGAACCTTAACCAAATTTCTTAGGCTTTATTTGTTCTCAAATAGTATTATTTCTATCTCATGTTATCTGCAGCTCCACAGTTTCATATCTATTATTTCACTTAATAAGATCTGATAATGGTACTGTTGAGCTATTAGTATTCCCGAGCAATGCTTCTTGATAGTTATAAAGAATATTCCTCTCCAACAATGTAGTAGGTGTTGATTTCTGTCATCTACCAGCCACAGTGTCCCTCAACAGAGAACACTTATTCATCAGATATTTCATTACTAATGAGAGAGTACACTGAGAAACCCATTCTGATTTCATTTAGAAGTATCCATGACTATTTAACCCAGCAGTCTTCGATGGTCATGAATGCTGCATAGATTACAACTCTCCCTCAGTGGTTACTGAGTTTGCTTCTCCTCTTAGGCTGTCCAAGATAACACAGTCAGAATCAGAACGCCAAGTTCAAAGCTCTTTTAAAATTGCTCTTTCACCCTTCTCTGGATGAAAACCCAATTCTAGTTCACCCCTGTGAGATACAGGACTTCATGATATTTTCCCCTCACCCCTCAGAGCACGTTGCTGTTCAAAATATGAAAGAACAAAAGCAATTCAGTGTGCTCGCATTCTATTCCAAGGTTCTAAAGATGGCAGGTGCTGTATTATGTTATATTTGTCCTCTCACAGTTCCAAACACTTTGAAACTATGGGAGAAGGCAGTATCAAAGAGGAGCAGGCTAATATTCTTTGCTGTGAACTTTGACTCCCCTGTTCTATTAGCAAAAGTTAGCACTGAGTTGGGAAGCTGAAAGTTGGGGCAGTTCATTGATCTCTCTCTCTGTGCATCTACTGTGAGACTTTTCTGGAACGTTCAGTACTTAATGACGAGACTCTTATTTTCAAAGTGAATGTTGAAAATAGATGCCACATTCAGGATAAAGCAGCTTTCATTTATTCAAACTGCCTATATGGGTCCACAGATCATTGTTCACTTTTTTTTTTTTTAAGAAAGATGTCATTTTAAATATCATTACTTAACATAGAATTAACTTTTTCAGGAATAGAGCCCTATGGATATTAATTGGAGTATTGGGTTATCCACTGCCATGATTAGGAGGCAAAACTCTTCTTAGCTCATAGACAGCCCTGTGTGCTTTTTATTTGCTGTCACACTCTTGCAATGTCCCAAACTTCTAGACTGTTTTCTATCACAAAAGCTCTATTTTGTACCGATGTTAAAGTCATATAAATGGAATCACTCACTGGGTAGCCTAATTAGCCTGGCTTTTCTCACATGGCATGATACCTGTGAGGTTCGTCTAAGGGGGTTATAAGATATGCTAGTCAGCATATGTAAATCTCATTGCTTGGCTTTGCTGAATAGTATTGAGTTTTGTGAATCTAACAGTTTGTTGATCCTTTCACCTGTTGAGTGCCGTTTGGGTTGTTTCCAGTTTCAGGCAATAAATAATAGAGCCGCTGCTGTAAACATTCACGTACAGCCTTTTAAGTGAACGTAGCTTGTGTGTCTCTTGGGAAAAATGCTGAAGAGTGAGATTGCTGAATTGTGTGGTGAGATTATGTTTCACTTTACAAGAAACTATCACATCGGGTTTTAGAGAGGTGGCGCTGTCTCACGTTCCAGCAGTCTGAGCTTCCCATGGCTTTGCATCCTCTTTGACAGGTGGTATTTTCAGCACTGTCCTCCCCAGTTATTCTACAAAGTGTACAGAGCTATTTCATTGGGGTTTTAGCTTATATTTGTCTAGTGGATGGTGATTTTCAATGGCTTTTAATGTTTTTCTTCCTGCATATCCTTTTTGGGAATGTACCTCTCTTCATTTTAACATTTTAAAATTGATTCATTTATAGATTGTTCAGTGTTACATAGTTTTTCTCTTTCCATGCAATAATAGAATTAGCTCATCTGAACCTGAATAAAAATGCTAGGATTTTGCTTAAAACTAACTGAATCTCTAAGTAAATTTGGAGAAAAATTGACATCTCAATGCTGGGTCTTTCAGTTCGTGAACATGGTATGCCTTTTGCGTTATTTTCTATTGCCATTGAGACAAATTAGCAAAAGTTACTTTTTAAAAAATGTATGTACTATTACATATTTCTGTAAATCAAAAAGCCAGGACAATGCATGTGGGCTCTGTGTTTAGATATCTCGTGGGTAAAAGCTAGGAGTTAGCAAGATTGGTTTGCTTCAGAGAGACTCTAAAGAGGAATAAATTTCAATTTCTGTAGTAGTTATAAACAATTCAGTTCACTTAATTTTAGTTGAACTTTAGTACTTGGTAACTTTTGAGATATTGGTCTATTTTGTTTAAGTGGTGGAATTTATGTGCCTACGTTTTTAGAGTTGCCTTACTGTGCATCTTTTTTCTCATTAGGTTCTTTTGGTTAGTGGTATACTCGTTTTATTGTTCTTTGCAAAGAACTTATATATAGCCCATCCCCCTTTTCTATTTTAAGATGCGTTGTTTGTGAATTATTTCCCCTTTCACTTTGTTTGGGTGGTTTATTCTTTTCTTCCTTTCCTACGTTCTTAACATGGAAGATTAGATTAGTGATTTGTAACCTTTCCTTTTCTTTCTAATATAAGCCAGTCATGCAATACTTTATCCTCTCAGTACACATTTATTGTGTTGTATCTTAATTTTAACCCCTCTCAAAATGCTTTGTACTTTCCGGTGGGACTTTCTATTTGATTTGAAATGTTTGGAGATTTTCTTCCTAGGTTTCTGGTGTTCATGCCCACTTTAATTCTCATATTAGAGAATAAACTTTCAAGCGCTTTAAATTGGTTAGGGTTTAATTTATAACACGTGATGTGATTTATCTAGATGAATGTCTTCTCTGTACTCAAAAGAAAGTGCTGTTATTTGCTTGTTAGAGTTCTTAACAAGTTGCTGCATACTTTCTGCCATGTCTTACAGATGTGTACACTGTAAGATACAGAATGGAATGTGATCCTTTTGGTCTAGCCACAGTTATAACCTTCCATGTCATTTTACCAAAACTTTTGTTTGCTGATAAATATTTAGATTTTGTAATAGTCTACACAAGGTTCAAAATCTAAAGACAGATGGTTGACTATATTTCTGATTTCCTACTGAATTCTGTCCTCTTCTCTGTAAAATGGGATCATTCATAGCTTGTCCTGTGTCCTTCAAAGATGTCTTATATCTTAGGTGGGTACCTATGCAAAAGATACCCAAATGTTTGCAGTTACTTAAAGGAGGGAAATTGAAAATGTAGATGAGATGAGGAGGAATAGCTGGAAGGAATATTACGGTAGCCGGAATGACTCCATAGGAGGATAGTTAGCAAAACCTGTCTCTTGCTGTTGATGGCCAAGTTTTCAGTGGCAGACCATAGCAAAAGGCATCTCCCAGTCATTACAAAATTGAAGCAAGTGGTGGCAGCTTCATGGTTCCGTGGTCATTTAACTTAGAATAAGTCTTTAGAGGAATCTAAATGAAATTCTTGAAAAATAGAGATTGCGAACATCTGGCTAACAGTCTGGGCCCCAGCCACCCTAGTGAATTTAAAGGAGTGGCTTTAAGTGAATATGGAGTTATATGTGGAATCAGGGACCTGAGGAACTCGAATCCTGTGACCTGGTAAAATGCCTTTGTGCAGAAGTAAGACAGAAAATGATGATCTAGCACAAGTACTAGCTTTGGGCAGTGAAACCAGCGTCACCCTGTCATCTGCTGGCCTGGCAAGAGAACTCAGTGGTCAGAGTAATTCAGAGGGAAGGTGATGATCCGGTCTATCATGCCTAGAGAATATAGACAATAGTTTTGCATACAGGGGTAGGTATGAAGGCATTGATCAGTTGTTAACAATCTTTCACATTTTTGTTGGTTAGATAAGAGTCAACATACAGTTGAAACCTCTTGCTTGGTAATGTACTGCATTCCAGTGGAGATACTGGGGTATATTGGCATTAAATGTGAGGAAGTACCACTACAGAGGGGAGAGTAGTTATAACAGAATTGTGATAAATAGAATTGTGATAAATAGAATTTATAACATAGAAAATGTTGTCTAGGAAATACTTTGGATGTAAGTTCCCAGCAGGTTTTGAGGGCAGGAGCTAATAGGGCCCATCACAGTGTTTTAAAACTCAGCTGTAGTTCAGATACTGTGAACTAGCACACACATTTTAAGATGTTTTCCTTTTTTTCTGGCTATTTTCTCCATCTTTGGTCCAGTACCCAGGAACAAAAAGCAGATCATCCCATTCAATAGCACAATTCTAAAGTTGAATTCATGAGGACAATAAATGAACCAGCACCCTTCCAAGATGATTCACCCCAGCCAACTGCCTCTGACTAACGTTGGTACCTTTACACTGTGAAACGTAGCCTGCACAATTCCATCTCTTTTCTGTCTGCTTTATTTTAATTCATCACAGGAGAGGACTAACTCTGGACTCATGTTTGCGCACAGGTTATCTTTAGATTAGCTTTACCTCAGTGACCCGACTCTGCTGCCTCTGGCATAATCCAGTTCCTCCCGGGAATATCAATTAAGCTCCTCAATCACACTAATTAGAAAGTCTTCTAAGTGTCACTTTAGGCATTCAGCAGCTTATAAACAGGCAAATTGAGAAAATCTAGAGGTGTGTGTGTGTGTGTGTGTGTGTGTGTGTGTGTGTGTGTGCTAATAGCCAAAAGCAATTTGGGAGGCCTGAATGCTTTAGGTTAGCTGAGTAGTGAAGTTGAAATTACTGTGCCCTGAATCTGCAATGAAATACCTAGTTGGTCTCACTGACAAAGACTGATGCAGAATTATTAATTACTTTTATTAATGACTTGGCTGAGGACACAGATAGCATGCTCATCAAGTTTGTAGATGGCATAAAGTTGAGGGCATAGCAGTTACTGCAATGGATCCAAATGATTTTAAGACAGGATTTCATGGCTGTTCATTCAGTATGTGTGTGGCAAAGTGACCTGCATAAGGTTCAGCTTGATTCTGTCGCTTGCCTAATCAGAAAACTTTAACAATTCCCTGTTTGTTGTTTAAGTGAACTGTCCTTCTCTCTTCTTCGTGGCCTTGCCATCGTCTATGGCTTCCAACAACATCTACTGTAGTTCTTTCTAATGCCTTGTAAAGGAGCCACAGTGAATTCTTTATAGAATAGTTCCTATTTATGCCAGTGTTTTCATTACCTTTGAACATGATTCTCCATCAAAAGTGTTCTTTTTTTCATACTTTCTTTTTTTCTCACTTTTAAAGGATCAGATCAGTTCTTGTGCTGTTTGAAAGCACCTCTTCTTGTACTTAACCCTTTTTGCCTCAAGCTTTCCTTTGGTAATTATCAGTAATACGGGTCTGTTCTTCTCTATTTTTTCATCTTTTACTTTGTGTTGCAATTCCTTTTCACAAACATTTTAAGTTGCTGCTAGACTCTGCCCAATGCTGTTGGGTCCACTTGGAAAGTGTTTGTATTCCCTAAGTGCCTCTGCGTGTGTGTGTGTGTGTGTGTGTGTGTGTGTGTGTGTGTGTGTGTGTTTTGTATATAGATGATGACATGGATGTGGTTTGCATAAGGTTTATTGACTGCAGACATGTGCCTTTAGAAAAGAGCCTACGTTTCCCTGCCCTGTGGTTAGTTCTTTTGTAATAACTTGTAAGCAGAAAATGCTCAATACATTTGTGTGTGAGCTGAGTACCAAGCCCAAGTCCTTGCAAGCACACTGACCTCGAGCTACAACACACCCATGCAGACCTCAATACATATTTCATTGAATAATTTTGTGGCTGCAGGAAATATTTCCATTAAGAAGTAGCGTATGGATTGGAAAGGAGTGTTTGTTGAAAAAAACAATAAACATGGAGTTTCTGAGATGGAACAGTTACTCATGATCTAATAAACCTGCCTATAATCTGCAAATAGCTGAGATATGGAAGGAAGCATGGCATAAAGCAGAAACTTTTTGTTGGTGTGTGGTTCAGATAAATAACCAGATAGACTCTTCCATTGTCCTCTAGGAACACCGCACAGCCTGGACTGTTTTGGAGGTACAGTTCAACCTTTGATTTCTATGTAGCACTCGTAGAGGGGACCCGTTTTTCAAATAAAGTCTTAGTCATTCATTTTAGGCAGTTGGGTCACTGTGGTTATGAGACGTGTGGCGTAGACTGTTTGAGACAATAGACACCATTGACATCCTTATGGGGGGTATACGTCCTATCTTTATCACTTTCTATACATATTATCTGGACAAGTCACTCAGACTTCTGGAAGCATCTTTATATAGATATTGTCTTCAAAAAGAAAAGAAAAAGTCTTGAGCTTGGAATTTCTGAGTCATCACCTAGTTCCAGTATTTATGTCCCTAGTTTTAACTGTGGTTATATATGTCTAGAGGGGTAAGAAAGAAACACTTCTCAGAGTTCTTAAATCACTAGGACTTCAGCATTAAAAATTACACACCAAATGTCAGGGCATGGTTTGTGCTGGTTGGTGGCTTTAACTGATTCTCAACAGGAAGGCTAAAGAGTATGAAAATTGGACTCCTGCCTTGTCACCTGTCCCTTTCAATGAGTGTGAGCTGCAGGGCATGAGGTTTATATATCTCCCCATAATATAACTTCAGAGTGGTGTAAATCTAAATTCAGGATTTCTAGACTTTTCATTCATCACTAATAGAGAAAAACACCTGGAGCATAACATTTTCTCCATTGGACCTAGACTGAGAGACCCCAAGAAAGAGTGAAAACGTCAAATTGACCTGCCAGAAATGCGACTTTTAGTAAAAAAAAAAAAAAAAGAAAGAAAAAAGAAAGAAAAAAGAAAAAAGAAAATTCCAGTTGAATACTTTTAGATGCACAGTTATAATTTGTGATTAAGATAGAGTTCTGAAACCTGACAGTTGCCATTTGTTTGTGGCTCTACCGGTTTCTAGTCACAGGATCTTGATAATATTATTTTAACTTCTCTGGTTTTTCTTATCTACATGTACTTGGGAGATTAAAATAAATGGAAGAGCAAAACAAAACATGGTCTATTGTCTGGTTCTGACAATGAAACCTGTTAATATTGTGAGAGTATTGGCACAACTCTCAGTCACAGTCAGCATGCAGACATATTCGTTTTTATTATTTAAATATTCGAGGGTAACAAGGCCTGTCCCTTACCTTTGTATTTATGTTGGCAGGATGGGAATCCTGTGGTGTATAATGAGTCTTTTCTTCTATGGGATCCTGCAAATTGATGCCTCAGGTAAGTGAATGGCTTTTAATAATCAATTAAAATTTAAGTCATTTGCAGGGTGATATATTTACTCTTCTGGAGAATAAATTTAACAGAGCATAATGCTGTTTATTTCCAGTGTCTTCTGTGGTAGCACAGAATGATAGCATTTTGTTGATAGGGGAGGACCACTAATATCTCTTATTTTCAAGGGGTACAATGTACTTGGTTTATTTTGTGGAAAATTTTTATCACCTCTACACCTGGGTCGACTGGAGACCTGCTTCTTTGCCATACGCTGTATCTTATTGGGAAACAAATGTCAACGATAGTAATATGATCTGTTTTCCAAACGTATGCCTCAGTGGCTAACAGTTCATTGCGATCTTAAAAGCAAACAAGAAAAAAATTCTGTCAAGTTGCCTCTATGTATGAAAAAAAAAAGAAAGGACTTATCTGAAGGGTCATTTTTTAAAAATTTTTTTTGGATGTTACTTCATGCAAGGAGCCAGCCAAGAGTTTTCTCAAGCTTGAATAGCAAGCATCAGCTATCATAGACTCAAATCTTGAAATCTGAGCTGAAAGAGACTTGATATAAGAAGGGCCACCTTTGTGATCCCCTTTCATTCCAGAATTGCTGCTTTGGTGCCTTTAATCAGTGATCATCTAATTGTATATCCTATATGTTTTTGTACTGATTAAATATTTAGAAAGGTTTTAGTTCATAAACTGAAATTGGTCTCTTAAATATTTGTAGTTTTTTGAGTTCAAATGCATGATTGAAACAGAAAAGATGCAATATGAAATTTAGCTCCTTAATTTGAATATAGAAAACCTAGGATTTCTTATCTTCAAAAGATTCCTATGTATAATGGCCCTGCACACCATGGCTCATACTTTGAATATCACTGCTTTAATTCCTTTTCTGTGTGAGAAGACTTCAGAAATATTTAGACAGTGATTATGTAACCATGACTCTAGTTTCTATAATGTATGTCATCAACTCGTCTCTGCATGGCATGGATTTGAGCAATCTCACTGTCCTGATCATCTTTGCTGGGTGCATTTTAGTTTTTCTATGCCACTTAAAGCATTGTATTAGAAACCCAAAAATAACTCTAACCGAGGGGTATAACTAGGACAGAGTACAGCTCAAAGCTGAAAGTAGAGATAACTTCTAAACTTGTGGGCCTTTGGGACTTTGCAGAGGAAAGGTTGTATTGTAACCGGGGCTCATATTCATTTGGGACACCCAAGTATACAGGTAGGATGCACTAAAATATCAGCACTCAAATACTTGCTGGATTGGGTGTTGTCTTTGATTGGTGAAAGATTTGCAGTTCTGACTTTTAAATATATTGAGTATACACCCTGATTATAACTTGTCCTTATTTGATTTAGTTCTGTGTTTGCATATTCTCTGTTCACAAAGGCCTTCCCTCACCATTTTAACTAAAACAGCCCTGCCAATCTCTCTCCCTCTATCCCACCTTAGTTTCTTGATGTGATTTGTCATTTCCTGACATCACATTAACACTTTTCCCTCTCCTCATCTTTTTCCCTTCTCCTTTTCTGCCTTCATCCTCTGTTGTCCTTTCCATGTCTGTGTATCTGTCTTTCTTCCTCTCTCTTCCTTCACTATTCCTTCTGTCTCTAGTTTTTAATCTACACAAGGGAGTAGACTTGCCTGTATTGTTCTTCAAACACTTAAAACAGTGGCCAAACCATGGAGAAATTGTAGGTGCTGAACACTCAACAGATGAATAAATATCTCTTCTAACTTCTCTTTTTTACCTCAAGGTGGCCATGTTTATAAAATAATAGAAGTGGATAAGTCCATAGTAGTAATTTACCATTGTGGTCTCATGTTCTACCTCCCCTGGACAGAAACGGGACAGATGATCATCTTCCTCCTGTGGAAATATCAGGAGCTATCAGAAATCAGTGATTGCAAGCGTTTCCCCAGTGGGGTTTATCTGAATAAACCTTTACTATAACTCACTGAAAGACATCCCCCAGCTCCCACAGCCCCAACTTTTGAAATGCTGCTGGTAAATGAGCTTTCTACTCAGAGCCTGTGAGTCATACTTCTGCCAGAGGATGCTAACTTCTTGAATACGATGAGTTTCATACCAGCCTCATTGAGTCACCACGGGAGCAGGAAACATGTTGTAATCCCCACGGCCCATCTGGGGCATACTCATTTGCTCTCCTCATGAAGAGGTGTATTGTGTCTGTGTCCCTGCTGTACTTCCTCACTGGAGGGACAGGAACAAAAAGGAAGTGTTGTGGACAAAAATAAAAAGGGCTACTGGCTCTGGGAAAAAAGGATCATTGCCCATCTTGAGGGATCAGCCGATCTCTCTGTGCATGAAGGATGAAGGTGTTGCTCTTTGCAATGATGAAGATGAAGATGCCAACAGAATTGCTGGTTTTGTGTGAAGCTCTTTCTGTGCTTCATGGGAAGCACAGATTGATGTATGAAACAGAAGAGAAATGTCTTGGGGCCCTTAAAGTGCTCTATGTGCACATGATGCCAGTATGAGATTTTTGTTGGTCTGGAGAGTCCTTTGAGCCTCTGTTTCAAGGGAAGCTTCCGATCTTACAAGAAGAACGATACCAATTTGAGAGTTTAATATTATACTCTGAACTTGAAGGGGAGCAACCTGATTTTTCAAAACATAAAACTCTGATCTCAGAGCATGGTATTCTCTTAGCAGAACTATAATTTCTGTATTTGTTCAGAAATGGGTAAGCGACATCTGCATCTCTGGGGGTCATGGAAGTACCTGATTAAAAAAAAAGTGTTATTTATTTTTAAAGAATTAAAGTTTAGATTATTATGTCAGTGACAGCATAATTTCAGTGTGATGATTATACTAGTAATAGTAAAGTTCCTCTTGCTCAGAAAAGTAATTTGCATCTTCCGTATTCAGTATCATTTGTTTTTTATGTGAAAGTCATGGGTTGGCCAAGGCTATTGTAACTCCTATGTTTTGAAAGAAAACTTGAAATCAAAATAGTTAAGGGAATTGCCCAAAGACATATGCTGATACTTAGCATAGCTATGACTTCAATTAGCTCCTCCATTCCAGAGACCCGTGTTATGTTTGCTAAATCTGTTGCCCTGGGCTCTAATAGAATGTAAATAATTTAGAAAGAAAATTATAATCAAGGCATCACAGATAATCCTTACGAAGGAGTTCCAGGTAAACACTTGGCTAATTGTTGGAGAACCACTCAGTAACAGGTTTTAGTGCTATCTGCATAGAGAATGTCTTTGCAACCCTATACCTCCCTCAAGACATCCTCTTCAGGAGGAAAATTATTGCAATTCTAATTTGAAACCTCAATATCCCATTTTTTGCTTGATGCTCAGGACTTTCATTGTTAAATTCAGGGAAGTTCCTCTTGTGACATACATGTGCACAAAATTCTCAAGTGTACTGTAACCTCTGTGTACTGCATAATAATAAATAAATAAAAATGGAGGAAAAGGGATTCAAAAGGAAATCTTGAATGCATCACCCATCTCTCTTCCGGTGAGATTCCCATGGTTACTTGCCATACAATTAAAGGGTTAAAGCCGCATTCGGAGTAGAAATCAGTATTTGGAACCAGTGGTGCTTCCTTAGGAGAGGACAATGGAAGAGGAACCCTATTTAGTGTGAGAAATTTAAAAAATATTGCCTCATCTAAAATATTTGCTACACAGATTATCCAAAAAGCATAGGCTGTGTGCCAGGTGTCGGGCTAGCTTTCACACACATTGCCGGTGCAGGACTCTGTCCATGAGAGCTTCCTGTACCCTTTTATGGTCTGGAAAATGAAGGAGCAAGGGTCTGTGATGCTCCGGTGACAGGCGTGGCGCAGCTGGGTTTGAAGGCTGCCCCGACTCCAAAGACTTTTTTTTTTTTTTATCACTCCATTGCCTTTCTAGGACGTTGTTCAGCTCAGAGAAATAAAATCCTCTGATTCCTCTTCCAATATGTTTCTATGAGATTTATGGGAGGTGGAGATAACCTATCGATTTGCCGAGCGTGAATTACACAATGCAGAATAAACAAATAAAAACCCTATAGTTTGCTAGTAAGTGCAAGGCATCGGTTTAAGTTCTCTTTCATTTTTAAAGGCTTCAAAGAGGTCACATCTCATCCCTCTTTGTCCCTGTGCCTTGCTTGAAACCAAATCAACCACCCAACTAAAAACAGCAAGGAACCACAACCAGTTTGGCCTTATTTTCTTTTCTTTTCTTTTCTTTTCTTTTCTTTTCTTTTCTTTTCTTTTCTTTCTTTCTTTTTTTTTTACAAAATATGTATCGCAGACATACATGCACAGAACATGCTTTTGTTATGAAGTAAATTAGATATAATGACAATATTAGGCACAATTTTAGTTCATTCTAAAGATCATGTATTTGACCATTTCATATTGTAGAATCCAAAATGAGAAATTTCTTATTTTCAGAGTCCCATACTAAAATGTGTGAGAAAATAAAAGAAAACAGGTGCCTGATAGGATGCCATGAGAAAGCAGTAGGTTATTAATCCTTTCATGATTTATAGGACAAGACTTTTCAATCACAGTGAAACTGATTTTTTTTCCTAGCAGAAAATGCATCTCTTACAGGGGTGCAGAAGAGCTCTGGAAAACTGGAAATGTGAAGGTATTTAGAAGCCCAACTGGAGAGGTAGATTGTGAACTCGATTGTGGAGTTCAAACATGACTTCCAGAATAGAGAATTTTTGTATTAATGCATTTAAATAAATTGGCTAGTGGAGTGAGATTTGAAAAAAAAAAAAAAACCTGTGTTACTCCTGCAAGGACATATACCATTCTTAACGGTATGTAACGGTTCTTTCAGCTTTTGGTAAGAGTCCTGCGTGTTGTCAGCCTCAATGGCCTCATTTTATTTGAATGTGCTTTTTGAAAACCTCCACACTCGGATGTACTTGTCACCGTCAATCCCGTCTCTGTGGCCCATGGCCACTCATACAGAACACTCTTCATTTCTATGCTGTTTGGTCCCAAACATTTGGAGAATGTATGAGAATACCGTTGCGTTTTATTCTTAGACCTAGAGGTCACTGGTGTCCCAGATTTTCACCCTGTTGTCCTTTCCATGCTGCCTCGTCAGAGCAGCTCTCTTCCCTCCTCTCCCTACCCCCTCACCCCAAGATGTGATTTTGAAACACAGCGCTTAATTTCAAGTTACTTGTATTTCCCAAGGGAGACTATTATGTAGACTGACTGAAGAGAGATTTGAGTGGCTTCTTGGCCTGATGCTGACTTTGCAAATAAACATCATCTTGTTTTATGGTAATAATGCTGTTAAGAAAAATGACCTGATTCTTGAGTTACATGGATGCATTAGTTAAAGAAACTAGACTTTTTGGAGGGAATTTGTGCATACATCCCCTTGTAGGTAGCAAGGCTTAGTTCCTAAGATTTATGCGGCCCCTTGTTGCTCTTTTGTTTCTGCTACTTTCCCCTCTCTTTTCCAGAATATTTGTTTCTGCCCTATGGAGAGCTTTGCAGTACCAAGTATCCTCTTTAACAGGGACTCTACTACCAGGCCAGTTCCTGTCCATTTTATTCTACTGTTATAAAATTTTCTTTTTTTTCAACTGATTGACTTCTTTTGAAAAATGGAACACATCCCCACTCCAGGTAACAGCATGAATATTGCATTTTGACTTCCCTTGGATGCTGCTATATCTCATTCTCTTTTTTTAGGGACAAATAGGAAAAGATAGGAGAAAAGAATTTGGGAACCTCAGTCAATAATGTCAGGAACCTGCCATCTTAACCTATGAAAGCTGCAGTACAGATCTCCCTGTTTTGTTTTTCCCTGTTGAACAGGAAGGAGGGAGACTGAAAATATAAGTTGGCTAAGAGAGTAAAAGAAGGGAGAGAGAAGAATTTCACCCCCAACCATCTAGAGTGGACTGCGGGCTGTTGTTCTCATGAGTCCCATTTTTCTTTCTATTATAGAAATCAAATCTTAGGTAGAGTAGTACATTATCAAAAGATGAATTTCACTCTCCTGCCGTGTTTTTAGAGTCTGGAATAATAATTTGAGGCTTTTACCTATGAGTCCACTGGGTTGTTTTTAATGTCTTTTCATACAAAATAAATTTGTATCTTCTGAAGGGCTCTTTAAGGTAGACACCAGTATGCACTTTGGTATACACCTCAAGGTACTGATGTTTGGATTTTTCCCTCATATAGCAAAGCACTGAGGTCTCTTTAAGGTTTGGGCATGCCTGGCATGCCAGGGAGGCAGACCAAGAGAGAGTATTTGCTGCTGTCCTTCAGTGGAGCCTTCAGGATTTACCCCTTAAAGGTAGACACTCCGGGGAAAGAAACAACGAATAAGTGTATCTACCAGTTCTTCCTGATTTTTCTAAATAAATATTGCTTTTTATTATCGTATTTTAGTGTACTTTTATTCCCAAATTACCAAACAAATACTGTTTTGGTTAAAAAAAAATAGAACACAGACATTCTTTGGAACCATATGAAGTGATAGCCAGAGCCGGGGAAGGGACAGGGAGGGGGTGGGAGGGTAGAAGATGGGAAGGGATTGTGAAGTTGATATGATACATATGTGTACGAAACACCCAAATTCATTGTAAGCATGATGTATTACGTTTGTATATGAATAAAAATAGTGGGAAAAATAGAAGAGTATTATATTTTATAGCCCAAACTGTTATATGATTTGTTATACCCAAGTAGATCAAGTGTATTATTGACGATTGTATAATGTAGTTTTGTTTGTCCTACTGGAGGAGAAATATTTAATTGTTCACCATAGTCTCGTTTAATGTTTAAGGGAAATAAACCTGCTAGCTTGAAATTGATGTGCCTGGATTAACCTGAAAGATCTATTCTCTGGATTCTCTGGGACTGGAGCCTGACCCAAAAGTTGATTAATGAACTGATTTTTGCTTTTCAGAGAGAAAACATTAATTTCGTCCTTGTGTTTTCTAATTTTCTTTGGATTTTTTGATTTATCTGGTCTCCTTGGGGAAATTGAATTTCTCTTATGCAAGATGCTTTGATGTCCCTGGCTTGATTTTAAGTGCCTCTTCAGCATTTCTCACTGTCCACTCAAAGTAAAAGGAAATAAGAGAAAATGGGGAGAGAAGAGGAAAGAGCAATAGAAAAAGAGGGATAGTGAGAAAGAGAGAGGGCAGAAATATAAAGGAAAGAATAGAATGACAGAGCCTCTCCCAAGAGACTTGATAGCTTTGATACAAGCAGAGCTGCACACCTTTACAGATTTCAAGAAAACTTTCTCTTTTCTGTATTACATTTTGATATTTAACTTTTTATTTCCCTGAGCTTTTCTTTAGATGGTTTCCTTTTTGAACAGTTCATTTTTTTCTCGCTATATATATATATATATATATATATATATATATATATATACTTCCCCCCTCCTTCTCAGTATCTTACAATTATGACAGGAAATGGGCCTCTGAGTATATAGAAGTTTTCTTACACCTAGCATACTTTCAGTTACAACATCTATCTTTGAGAATGAGGTTTTTTAAGCCAATATACTTGTATTGTAGAGGAAGTACACAGCTGATAAAGTGGGGACTTGGCTCTGCATGGCCTTTACCATAATGAAGAACAGAGAATAGGAGACACTTGATTCCCTTTTACATTTCCATAAATTCCAGGTAAGAAATTATCTGTTGTTGCTTGCAGTTGACACCGAATTGAGGCACATCATTGCTAATAGCAGTGTACTTACTGCTTGAGGCTTTGTGTAAACCCAGCTTAGGTTCAGTTCCAGACAGAGAATATCGCTTTGTTTGCAGAATAATTGGAATCCTGAAAACTGTGAATAGAGTAATTAGCAAGTGGAAGTGTTAGAGGAATCCTTCCCTCCCACCATGTGTAATGTTAGTAAGATACAAAAGGGAATTTCAGGGAAAAAAATAAAAATGTAAAGACAAGGTCATTTTTGGTTACTTCATTAGTGTAAAATCTTTCTTATCTTGCCTTTATTAGTCTAAATATCCTGGTAGAGAAAGGTTCTTCCTGTCATTTATAATGCAGTGATAATTAATGACTGCAATAATATCCTTGAATCATTATACAATATTGATTTTTTAATCACTAAAGGAAGACATATTATGCTAAACATGGCTTTAGGTCTCTTATTTTAACTCTTTGTAAATGGGTAATAACTATGATGTGTGTGTGTGTGTGTGTGTGTGTGTGTGTGTGTGTGTGTGTGTGCATGTGTGTATGTGTGTGTGTGATGGGAAGGAAGATGAGGAAAATAACATTAATAAAATCAAGAAGTATAGTAAGATAACACCACATAAATTACTCAATGCTCTCATAAGATAGAGAGATCTTATTTTTCTATCTTTACCAATGAAAATCTCCAGATTCACAAAAGCCCTAATTCACTATAGTCATTAAGTGGTAAAACTTGCATTTCTGTTGGATTTTTAAAATGTATTCCTCTTTTAAAGTATACCATGCCAACTGTGAATTCTCTGTAATTATTATTTTTTAATTTTTAAACCATATCAACCAAAGCAGTCTGTCAGTAACTGAAGAGACAGAAAATATACACTGGAAAAGAAATACCCAACCAAGTAACAAAGTAGAAAACCTAAGATGTATTTGGCATGAGGAAAATACCGCTTCAAATTGTTTTGTTCTTGGCTTTGGAAACACATACACTGTGCTTCAATTATATGTATTTAGATTATGGACACCCTTTCAAGTTTATAAGCATGTTTTTTAGCAGAAACAAGCACATCTTTACAGATGGGTGGAGGGAAGATGGCAAGGCCCAGATGCTGTGGGTTCATGTGGGGTGGGAGGCTGGCAGCTGCACTATGCTACAAGTTGCGTTGGTTGTTCATTTGGCCTCTAGTGTGGCTAACTCTGCGATATGGACTGTAACTCCCAGTCTTTCCTCCTTATCCAGCAGTACAGACTCTGTCTATCTTCTCAGATGCTAAGGGACTTCGTAAATAATGTTTCTGTGTGCCTCAGAGATTTCTTTGCTACCTAACAATGTGTAGCACTAGAAAATTCTCTGCAGTCTAAACATGCCAGTTCTTTTTTTGCTAGACTTTGGCAGTGATTGGGTGTGAATTTTGGATTTCGATTGTGATTTCACTCCAAGTTCCTTTTTACTTCTGATAGAATTGGAATGTTTTATTCTTCTTGGAAACTGTCACTTTTTAATATACGTGCGGAAACAAAACCCATAGAATGACTGTCATCTGGACCTCACAAGTACATGAAAGGTTGGGCTTGGGGGAGCCTGTCACCAATTCATTCAGAGGGAAGCTATTTCCCTTACTGCAAACTCTCCAAAAGTAAAACCCAAACACACTGATGCACAAATGCGCTTCATTCTCAAGGAAATCGGTATTTTAATAGGCAAGTTATCCATTTAATGCGTGTAGTTCTTTTATCAGAAAAATGATAAATATTCCACTCTTATTTTGAGGCTGCACCCTGTGATTTAATAGAATTATGTTGAAACTCTTTATAAGTTCAGCATGTGTGAAAGCTGGTATTCCATGATTACACGTAGAACTCAGTTCAGCAGATGTTTCTTGGGCACCAGTGATGTACAAATCTTTGCATAATGAAGAATGTAAAGACAGATGAGGTGTTTATTTTTGCATTATTTTTATTCATTCATATTCTGTGGGAGGCTCTAAATAGTGTGCTTGCTTATATTAGTAGAAAGAAAGAAATTATTTCCGCCTTCCCCATCCTTAGAGTCTTGGGGATAGGATTGGGGCAAAAGAAAAAGAAGTAGGTAAACAGATTTTTCTCTTTTTTTTTAACAAAAGATAAATTAAACTCTACGATAGTTGGCCATAGGGGATTATATTAATGGAAAGTAATGAGGTAGTTCTTACTTGGTTCAGAGGTTAGGAAAGATTTGGGAAGATGCTATATTATCACGAATTGAAGGATGAGAAATAGCCACCCGTATGCAAAGCAGAGGAAAAAGTATCACAGTGACATGACCTGAAATGGGGCCCTAAGCCATAATGATCATTCTGCCCATGTTGCTCGGCTTCAAGGACTGAGGGGAGAAGGGCATGGGGTGAACAGGAAGAGATAGACAGGGCCCAGAACATTTTAAGGGTGGTTTTACATTTCCCTTTATTGCAGTGAAAAGCCACTGGCCAGGATTTGAGCAGAACCCGATGTTATCCAGCAAAGTTATTGAATGTTTATACTAGCTACTGTGTAGGGAATTGGCTGGAGAAGATTCCGTTTTTCTGTATGGTATACATGGTCATCTAGGTAAACCTTTTGCTGTAAAGCAGGTGGAAATGATGCACTTAAAAGTAAATATTTAAAAAAAAAAACAATAATGTCTGAGCTGGTACGAAATTCTCAGATGCTCAAACTGAAATGAAAACCGAAACCCAGAGAAGAGAGGATGCCAGCGCAGTGGCTGGCAGCTGGCCAAAAGAGCATCCGGGGTCAGAGGCCAAAGATGTATCTGCAAGATGAGGCTTTTGGGTGATTAAAAATAAAATGAGCTTGTCCAGTGGCACAGTCGTGTAACATGAGCTCTCTAGGGTGCTTAGAACTAAGGATCACAAGTTCAAGCCCGGCCCGAGCAACTTAGCAACTTAGTGAGATCCTATGTCATAATCAAAAAAAAAAAAAAAAAGGTTGGAATGTAGCTCAGTCCTAAAGTAAATCTCAGTTGAATTAGATATTGAAATGTTAAAAATAAAATAAAATAATGAGTTCTAAAAATGATAGCCATAAATACAAACTTTATTTTTTTTATAAATTGGGATAAGTAAGTCCTTTCTAGACATGCCATTACATATAATAAAGGAAAATGTGATATATTTGACTATATTAGAAAAATTAGTAATGCCTCAAAATTGTCTAAGTTAGGGGGCAAATGAAAAATTAGGAAAATCTAGATATAGGTGCACATGGTTAGCATCATTAGACTGTAGGAGCTCTTGTATGTAAAATGAGCCTTCATAATATAAAATATTCTATGGAAGAAATGAGCAAAGACTTGAAGCTGTTCAGAAAATAAAAACAAGCTTATATCAGAATTAAATCCAAATGCACAAGAAAATAAAAGCAACACTGACATGTCAGTTTTTATTCATCAGCTTGGCAAAGATTGGTTAAGAATAACCCTACCTGGCATTGTTCAGGATGTGGTATCTAGCCAGGTATGGCGGTCTCGTACTCAGTGGGCAGAAGGTGTACCCAGAATGAGCTTTGCTGGGGACATCTGGGCTATTTGATTCAAAGATATCTCCATTATGCCTCCCTTTAACCTAGTAGTAAATTTTCCACATGTAAGTTCTAAAGAAAGAATTAGAGAAAAGCAGCAAGATAGGTCCCATGTTGCTTTTCATAAGATGAATAAATCAGGTAACACTGGGTACAATATCAACATTCATTGATAACATGCTTAAAATCAAGTAAATAGTATAGACTTGTAAAAATAGAATATGCATTTATATTTTTTGGTGAACCAGTGAACTTATGATATCAACAGAAGTTTTTGTTTAGAAACAGCTACTATAAAGCAAGACAAGAAGGAAACCTTTGGGAATGGTGGCAGTGCTTGTTGGAGCTGGACAGTGCAAAGATAGTTGTTCAGTTTTCAGGAATTTCTGGACCAGTAATCAAGTTGCTGGTACTTTGAAGTTGAGAGGTACACACGTGCCACAGATCAGCTCCCTTCTGTGTCAGCCTCTGCAGGGAAAACCATTGGTAGAACAGGCACCGTTGTGCTGCCTATCTCTTCCCATTCATCCCATTGATAGAACAGGCACCAAACTCTTGTGTTTAGATTTTACCCTTCATCTTAAACATATTTATTGTCCGAATGTTTGCAGCACTATTATATTTGTCAGTGGAATTACGGAGTAATCTAATATTCGGAAACAAGCAAACGTGAGTGTCAGAATTGGTGGAATTCTGGAATTGCTAAACAAAGGGTCATGATGATAGATGTGGTTGCTTAAACAGTGGATTGTTGCTAGTGCCTATGAATTGGCTTGTTGTTTTCTTCCCTAGCACAGGAAGATTTCAATATTCATGAAGTGACAATGGCATACTACTAAGTTAAATGCTTTGTGAGAAAAAAATTGATAATTTTTTTTGGCTTTGTAACCATGGTTGGTACATTCATGTATTTGGTAGGTATGTAGTGTTGTTAATTTCCCAGGTGACCAATGAGTCCTCATTTTCCCTCATCAAAATTTACTAATTCTGTACTAATTCCCCAAAGTACATGTATTATTACATATTTTATGCTCTTTTAAATGTTTCTGTTTATTATAGGCAGCTCCCTTTTATTGTTTTTGTTTTTATGCTTTGTAAACACAGAGCCAGTACTGTAGACTATGCTCAGCCAACTGTCACCATTTCAATTTCAGTAGGCCTGACGAAGCACATGTTAAATAAATGAATGCCTTTTCCTTCATCTGTTAGCATTCTTGCATTTCTGCATGCAACCAACATCTGTAGTACTGGGTATTTACTGTGATTCAAAGATAGTGCATTATTTTATATTCACCAGTCATCACAGTGGTAAATGACACCAAATAGTATTGTAGAGTTTTAAAATGGTTGTATTGTTCAAGCCTCTTAATAAAACTGTAAAACGTAGCATTCTTGCTGCTTCACAGATGAGGCAGTATGGGCTGAAAGAGATTACACAATTTAGCCCTAGTCATATAGACAGTAAACAGAAGAACCAGGATTCAAACCCTTGCTTTCTCAGTGAAATCTTCTTTTATTTATTTATTTATTTATTTATTTATTTATTGGCAAGCCTACTGGATTCCCTACCCTTTCAATCCTATGAACATAGTTTATTTTATATTCTTCTAAAGACTTTATGTGCTACAAATGATAAAGTCAGGTATGTTAGTTACAGCCACTTTATTAGTTTTGGTTCTTCCAAAAGATAGAATTTACAGATTTTATCACAAAATGGTCTATTAGGAAGGCTTACAAATCCAAGGATAGAGGTGGTCCAAGATGGCTGCTCAGCCGTGAAGCAGATCTCCCATCCAGGACCACAGGACAGCCCGTGAGGTGGGAGTCTGCTGTGGATCTCAGGCAAACAAAGTTGAGACTGGAGCAAATCTGTGATGACGATCTGCGATGTGCAGCAAGTCGGCGTCCGTAGACAATTGTGAAGGCCAGAGCTTTCCCAGAGGAAGAAGCTGTGACAATTCTCCCTCTTCCTCCCTTTTATACCCTTGGAGTTCCAGTTGGCCCTCCCACATCTGGATGGGTGCTCTTCTCTCATTGGCCAGCCCACAAATGATTCACACTCTGACCCAGACCAGTTCTTGATCCCCAGTTTAGGGTGGTTAATAAATCCTAATCCTAACGGAGGTGTGGACATAATCTACACACGTTGACATAATCCCTTCAGTAGACGCAGTCAAGCATGCAATCTAATTTTACAGCCTTTCATCATTTGAAGAAGAAATCCTGTGTCCATGATCAGTCAGTCCTCAGGGCCTTCCCTCTCTCCTCCAGCCCATCCCTGATGTGCTTTCGATCTCCATAGATCTGCCTCTTCTGAACATTTCATAGAAGTGAAATCATACTATATATGACTTTTTGTGATTGGTTTACTTAGCATATTTTTTCCTTAATAGGCTGTTCTCAAAGTATATCCATGTTACAGTGCGAGTCACTACTTGATTACATTTTATCGACAGATGATATTTAGTTGTTTTTCGCCATCAGTAGACAGATTGCTTATTTCTTGACTATTATGAATAATGCTACTGTGAACACTTATGTAAGTTTTTGTATGGACATATATTTTCATTTTTTCTTGGATAAATATCTAGAAATGAAGTTACTGGGCCATGGTAATACTACACTTAACATTCTGAAGGACTGCCAAACTTTTCAAGGTAGCTACACCATTACAGAAGACTTGGTGTTATATTTAAAAAGCAGGTAAGTCTCAGGTTGTGTTAGGTGCCACAGCTCTATTGAGTGACTGCTGAAATAAACAGTGTGAAAAAGAAAACCGATTAAAATCTAGGTTACTTCCATGCTTTGACTAGAGTGAATAATGCTGCAATAAATCTAGGAATGTAAATATCTCTTGGTGACCCCGAGTTCAGTTCCTTTGAATATCCCCAGAATGGGATTTTGTGAGCATAGAGTAATTTTTTTTGAGGAACTTCCCTAATGTTTTTCAAAATGGATAAAGAAAATGTGGCACTTACATACAAAAATATTACTCACCTTTAAGGAAAAAAAAAAAAGAATATTCTACACCTTGCGACAGTACCGAGGAACCTGGAAAACATTAGCCTGAGTGAAATAAACTAGTCACTAGACACATGCCACACGATACTGCTCATGTGAGGAATCCCAAACAGCCCAGTTCCTGCAGGCACAGATCAGAATTGTGGCTCCCGTGGGTTAGAGAGGAGAAAATAAGGAAATACTGGTCAAAGGTCGTACCTTTTTAGTTACATTCTGTGACTAAATATTAGAGATCTCCTCTATAGCAATCTTGTTAAAAAGATAGTATCATCTACCTAAACTTTTGCTAAAAACGTAGTTCTTAGATTGTGGTGGTTTCCCAACTGTATGGTCATATTCAGATTCTTTAGCTGGTAGACACTGAATGTGTAGGGGTTTTTTGTATGCAAATCATACCTAAATAAAGTAGAAAAAGAAGGAGATTGTTGTGGATTCTGAGGTCTTCCTGGGACTCAACCCCTTCATTTCTAGTCCCGTAGAGGAGCACCTAGGCATTGACTGTTTGCTGTGTAATAGAATTAAGTATCAATACTGTGGGAACTCAGAAAACATACCCTGGGTCAGAAAACACCCTGAGTAGGTCAGCACACACAACACAGAGCAAAAATCTTGAACTCAAGTCACATTGTGGTTCCCTGTGAGTGTCGGTGTCCTTATCTGGAAAATGAGTCTGATGACACACACTCTGTCTATGTCACAGGATTGCAATCAAAGTCAAGTGAGATAATGGAAAAAGTTTCTGTCACTCATGAAAGGAGGCTCAAACAAATGAGGATGGAAACTGGTATCACATGTTTTCATAGATAAACACCAACTCGTCTTCTGTGTTACAGATTAGGATTGAAGCTTCCGTATTGGAGGATGATTGCTTGTCCTCAAGAACTCCCATTTCCAAATGGGATTAAACTTCTAACTCGAAAGCATTTCTTCACACACCTTGTTTATTTACTTATCAATGAAATTTCTATGGACACCATGGCACAGAGTGCTAACTACTTCACACCTGTTGCTTGGAAACCAACCTCTGATGTCATCTTTCTTTCCACTCATCATTCTGGCTTGATGGCTTTACACCAACTCTGACTTGCATTTTTTGTCAATTGTATTTTTAATATAATTACAAATGAAAGATGAGAAGATAAAAGTTATTCCTTCAGTAGTGATTATATTTAGGAGTTTCCACGAGCCAGATTTTCTAATCATGGGATAAAATAGTGAACAGAATAGGTCCTCTTGTTTTCTGTATTCTATATTGTTGTCATGTCATCTTTTGCTTTGTTTTGTATAAATGGCTCTGGATGTCTTTTACTTACCTTGATTTATGGTGTCGCTATTACGGTGTTTGCTTTAAAAATGAGCAACCACATAGAAATTAGGTTTAAACTCAAGATCTCTAAAGAGCATTTAACCTCTGTTTCTTATTGGTTCAGTGACCGGGGTAAGTTACCTAGTTTTGATCCATGCTTCCTCATGCTAAAATGTGCACTGTTTTTTTCTGATTCTATACTTTGAGGATTCCGTAGTCGAAGTACCTTCGAGGTTCAAGCATCTGTAGACCAAGTCACTTTGGGTTTTCTTCACTGTTGTCACCACCCCTTCTTAGCTCCTCCTTCTCATGGCTCTGTCCTCTTCTCCCAGTCCTATCTGCTCTCCTAGTCCAAGCACCCCATCTTGCTCTTGGGCCATTCTGCACTAGCGTCCTACCTCGCTGTTCTCCCCTTCACTCTGACATCCCACAATCCATTCTTGACACAGCAACCAGCATTATTCATTTAAAACGGTAAGTTAAACTCATTGTCTCCTGATGTAAGTATTTCCTGTTGTGGTTGCCGTCGACGTTCTCGTCTTTACAGCAGCCTGTATGATTTTGATGTTTATGTCCCCATCTGTCTCTCCTGTGTCTTCACACTTCCTTCTCACTCCTCCTCTGACTCTGCGACTTCACTTACACTCTTCCCTTCCCACCTGAAGTCCTGCTTTTTCCTTCTTTTCCCTACTTTATAGCACACAGCTCAAAAGCAGGCACAGTATTTTTCACCTCTGTACCTTTTTTTTTGCTGAGCAGAAGGCTTTGTCCTTAGCAGGTGCTCTGTAAAAAGTCAGCAAATAAAGGAATGTGACGAGTCACACAGATTTCCTCCTTTACTTCAGCTGTGTGGTTATTCTGTGTGGGAGAACACGGGCTGCATGCCAGGTAGTTCTGGTGAAGCACAGACTTTTGTTTTACTGCACGTTGACCTCTGCTTTTGCTTCCACTGTTGACTTTATTTAGGTAAATGTATTCATTATATTCTGTTCTGGGTACTGTGCAGGGTGAGTGGATCCTGAGTCCTGTCTTTGAATTCATAGTCTATCAGGAGGTGAGCCAAAACCCACAAATGATGCTCACACATTTAGAAAGTGGTGGTGTCTGTGCCTGGGGGCATAGTGTCCAACGGAGGGTTTCAGTGATTAGTGTGCTGTGGCAATGCCTTAAAGATTGTTGAGAAAACGTGCTGTAAGGGCTTCAGCTAAATGACCACTTCCTTCTGGTTGTTACAATCAAAGCCAATTCCTCGGCCAAAGGCGAGAGCTGTGCCTCTTGAGTCTTAAGTTTTATTCTCTTAGTCGCTTTTGTGTAATCTGTTTTTAGTGTATTAAGTCAGTGCATTTGGGGAAAAAATGCAGTTATATAAAAATCCTCATAACTAAGATATAGAAAAATTTCATCACTCCCTTAATATTTGTTTCACTGTTCAGGTCCCACAAATCACTGGGTTTTTTGTTTGTTTGTTTGTTTGTTTTTGTTTTTTGTTTTGTTTTGTTTTGTTTTTTTCTGCTCTTAGGACTTTGCTTTTCAAGACTGTCAGATAGGTGAAATCAGAAAGGACTAATTTCATCCACTTAATGCAATGCACTTAGGATATTAATATATCTTTGTTGTTGTGTCTACTGCATGCATGCCTGAAGTTTATTCCTTATTGACGAATTATATCTCTGTGTATGGTTTGATCGTGATTTGGATTTTCAATCCCTATTTGAAGGCCATCTGACTTCTTCAAGTGTTTAGCTATTATGATTAAAGTTCCTATAAACATCTCTGTGTGGCTGTTGTCTGAACCCAAGCTTTCATTTCTGTTGGGTAATTGCCTAGACCTGACATTTGCCAGGCCGTGTGCTAAGTGTCTCTTTAACTCTAGAGAGGCTGCCAACCTAGTTCCCAAAGTGGTAGCACTCTGTTTCCCAGCCTTCGTGACGGCTCTACATCCTGCATACCTCACCAATGCTTGGGATTTTCCATTTCCTAAATCTTAGGAACTTTAATAGTTAAGTAATAGCATTTTGTATGATTCTAATTTGCGTTTATCTAATGAGTAAAGGTTAGGGGGCATCTTTTCCTATGTTCATTTCTGTCTATATCATTTTTGATGAAACGTCTGCTGAAATTATTTTTCCCTTTTTAAATTGAGTTTTCTTGCTTTGATTGAATTTCGAGTTTTTATATATTCTGGATATGAATCCTTTGCCAGAGACATGATTTGTAAATATTTTCTTTTCTTCCATAGCTTGTCTGGGTTGACGATTTATTTTTCTCAGTATTTCTAAGGTCCTGCCACCATGGTCTTCACTGAATCTACCATTATTCTGTTCTCTACTTGACACACTTATGGACTTCTAGGCTTTTCTGGCCATCATGTGGGGAGGGGTCTAATGATATGAAAGGACAACTGTCTTTTTGTTTTTCTAAAAAGAACCTTTAGGTGTTTGGAAAGAGAGTGTGGGTGTTCAAACGTCTATAACGTATGAATGTCAAAGGAACATACAGCGAGTGTGCTATTGTTCATTGAGGTTTTAGTTTTTAAAATACCTTGAGATCAGATTCTATAAGAAAGGAACAGTGAGGATGCTAGATAATTAGGTCTCACCATCTACAATAAGGTGATCACGTAGTCTCTCATCCCACAAGTTGTTGTTGATGATAATGGGGGAGAAGGCGAGAAAGAAGCAGGCTCTGGTTTGTAGACTTTCTCATCATGCTAAACCACAGTTGTCCATTTTAACAATCATAGAGCAAGAGGGCCATCTCAGAAGTCATTAGCCGTACTGTGTCTCTCCTCATCCCAGGTTGCTAGAATTGTCTTCCCTTCGTTATATGTGTGGAGGCGCACAGGTGTGCAATCCATCAGCTAGTGTAGACCGCGCCATCTTGTCTCTGCTCATGGTTATTAGTATGTATCATTAAGTATCATCAATGTCTCTCAGTTCCTACCAACATAGAGCTGGTTCTTACTCCACCTGATGCTAGGCTACCATGCTCATGAGCTAAGACATCATTCCACACCGTGTAATCCAGCCCTGCGAAGTAGCAAACTGACTAGTCATGGCCCATAGCTTAGATTTCTTCTTTGTGTCTGTCAGTGCACATCCTATTCATTTTTCAGGCTTAAATCAGATACCATCGCTTCAGCAATGCACCATTGATCTCCACCCCTTTCTCATTCAGATCTGAGAGCTCCTTCTGCCCTCTTGTGACGTGCTGCTTCTTTTCTCCTTTGAACATTTGCGTTTTTTTCTTCTTTGCCTTGTGAGTGTTGGCCTGATAGTGAGATCTTTGAGAGCGCACACTCTGTCTTACTTGAATCGTTACCTCCATTGTGAACTGTCACAGGTGGTAGATTCTCACCGAAAGGCTATTGATTGAAGGACATGACATGACCTGAAGTTCACCTTGCTTTGTGTCCCAGACAGACGAGGAGGCTGAGTGGCTGATACATGTACCTGGAGGTGACAGGGTGATCTGATGTGTTCTAAGCAAAGGCAGTTCTGTTCTCCGACTGCCTGGGACTGTGCTTTCCTGTCTAGAATAAGAGAAGGGTGATTTGATTTTGAGTAATAAGAAACTCGGCTCTTAAATGCCTCCCATTGTTCTGTTTAAGGCGATTTTCTACCAGCATGAAATGTTCTCCTTCTCAGACAGTTGATGGAGGAGCTGAGTCACGCCTGACTTTACTTAATAAGACAGCGGCAGCTCATGCCTGAGGGAGCTGCCTCCAAGGACAGGTTGACATTTCTGGCTCCTCTGCCTTGTAAAAGTGGCTCTTGTGCGGGTGAGTGGGACATGAAGAGTGCTTTGGAGTCTTGGCTAGAGGCAGTGCTGTGTAATGACCATCTCCAGATCAGAAAGATGTGATCTAACTCACCATCTCTTGGCTGTGAGAAGTGCTGTCTGATGCTGGCATTCGCTGTTTAAGGATTTTATACTCCTCATAAAAGAAACTCATTCACTTTGTCCCACTTCCTTTTAGCAGATAACCCCAACCTTTGTGTTTTTTTTTTTTTTCCTCTGAAAATTGCTTTGATTTTGCATCTGCGAGCTTCAGGCTAGGAAGTGCTCTCCATGATAACATTGATTTGGAACTTATCATATTACAAGGATCGAAGGAGTCAGAGATCATCTGGTTCCACATTCCAACAACTGTACAAGAGAAAATGGAATCCCAGAGAAGGAAAGTGAGTGGGCCACAGTCAGCATGAAATCTTAGATTTTGGAAAGTGGCAAATCTGTGTTAGAATGCCTGTCTCCCACTAGCCTCCCGGGCATTGTGTGGATATCCCTTAAATAATTTAAGCCTCATACAACTCATTCCTTAAAAGGAGATGATATTAAAACTATTTGAAGTGTAGGATGTGGATTAAAGGAAGTGTTGAATGGAATGCACTCAATAGTGATATTTGGATAAAGAAAAAGTTTGGACTACTACTCTGCTACAAAGAAAGATAAATTTGAGTCGTTTTCAGGAGAATGACTTCACTTATAAACCATTATGCTTAGTGAGGTATATCAGATCCATGAGATTAAATGTTGTGTGGTTGTGCTTCTGTGAGAAACCCAAAGTTTAAATAGATAAAAGAACTGAGTATGACGTGGTAGGGGGTAGAGGAGTAGATTTGTGGAAAAGGACAGGGAAGGGAGAGAGAGGGTGAAAAAGATCATGAGATGCACATGTGCACCAAAGCCTCAAATATAATATAACTATTGTTGTGTGTATCACAAATACTAATAAAAATACTTTTGCGGAAAAATAAATTTTAAAAATGACACATGAAAAACATCCAATATTTAGGTAGCACAGTGATCATAATAATAATGGTGATCATACGTGAATTATGAGGAAGAGTAATTGATCTCAGGACCTCATGTCAATGTTCTACATAGAGAACACATGAGAAATTATATTTAGTAAGAAAATTTAGGGAGATCTGTCTGAAGTTGAATTTTTGTATTCAAAGGAAGAATTAGCCAGTTTGCTGTAGGATGCAAGGAGAGAGCAATGCTTGAGGGATTTGCTTCACAGAATGAGTGGACTTTGCGAGGAAAAGAGAGTTATATCCAGTCTGCAAGTTGGAGACCCAAAGGTCTAAGAGTGACTCGGGAATCTGAGAAAGACAGTGGAAGAAGGACTGGTTCTGAAAGCAGGAGACTTGGGTGCCCACCAGCTCAGGGAGCATTTTTTTTTTTCTTTTTCTTCATAACTACTGTTTTTCTTAGTGTATGTTTCCAATACATAATAATTGCCTCCACCTTGGAGAACTGATGCCTACATATGTTGCATCTTAATCATTTTTGCTTCCTCTTCCCCTCCCTGCCTTTCCCTGTCCCCATTTTCCCAGGTCTCCTTCCCATCTTAATCAAGTCTACCTCCCGATTTCCGGTCCTCTCAGAAGTTCTTTCCAAACACTAACTGGATCAGACCTCCACTTCTGTGCTCAAAGGATTCAATATGTCTGATGCCACGTTTTAAGCTACAGTTCACTGTGGATTTTGATAATGATTATGGATTTGTGGTCTTTGGTAGACTATGATGTAGGAGGGAAAGCAATGATTCCTAAGTAATGAGTTTACAACATTCTCTTCCCCAAAGGGTAGGAAAAAAAATAAAAACGTGTTACATCTTTCTAGGGAACCAGCTCTACTGTCAGATTTCACAGTGCAGGGAACCGTAGCATTGAGAGAGTAGAAATCCCCAGATACAAGCGTCCTGGGCATGAGACTGTTGCTTTGGGATATGTTCTTGGACACACACACACACGCACACACACACACACACACACACACACACAGACACACAGACACACAGACACACACACACACACACAGAGAGAGAGAGAGAGAGAGAGAGAGAGAGAGAGAGAGAGAGAGAGAAGAGAAATGTCCCTGAGCATTTATAGTTGTACCATGAAGCTCCAAAAAGCCCTTCTCGTGTGCATACAGGCCATTTTCCTTATTGGGCACCTAATGTTGAATTTTTTTTTTCCTTTGATAATTATTTTGCTGTTCTTCGGTGACAGGACATTGTCGATGGATTGAGTGGTGAATGTGCTTGGAGAGGGAGTGGGTGAGACATGTGAAAAAGAAGCTGCCAACAGCAAGGATTACATAAGAGTTTGCAAATGTGATCTTTTTGGGGTGTTTACTTTCGCTTCATTTGTGAAAAGTGCATTTTCCCGTTTTGCTTCCTTTGTTTTAAGAGCTCTGGATTTCGGAGTCGTTGGTTTGTAGTTTCTGCTCCCCCTTCGGTAATAAAATATGTAAGAGGCAAGTGCTCTCAACCTTAAGATTCTAGTGAGTCAAGGAGCTGGATGTAAATAAACATGGGCTTAAAAATTCAACCTCTGACATACCAGAAGAAAAGAAAACAGTGTAGTGTAAACTCTCTTTCATATTTGGTTTTATGTGCCGAAGCAATATTTAGGATACAGAGCAAATAGCGAGAAATCTGGGAGATTTTTGTCCTTTCTCTCTTTGCAACCAATTCTTTAATCTCAGTTATTCTCTGACCTCTCTGTCCTCGGAGCCAAATCTGTAAAATGTGTCATGGGACTGGGTCATTGCTAAGGTACCCTTCAGCTTTGTGTGTGGCAGTTTTCTAAGACCCCCGCTGGGTTATAGAGACTTAAATATTTAGAAACTTGGATGTAGCATTTTGTCTTCTGAAGCCCCGACCTTTTCCTTGGGAGCGCACGCCGCTCTCTCTCGGGTTAAAGACCACTGAAGACCCAGCCTCTCAGAGGCCCCGTCGCCTGGATTCTTTCTGAATGTCCCTTGTCATCTACCAGGCAGACATTTCTCCAGACCCTATTGCTCATCCTCGCAGCTTTTGATGCATGTTTCACTCGATTTTCTCTCAGATTCTTTTGTTTTCTGCTTGTCACTACCAGCCTTCAAGCGAAATCTACATGCTTGACACTTTATTAAAATTGAATGAGACTGTGCTGGCATTTCACAGGTGATGCCTCTGTTAAATGCAGCGGCAGGTGTGTAGCTTGTGTCGCTTCCCCAGGCAGGTGAAACAGATCGGAAGCTCCCTTTTTCTCCAGGCGATATTCCCAGAGCTGCGGGGGCAGCACTGACAAAGCCCAAGGATGTGCTTTCCTTTGATCGTGTACTTGTCCATAAAGCTCGGCCGGACGTCTCGGCGTGGGGCATCCGATGTTCCAACTGAAGGATGAAGAGACCACATCTGCGCCTTTACTGATAGAGCCTCGCTGCCCTTCTGATTAGGAACTGACAGGTGGAATTAGAGGTTTCAGAGACTTTGGAGGATCCAGAGGTTTAAATTCCCATCATGCTGTTGAATGAAAAGGTGATCCTTGAGGAATCTTTGCTGTTTCTAAGAAATGATTCTGCTGGGATTGGTGGGACATGCCTGTAATCTTAGTACTGTGGAAGGCTGAGGCAGAAGGACTGGGTCATTGCTAAGGTCCCCTTCAGCTGTCGTGTCTATCCAAGCCTAGGCAACTTAGGAGACTTAGCAAGATTCTATCTCAAAAATATAAAATAAAATAAATAAAGTAAAAGAGATCTGGAGATGTAGTTTGGTATGAAAGCTGTGGGCTCAACTCCTGTACTGCTTAAGAAAGAAGACAGTGAATTCATTCTTACCTGACTTTGTACATTTTAGAACTCAAATATCAATTCCGTGTTTTTAAAATTGGCTGTGGAAGAAAAAACATAAGGGCTCAAAAACAAACATAATAATTCACTAGCTCTGTTGACCTCCTTTCTAAATCTCCATATCTGCATTGGTAAAAGTCAACATAGTAATTGTAGCCAAAATTTATGAACTTCTTATGATGCCCCAGAGGTGATTTTGTTTATCCTGAACAAGAACTCTATAGGTCAGTTGATGTGACTCATTTCATATTTAATTTCATATGCTCTACATATGAAGAAACTGAAGTAGAAAACCAAGAAAGTCTACCACAACTTATTTCAGCCTCGAGAGCAAGATCTATGCCTTGACTTCTTTGCCTAATACAAGGGGTGGAGAGCTGTTGTAACCGTGTGACCTGGGCCAAGTGAAACACATGCAGTGTTACCTTTTATGGGCCATTAGTAACTTCTTCAGATTATCTGGGTTTGATTCCCAGTGTACTGAATTCTCCATTTTGTGGGGGAGCGGACTACGTTGCTGTTTTCTGTTATTAGCCGAGAATGGCAATACAGTTAGGTCTTTGGATTAGGTATTTTGTCAGGTTAGTGTAGGAGAAATAACATAAAAATTGGGTTGAGAAGAAATGGGTCTACATTTTCCAGTAGTGAGCTCTGTGGTGTTCACCAAGTAAGACTTCCCAGTTTAGTTAACTCATTTGCTTAATGAGAGGATTTTTCTGAATGTTTTAACAATTTTCCTCTAGTCCATCACTTTCAAATAAGTTACCAGAGAGCAGTCCTCATAACATGGAGAAACCAGTTTTATTGAACAATATTCTGCCTGAATTCAAATACTAATATTGGGCTTGAAAATGAAAGGCATGTAATCTCAACTGTAGGAAGGACAAAGTAGTGAGCTCTCTATTAAATGCTTCACAAGTTTTTTTTTTTTAATTTTCCAACCAGTTACATATGGGGATATTTAATTTACTTTCATAAGTCACATGTCAAGTAGGAGAACAAGGTCTAGAATGGGGATTGTGCAGACACTTGCCACTGTGTACTCTTTAAGGAATGTCATTTTGGGGAGTTGAGAGACTTGGTTTGGTCTCTATTACTATCATATAAAAATGTAGTCAAAAATATTGTGAATGTTTAATTTGTTAAAAATCTGTTATCATAAAAGACAAATTGCCATTAATCCCCCCAAAACATTCCCCTTCACTTCAAACACAATTTTCCCACCCTTCTTGCCACTTTTGAAGCTTTTGTGGAAGTCTTTTTGCAAGTGTCCTGTGGTCAAAAATATGCCAAGGGCCCTCCAGCTGAAAAGCCTGGGGCATAATGACAGTACGAGGGTGGTGTGTCCTCATCCACCTTATTCATGGGGCTGGCACATGAGACCTCCGTTTTTGTCCCCAAGGTCAAAAATGGCCATGACTGGTCAATATTTTGAATCGATGCAGGTTATTGGGAAGCCATGACATCACAACTAAAGTCACTTGTGAAATAAGACTCTCCGGACTTCTTCAGAATATGGCAAAGACTACAAGATAAGTGTGTTCAAAGACAGGGTAAAGGCTTTGTGGGGGACTAACGACCCTGTACCTTTTACTGTAATGTTTTAAGTTTAAGCATTCGTGGTATTTTTTTTTTCAGTTGCACCTCATGCCCTCCTATCTCTTCAAACTGTCTCTTGAAGTGCTATGCTACTGGAACTGAAAGTTGTGACTAGCTCTAAATCCCAAATGCTCCTGAGATCTACAATAATGTCTGAAACATCCTTACTTCCAGTGCACATAGTTTATTTCCTGAGTGGAAATGTGAAGGCAGGAACTACATTATGTTTCCTTGACCTTATTTATAGAACCCTAGATAAATAGTTTTTAATAATGAAAATAGAGTGAAGGCTGTTTGATTATTATATGAGAATTGTAATTGGATCTTTATGTCTTAATCATGGATTAGAAAAGATTGCTTGGGGAAAAACAAACAAACAGAAAAACCCACAAAACCCAGTTAATGACTGCTGAGAGTTCCCCAGGGTACTGTGCCACACTTGACATAAACCAGTTTATTTATTGTTACAGCATCCCTGCACAGAAAATCATTCCCTTCAGCTGAGAATACTCATTGTAGGGATTTTGCAAAGAAAATAATGGAATCATGGTTCAGAGGCAGCAAACCCATAACCCATTCTTTAGCCTCCTAACAGCAGCTGCCACTCTGATGAGCGGAGACCCTACTCTAGGTGTCCACTCAATTGTTCTATGACACGTTCTTGACTGTGCCCAGCAGCAGAATGCTGTTTCGACATTAAGACATGATAATTCAGTGTCTTTTTTTTTGTTTTTGTTTTTTTTTGTTTGTTTTGTTTTGTTTTGTTTTTTTTGGCAGGGGAGGTTCTCCAAAACAGGTAAAATGTTTTGATAGAAACTACAGAAGAGTCTACAGACCTTCAGTAGCTCCTCTAGACCTTGGACCTCTAGATTTCTATGGAACACTAAGATTTTTAATAAAAACTCAACTCCTCTGCCAAGGGAAAACTTGGTATGAAGTGATATTTGTGTTCACAAACAAAGATAGGGCCTTCAGCATAACAAGTATTGAGCAAACACGAAAGTGTTTGGAGATCCTACGATATTGATCTAATATTGATAGACTCTGACAGACAAAACTCTAAGGCCATCGTTGTGATAATTCATTTTCTAACTTTAGGTAACAGTCACTATGGTACTGTCTGTGTAAATTTTATAGGTTTGTTTTCTGTCTCTGCGTATGGTAGTTCCCTTTCCTTTTCCACCTCTTCCTGTTTATCTTTTTTTTCTTTTTTTTTCTGTTTTCCTCCTAACGACTTTCAACATGTTTTGTTTCTTCTCTTTCTTTAAGCACACCTACCACACCCGATTGATGAATGATGAGTCTTTAAAGTCAGTATAAAGAAAAGTATGCAGTACCACAGCAAAGGGTACATGGTTAGGGATAAAATTTGTTCTAGGAACAATCCCAAATCCTGAAAATCTGAATTTTGTGGATTTCTAGGCCCCATGGAAGACCGTTTTTCTGAATTTGGCATTATTTCCTTATCTGGCAAATCCTATCATCTGCCCAGTGCTCTTTCCTATTTTCTTCAAATTACTCTATGAAGAAAACTCTTCTTTTTGGTGGAAGTAAGGTATTTCTAATTCTCTGGTCCAGGAAAGCCATCTGCCGAGTTGTTAGCCCCTTGCTAGTGACCAGTGCGGCCATCTGAGGGTGTGAGGGATGCTCACAGCCCCTCCAGCTCTCGCTCTGGCTCCTAACTTTTCCCCCTTCCTTTTCCATGGCTTAGTTGACAAGTATGGATTTTCAGAAACAGTCAGGACACCTTTGTTTAGACCTTTGTTTGAGTCTCCCTTGAATAAGAGATATCTTACTTTTAATAATATTTTCTGCTCTAAATCAGAGTCTATGTGATAGGATTTGCAGATTAAAAAATGGTAATTTATGATGGGACAGTGCTAGAGAAATGTCTAGACAATTTAAATGTTCGTTTTCATTGAAGAACATTAAGAGCATGTGCTTTAACATTTACACACTAGTCAAAGGGCCAGAGACTCCTGGAATAGATAAAACCTTAGGAATTGTTCAAATACATGTTTATTTTAACCGCTGAAGTAGGATATTGTTATCAGGATGATGAGAATGAACTATGAGTTAGGAGACTCAAATTCAAGCACACTTTCAATAAATACTTCCCTAATGCTAATGTAGATAAAGGTCACCCACAAAAGTATGAAAACAAAGACTCTGGCTCAGTAGGTCAGAATGAGATTTGCAGTTTTGACAAGCTTTCAAGAAATGCTAAAGATGCCGGTTAATCATGGACCACATTTCAAGTAGCAAGGATATAAAACAGTTTCTTTCTCCTGTGAAGTTCAGAGATAGAAATTTCAGGGTTGGCAAAGCAGCGTGGAAGTTTTGGAAGATCCTATTTCCTTTTGTTTTCAAGTCTTGTGGTCTTGAGGGTGGCGTAGCCATCGCTGTTATGGTCCATGGTACAGCCCAGCTTTCGAGTCCGTGTTCCAGGCCATAGGACAGAGGCATTGAGTCTGTAGGAGGAGCACAGAAAATTGAAGAACAAGGCAAAGTTCATTCAGGAAAGTTTCTGAAATCTAACCAAAGGCAAATCTGAATGTATTTCATTGCCGAAATTTAGTTATTTGGCCAGATAGGAGGCAAGCTGAAAAATGTTGCCTTTATTCTCCACGACTCTGGTCCCAACTGACTGCAAAAGAAGGGGAGGGAGACACATCCAGCATTCTCTGTCATAGACCTGGAGGTCTGCTGCAGGCATGTTCCCCAAAGGCCCCATTGAAAATTACTGCTCACAGATTAATTATAACTAGTGTAGGTATCAGCTTCCCAATTTATTTAGGACTTTGTTTTGCGTGATCAGCAATTTCCCCCCATTTTAGTGATATGTATAATTGCAAAACATAAAGTTTACATTGATCTTGAGTATTTTGTGCACATACATATCGTGGCAAAGTTACAAATTCTTCCCTTCTCTATTTGACCCCCCACCCCCCACTCCCTCTCCTCCAGTTCCCTTTATTTCCCACCTTAAGTTCTATGAAATGATTGTGATCTGGGTCTCTCATATCAGAGAAACCATTCAATATCTCACCTTCTGCTCTGACTCACTTCACTAAGCATGATGATCTCAAGTCGCTTCCATTTACCTACAAAAACCTCCAACTTATCTGTCTTTATAGATGAATAGTATCCCATTGTGTATAAATACCACAATTTATGTATCTATTAGTCTATTAATGGGTATTTTGGTATCTTCCACATTTTAGCTATTGTTAGTTGTGCTGCTATGAACATGGGTATACAGGTATCTCTGTTATATGTTGTTTTTAACTCATTTGGGAAAATTCTCAGAGAAGCTATCGCTGGACCAAAGGGTTTATTTAATTCTAATTTTTGAGAAACCTCCATACTGCTTTTTATACTTCTGTATTTTCATGAATTTGATTTCTTGGAGGCTCAAATGGCTAAAGGAGTCCGTTGTTTATGATGCCTACTGTGACCATAAATCCCGATATGTCATTTGTATTGAATAAATAAATTCCTACCAGATTAGCAAACCATGCTTTTGGGTCTGTCTAGAGGAGTCATGGAGGTGTGACCTTGGGAATATTATGCGGTTCTTGTAACCTTTCCTTTCTGGAACTCTTCCCCAGTTTGTTTCTCAGACACTATGCACTGCTCATCTTTGCCTCACATGAACTACTGCCATGGTATTTACTCCATAAACTGCATCCCATGAAACGATAAACCAAGCCAAAAACACTTCACTTGTGAGTGTCAGGTGTTGCATTGTCGGAAACCTGAGTAATCTTCCTATTCTGACTATCCTCTTTGATATTGCGTCCTCCTGTTTCTCTTTTCTGTTTCCCTCCCACATTCCTGAATCCTTTTGCCAGGCTCTGTTTTCCTTTATTCCATTGAATTATCCCCTTCCAATATACTTCCTTATTTAGCCTGCTAATTGTTGATTATCAGTTTACAAGAATCCGAAGCTAGTGCCGTGAGACCTCTGTTTTGTTCACTAGAGCACCACAGAGCCTGCTTTAGTGGGATTCTCGGTACATAGTGTTTAGATGGATGAATAAAGCCACTATGTGTCATAATCTGCATTTGAATCATTCTTGTTGTGCCCAGCCTTGCTGCTCTGTGCCACAAGTTCCCTTTACAATGTTCTTGTTTATATTTTAGTTCTGAAATGTACATTTGTCATAGAAACTTGCCTCCGTTTCACTTCCTGATTTATTCTTTGACTTTCTGATTCCCATTAAACACAGCTAAACATCCTAACCAATTAACCAACCTAAACTGGGGTTCTCTGAGGATCAGAGTCATGGTTGACATTTCCCGAGGAGTCATGTATACCGCTGCTAGAAAACTACCAGGAGTCTAAAATCAGCCTTTCTTTTTGAGTTTGTCTCTGCCTGCACTTTTGATGGAACTAGTAGCACATGCTGATGGGAAATTTCTATTCTGTATTTTTGCAATATCTAATAGTTACATGCCTTTGGGAGGATTGTGCAAAGCAGATGTAGACCACCTTCCATCCCTTTCCCTTCACCTTAAGCTCCCTCATCCACCTGGTCCTCATCTCAGTCTCCAAAAATCCTGCCTCCTCTTCTCTACTCTCTTTTCCCTTCATGTTTCCATATTTTAGGTATCTCATATAAAACAAACCATATGATATTTTACTTTCCATTTCAACTTAGTGTTATGTTCTCAAATTCTGCGTCTATAAATGTCGTGATTTCATTATTCTTTGTGGCCGAATATTATATACATGTAAATGGGTACATAGACCATGACAGTACTTTGCTATTGTAAATTCAGTAGCTATAAGTGAAGTACAATGCTTTTTAACTCTTTTAGGGAACATAACCTGGAAAGATATAACAGGATCAAATTGTTTTTCTATTTTTAGTTTTTCTTTTTTTGAGGTATCTTCGTAATGATTTCCTTATGAGTTATACTAGTTTATGTGCCCACCAACCAGGTAGTAGGGTGTATTTCCCTTCACACCTTTACTGGGTTTTGTTGTTTTTCTGTGTTCTTGAAGAGAACCCTTCTAACTGGATTAAGATGAAATCTCAGAGTTGCTATGATTTGCATTTCTCCAATGGCTAAAAATGTTGAACATTTTTCCTGTTTCTAAAAACTATTTAGATTTCTTCTTTGGAATTGTGTCTACAAATTGTGTTTGCCAAGTGTTTGATTGGGTCATTTTGGAGAGGTTGATACTTTGAATTGGATGTATATTCCATGTATGAATCCTTATGATGAACTTCAAAACTACGTATATACTCCTCACTCTATACTAAAAGCAAATCAGAAAAGAGCAAAGATCTAGAAAACTGCAAGGGAATTTTTTTAAAGTAACATCCACAGTGTTACACAGTTTTGGAATGTACAAAAGTACTCATGCTATCACCATCTACTGTGTTATGATAACACTATATATATATATATATATATATATATATATATATATATATATAATATCTTACTGTGTTTCAACTGAAAAGCTGCTATTCATTTAGGGTTTCTGGAGCCCAAGGCCAGAGCAAACCTGAATTTTAGGAGTCCAAACAAAACAAGCCTAGCCACTGGTCTCCAAACCAAACAAAAATAGTAATGACGAAAAGCAGAAAAATAATTTAACATTCAGAATAGCCATACTGGGAAGACAAGGCAACTAGAATTCATTGCCATCTTTAGGATGATGGACATCAGCCTTAGGTTTAAATACAGGAAGAATTGTGTTAGGTGTAAGAGGTGTACCTAGTCAGGCAGCCTTAGTCACGCTGTGGTCTAGTTGATAATTTCCTCAGGCTTATTTTTACAGGGTTATGGAGAAGTTACGATGCTTGTAGGGACAATTTGTTCCCCTTGTGAGATGACTGTTACTGCTGAAGGAGGACCAGTAGTTCCCAGCATGGGATAATTGCTTCCACTTAGAAAGTTGGTCTTGTCAAGAGATGATCCGCCTGCCAGGCTTATTGTTTCAGTGACTTGAAAATAGCCTAGTGATCCTGTCTTGGTATTGTCCATCTTGAGATGGAAGGTGAGAGTGGTTAGGTAAAGTTTGTGCTAATCAACCTGTTATTTCCATTTTAGACATATGTTCTTCATATGCTAACATGTCTGTGTATGTGGTTGGCTAGGGATCTGATCCAAAGCTCAAGGTGGAGTGGCCATAGATACCATTCAGAGCAGAGATGCCAAGTTTTCTTCCTGTGGTCAATCAGACGCTGGACATCTGCACAACCAAGAGAAGAGTCAATCCTTATAGCAAAAGCAGTCTCTAATTTCTTGTCACATGAATGAGTTCATTTAATTATATTAATATTTGTGCACATGCTTGTTCTTATGAAGATTATAAACTTGTAGATGAGCAGGTTTGCCAGGAGGTTTCAGACTGTCATTATTTGGATCATGAATGTTTTCCAAAAGCCTGTTTGCTTAAAACTTGGTCCCCAGCTAGTGGTACTATTGAGATGTACTGGAATGTAAAAGAAGTGAGGCCTCATGGGAAAAAGTGAGGTCATTGAGGAGAGTGAAGGGGATATTGGGAGCCTTTCCCCTTCTCTGTCTCTTTCTGTTTCCTAGTCACCCTGAAGTGTACATTCTCCACCACATGTTCCCACCATTCCATATGGTGCCACCAGAGACCCAAAGCAGTAGGACCACACACAATGGTCCGAACCATCTGAAATCATGAGCTAAAAGAAACCTTTCTTGTATTTAAGATTACATTTATATCAGGGATTTGTTATAACAATGGAAAGCTGACTAACACATGTGTACTGGGCTCTTTCCATATGATAGCCCCTTTACTTTTTCTACAACATTATAATATAGGTAAGTTACACACGTGAAAACTGAGTTTAAAAGAAAAATCACTTTATCCTAGGTCACAAGGAAGCTACATGTGGCAAGTTTTTTTTTTTTTTAACTTCTACTTATACCTGAGCTTCTTGAGGTTTTATTTTTATATGTCTCTCTACCTCAGGACTCAGCTGAGTACCTCGCTTCCGGCAGGTTTTCAATAAATATTTAATAAATACAAATAGATGCACAGCTTCCCTGTGGGAAATATCCTGCTTTGAATGTGTGAGCATAGATTTGGGACAAGCATCCCAGATCTATGTTCAGGCAGCTTTTATTTGTGTTACCACTCAGGCAAAAGTAAGTCAATTAATCTCTCTGTCTCCGTTTCCTGGCATGTAATGTGGGAATGGGCATGAAAGCCCCAGAGGGTGTTGTGAGATTAATTAGTTAAAATGTATACCCTGCTATATAAATGCTAATTGCTGTCAGGAGCGTGGGCTGGATTTGCCAGTGACTTGGCTTTGCGAGGCTTCGCGCATTTCCATTAGTTCTCTGACACCAAGTCTCAGAAACCCTTTGGCTGTGAGAAATGATGGGTCTGCGGTTCCCCTACGATGAAGGGACAATTTAGAAAAGACTTCCACTGTGGAATAAACTGGATAAGAAGGGGACATTTTAAACAAAAAGGTAATTCACTGTGCCAGTAATTTGCTAAATCCCCTTCCCTGTGATTAGAGACGAAACTATTAGCATAACAGCCTTCTCCTTTTTTTTTTTTGAGGTCACTGCCTTCCGTGAATCATATAATTAATTTGGTATTACATGACAGCCCAGCCTGTTGCCATTGATTTCATTATTTGTTCTTTGAATAATTTAAAAAAGCTTTGACGAAGTACCCTCAGGTACCTTGATCGAGAAACTTAAAAGCTCATGGAACAAACTTTAAGTAGACAAATAGCCCCCACAGATGAGCTCAATAATAATAACAGGTTCACAAATGTTTAGAAATATTAACATGTATGTTTTCAGCCCCTGCTGTAAAGGAGTCATCTCTTCATAAATGTCCCGTTTGACCAATGAAACATAACGTGAGTGAAACCCATAGCAGATATTTTCTCTTTTAAAGTGAATTGCATTTCATTTGACTGAAAACTTACTGAAGTCAGTGAAATCATCCCAGTATCATAACAATTGATCTGAATTTAAATGAAAGAATTTGTAGCAATTACTGCTTTATTTTTCTCCACGAGCTATTGTTTCATAAGCCTGCGTTTGCGATGTACAATTCTGACATTAGACTTGAAGACCTGATGCACGTGCACATGGCATCAACTTCACATCCGCTTTCATCCCCATTTCCTGCCCTCCCACGCCCCTCCCACATCCACTTCCACTACTCCCTCTTCGTGTTTCTTGCTGAAGGGGACGGTCGCAGTTAGTATTTTAAAACAGCGTTGTCTTCTAATTTCTTAACTTATGTTATGAAAGGAAAATTATACCCTCGTTAGTTAAAATAGGCAATACTAGTTGCTATGACAGACTCGGTGGCTTCACACACAATAAAGGTTTGTTTTTGGCTCACATCACAGTCCCTTGAAAGTGAGATGGTACTCCTGAGCAGCTCTGCCCCGGGCAGTGGAGAGCCTCTAGGCTCCTTCTATCTTGCGACATTACCTTTTCAAGATATTTCTGGATTCCAGGGTCTCCGTGTAAGCAAAAGAGAAAGCACCCAAGAATACGCAGGGAGTTTCCAGCTGTGCAGCATTTCTAACCACATTTCTAACCACATTTCACACGGGCCTAATCCAGTTCCTCGGGATAGATTTTACTCGGCCCACAGGACTAGTGTGCATCTAGCCAGTCTTTTGCACAGTCTGGCCTTGTGACCACTAAACATCCATTTCGTAATTAGTCTGTCAGAGTACCTACTGAGGGTTGAGATTGCATGCTAGTTGTTTTTTCCCTGCCTCTTCTCACAGTCGTATTTTCCTACTTAACAAAAGAAAAAACTGCCCTATGTTCCTCATCCCTCTTTGCTCAGAGGCATAAAGACCACCGGTGTCAAAGTTGCATGTGGTAGGTAATACTGATATCAGAAAGCCTACACTAGTAAACACACTATTAGCCCACCGGCGAGGCTTCCATTTTCTCCCCACTTTGCCAGTGTTTCTGTAGCAGTGAGTTGTGCCATTAGAACTGGGATCTCTGCTACATGTTGGGGGGTAATGTGACTTGTGATGTGATGTACAATAGGTTTGCCCAAAGAACAATCATTTGTATTCAGTCATCCCGCCTCTACCATTATCCAGTTTTTGTCAAACCTAGAGTTTTGGGGCAGATGCCTTGGAAAACAACACAAAGAATGTCTTTATTAAGTGTAGAAAGCAGGGATAGTAGTCTCAGCAGGAAAGTTGATAATAAGTTGAAGTTCTAGTGTTCACTGTCTGTCCCAACATTGATCTTTCTCTTTTAAACTGTATACAGAAGAACTCAGAAGGAAAGCAGTTGCCATGCTGATTAATAATAATATGATTTTTGGAAATAAAAACTGAAAAATTTTGCTCAGAGAAAGTAGATATGATGAGGATAGTTTAACATTGAAAATGGCTTTCCCAACTGCATTATATCATAGATATTTCCCAACTTTCTTCCCTTTTTCTAATAATTTAAAAATTGTTTTCATTTGCTATTAACTTTCCCCAGCTATACTAGGTATCACTTCCTGAGGCAATTTTTGAATACTTTATGTATTTTTGTGGCACTTCTTTTTTATCCTTCGTTAACAAATTTATATGTATTCCTACATTTTACTTAGTCAACCCTCTAGGCATTATGTTTTCCTTTTTCTTTTTTTGGTTATATAAATGAAGATCCTTTCTCCAACTACTCAATATTCCCTCTGCTTTTCCTTCTCAAACCTTCCTATATAATACTCTTGCATCTTTGCTTAAATTTAATTACGTATATCCATAGATGAATTAACTAAAATTAAGTTACTTTTTGTATTTTTAAGTCATTGTTTGCTTTTTTCTATGTGGTTATTTTTTTGTCTCTTAGGAAGGTTTGTATCACTTTTCAATTTCCTTTCAGTATAGTTTTTCATACTGTTATTGTCATTAGAAAATCTATCAGTTTACTTTTTTCTTTTTTTCTTTTTTTTTTTTTTCCTTTCTTGCTGACTTCTCCCTTCCACCCATACTCGCTTAGTGCTGCAGCACAGTTGTGATTTGGGGAACTTCTCAGTCATCCTGGGAACTACTTCTTCTCTCTTGAGCTGGATCTCCACTTCTTGGAGACCTTTTTTATTATTATTATTATTATTTTATTCTTTTTTTTCAGAGACACAAATATCCTAGAAGCTTCTTGATAAAGGGCGCACGAGAAAAATAAGATGACTGAGTCTTTATATTTCTAACAATATGACCTTCAAGGCTTACACTCTCCTCCTCTCCATTGGATTTAAGGTTGGATGAGATTTAATTATTTTATCGAAAGCATTGCTTCAATCTTGTAGTTTCCAGTCTTGGTTCTGAGTGTTCCACTGCCACTTTCAGTCCTGATACTTTATGTGTCCAGTTCTTATGTTTTATAACCTTTTCTTTCTCCTTAGTAGCTTATAGAATCTTCTCTTTTATTGCATCAACCATACGTAACGGGTTTGATGACAAGTAAAAGGTTTTATACTTTAGGTTTTTTTTTCCTCTCCTCAAATTATGTAGAATTTTTATTTCTGTCATTTTTCTTTTGAGAGTTTTTGGATTAAGATGTGGAAGTTCGTGGGCTGGTGTTCTAACTTCAAGATCTAAATTCCATATTCTTTTCTTTTCACTTGGCTCTTTTAGAAGATCTTCCCTTTAACTTCTTTAAAAATCTTTGTTGAAAATCGAATGGCTAAGGGAGCTTGGTTTTGTGTCTGTATGCCCAATTCTGTTCTGCTGATCTTCCTGTCTGTTTTTGGTGCCACTACCTTGCAGACTTAATCATTCTTGCTTTGTAGTATACTTTGAAGTCTGGTTTTGTGATTCTTCCAGATTTACCTTTGATAGGTAGGATTGCTTTAGAAATCTCGGGTCTTTTCTGAATCCATATCAATTTGGGGGATTTTTTTTTTCTAGTTCTTTCAAGATGTCGATTAGTACTATGTTGAATCTGTATAACAATTTGGGAAGTCTGGCCATTTTAACAATTTTAATTCTTCCTAACCAGGAACATGGGGTGTCTGTCTTTCCATCTACTAAAGTCCTCTTCATTCCTTTTCTTCAAGTTTCTGTAGTTTTCCTTCATTTCTTTGGTAAGATTTATTCCTAGGTTTCTAATTTTTTGTGGCTATTATAAATCAATGTGTAGCACATTCATATTTAAATAAAAATGCAAAAATATAATATCTATTGTTTTTCTTCTTTCAATCATATTTTTTTTAATTTCAGATAGATCTTTGTTTTTCTAAATAATCTTATTCCGTAACATCATGTTTCTGCTTCAGTAATGGAATGAGTTCTTACCTTCTGAAGAGTGTAATGATAGTGTTTGTGTTTTCTTTTCCTGGAATAATGTTAATTTTCTCCAACTTTCTTTTTCCTTACCCTTTTGGCTACTACATTTTGTCACAAGAATTTTCCTGAGCTTTGTACTCACATTTAAGAAGTAATTAAGAAACTTATTTAAAAAACCCTCTTAATGTGAAGCTTTTAAATAACATAGAACTTTTCTCCCTGACGATGCGACTATGCCATATGTTTAAGAGCCTCTGATGTTACGTTCACAAGGTCTTTCTAGTTCAGCTGGTCCAATTTCTCCCCAAGGATTCTGCATTCTCCTACCTTGGAAGGGAAAGTTCTGGGCGCCCTTGACCTTGGATCTGGGTAGGGAAAGATGTCCAATACCAGAAGTGTGGAATTGAGTCAAAGGATGTAGCCTGTTTGATGTCGCTTTCATGTCATCTTCTTTTTTTAATGCTCATCTCAAATCCTTGGTTTCAAGTCATCTGGTTACATTTGCCGGGTCTCAATATGGCACTGGCATTGATAACAAGTCAATCTCAATTGTCTGTGACTTAATAATACAGATGTGTCTCACATCTGGGGAACTGGGCTAAGGAAGTCTTCATCTCTGTATTTCCATACTTACTAAGGTAGACAAAAAGTAAGTTTGGTGAAATACTCCCAAGCCATGAAAGCTTCCCTCCCGAGGGACACTCCTATCACGTGAGTCAAAATAAGTCACATGGCCTCTCTGTACTTGAAAGGTACAGAAAATTGTGTTTTTAAAATACGTCTGAGGGGAGAATCAGCAATATTGGATGAATAGCACGCCTCACGTTTTATCTGGGTGGGACAATTCCTACATCTTTTCCCCATCCTGAATTGGAGATTGGTGTCCTCCTCAGCGTTCTCCTGTTGATACAGGATGTGAGTTTTTAAATCTCCTAACCTGACCACCTCTTGTCCATTATGATGTTGCCCATGCTTTTTTGCCTCTGCTTGGGATTATGCCTTGAAGAATCACTTTCGTTTTAGTGGTACTTAACAAGGGAACCAAATTGGATGCATATGTTAAGTGTGCTTATCAAAGAAGTATAATTTTCTATTAATTGCATAAGTAATTCAGTAACTGCAATATTAATGGACATATAATTAATGACTGTGATAAGGTGGAGATTTTGTTAAAATACTGTACAGGTATTATGAATGATCACTGATATAAACAACCTTCTGATTGTTTCCAATTTTCTTTGCATGCTGGATTTTGAAGGCCATGCTAATGAAAGCATAACAGGAGGGAGTCATTTGTTGAACCTAAAAAGCTGTTTATTTAATTTGCTGTAGACTTATTACTTACTTAGATATCACATTATTCTGTAAGCCAGAAAGATTCAAATGTTTTGCTTTAGTCCGAAATAAAATAACTGCTGGCCTATTTGTTTAACTGTCATCTCTGGGGCAGGAGGGATATTACAGTGGTTAGAGCACTTTTCTAGCTAATACATGGTCCCAAGTTTGATTCCTCATCACCATATTAGCTGGGTACAGTGATGCACACCTGCCATCCCAGCACTCGGGAGGCGGTGGCAGGAGGACTGCCATGAGTTAAATGCCAGCTGGGCTACATTCTGTGAGATGAGGACTACATAGTGAAACTCTCTAAATAAATAAATAAATAAATAAATAAATAAATAAATAAATAAAACAAAAAATCCAGTCAGCTACTGCTACCAAAAAAAAAGAACACCTTGCAGTTATAATCTTCAGATTCACAGTTTCATTTTGTTAGTAGCTCATGTATTTTTCCTGGAGTCTCTAGGGTTCCGGGTGCAGGTGCTCCAGGCTGGCATGCTTTCGAATCTGTGGGAGGGCTGGGCTCCCTGGTTTCAGTCTGCTACTCAGACTTCCTGGGTTGTTCTCACCATGGTAACAGGTTTCCAAGAAAAAAAAAAGCAAAGCTTTTAGATTCTAGGATTAAGTTGTCACACGAGGCCTTGCTACTTTTGTGGCCAGCGTGTCACAGAGTGCAGTGTCTTGGCCACAGACTCAGACTTCCCCTTCTTGACTGGAGACTCGGTTTCAAATTGTAGAGGGTGAGAATAAAAGGAGGATTGAAGATGAGGATCATGCTTGGAATCGCAGCCCTCCAGAGGCTGACGTAGAAGGATGGCTTTGAGTTCGAGGCCAGCCTGGGCTATGTAGTGAGTTCAGAACCAGCCTGTACTACAAAACGAGACACTGTCTCAATAAATAAATGAATATATAAACTAATTATTTTCATTTGATGAGGGCTGGTTCTCTACTTCAGCTTTCAGAGTTTGCTAAGTGATCATTAAAAACAACTTTGGTTTACAAAAATTTGAATATGCAAATTGGGCAAGTCACAGGGGGAGTTTTAGAGACCGCATGATCTTGTGTTTCTGTATGCAAAAAATTTCCTCAGTGCTTGTAGATTAAACAATTTGCAACTGACACCTAACCCCTCTCATTCAAAACCCCTCCCTTTCAAATTATGAAAGCAGGATTTAAATAAAATTTTGTATTTCATGTTGAAAATAAATTATAAATTGAAATACATATTGAATAATTTGTGCTATAATTATAAAACTCAAGAGCAAAAATTAATATTTAGAGTTTTATATATTACATGGTAGATTAAGTCAATGAAAAAGAAGCTTTAAAAATCTTATTAAATATATTTCATTAAAGTAAAATATATGGGGAGAGTATAATTAATACAAAGTCAAGAAAAAAAACTATAGAATTTATAGGTTTTTTTTTTGAGACAAGGTTTCATGTTATAGTCTAGACTGCTCCTGAACTAACTAGGCAGCACTAGCTGGCCTTGAACTCATGGCAATCCTCCTGCCTCACTCACATGGGTGTTGGGATTACAGGCATATAACACCATGCCCAGCTAATGTGTTGCTGGAGAACTGAACTCAAGGCCTTACACTTGCTAGGCTGGAATTTATAATGATTAGAAAAGCTTGTTTGCATATATTTAGGTTTTATTTTATATTGATCTATGGCAAAGCACTGTTATTGGATATGAATATTTTATGTTAAGATGCCACTACTTACTCTCTTTGTTATTTATTCATTGCTGGAACAGAATACCTGACATCCACAATTTCAGGCAGGAAAGATTTCAGCTCACAGTTTCTGAAGGTCGCAGTCAGGCAGAGGCATAGTTGGAGGAAAGCTGTTGATGGCATGGAAGACAGGGAGCCAAGTGAGGGAGAAAGAGCACAGTTGTCCTTCCAGTTCCTGTCCCAGTAATCTCCCCCTTGCGGGTCAGGCCCCAGTGTTGCCTGCCCTCTGACCAGGCCCAACCTCCTAAGAGCACATGATTCCACAGATATTTCACAACACCCAAATGCATATGTGAGGCTTTTGGGGACATTTCAGATCCAAGCCATAGCATACCAGCCCTGGCCACCAAAAGACTTATGTCAACCTCCATATGCAAAATATACTCAGTGCTTCTCTAAGAGTTGGAAAAGTCTTAACAGTCTAGCACTGCTAAGGGGTGAACTCCTGTGAAATCAAAGAAAAGTTAAACAGTTCCAACATACAATATTACAGTGTTAACGTTCCCATTCTAAAATGGAGGACTGAGAGGATAGAAATCAATCAGATTGAAGCAGGAGTGAAATCCAGCAGGACAATAACCGAATCCTGCAGTTCGATCAAATTCTGTAGTTCTGCGTCCAGCACCCTATGCCAGCTGTGGTGAGATGTGAGCTCCAAAGGACTTGGGTGGCCTCACCACTACAGCATTGCCTCTGGCTACAATCTCCATAGCTCTTGTTTTGGGTTGGCTCTGTTCACAGCCTGTTGCCTTCCTCAGCAGATGATCTGTGTTTCTTGCATCTCCAAATTTCCAGGGTCTCCACTGCGCCTCAGGCTTTCCGTCACAGTTTCATGCATTGCTGTTAACAGGGGCACCCGCAAGACTACAAGGCCTTCCTCCGAAATCTGGGTGGAAGCCTCCATGACCCAACTCTTGCACTCTGCACGCCAATAAAAGTAGGCACGTGGATGGTGGATGTTGCCAAGGTCTTCCACTGGCTTGAGCCGTAGTCTGGCCCCTTGGACAACCTCTGCCAAGGCCTTTGAGTTCCTAGATGGTTGAAATCCAGCAAATGATTTTCTCTTTGGCTCTACAGGATGCCCTGGAGAACTATTCTTAGAGGAAGGCCATTTGCTTTTCTATTCTCTAATTGGTAAAGGCGGGGTGTTGTCGCTTTCTGACACACATATCAAGATGTGCTTTTTATCATCTTGGTTCTGAGTACTCGGCTCCTTTTTAATGCTAATCTCGTTAACAAACACTTGCTCTTCTCCTTTTTCTCTTGCTTCCCACTGTAGAGTTGACTGAAGGCTGCAAGCAGTACCCATGCAGCAGTGTGAATTTTGGGCTGCCTTGAGATTTTTTTTTTTTACCAGATTAAGTAGTCTACCATCTTTAATTACAGATTCAGTCAGAGTCTCAGGACAGACAAAAAATGCTTCCTCTGAAATCTGGGTAGAAGCCTCCATGACCCAACTCTTGCACTCTTACACTTCTTGCCAGAGTATAGCACTCACAGTTTCTAGACCAATTGCCAACAAAGTTCTCCTTCCCAACTGAAAATTCTTGACCCTGGATTTTACAATCCACACCTCTGTTAGCGTCCCTATCTTCTGAACTCTGCCCAGGATTTCTCATCAGGCTTGGCTCAGGACATTTTAAAGCTTCGCTAGGTGGCATCTTCAAACCTTCCCAAACTTCTCCCTCAAACCCGTTTCAAAGGCTTCTCAGCCACTTGACCACGTAAGGTTACAGCAATGACTCTACGGATTTCTGTCTCAGTTACCTATTCGCATTCCACCTCCTCTGATCTCACCTCTTAATAATACATGGTTCCATCAGTGTTCCACAACATCCAAGTACATGAATCCTTTCAGGTATACTTCAGATTCAAACCATAGCATTTACCATATGACACAAATTATATCTTTTCCAATTATTATATTTAACATGAAAACATTTAAATGTTAAGTGGAATATAGAGAAGATACATAAAAATACTGTTTTAAGATGATATGGCGGGGGCTGGAGGACTAGCACAGCAGTTAAAGTGCTTGCCTAGCAAGCACAAGGACCCAGGTTCGATTCCCCAGCACTACATAAGCTGGATGTGGTGAGGACCACTGTAATCCTAAGTACTCAGTTGGGGTGAGGCAAAAAGATTGCCACAACTTCAAGGCTAGTCTGGGCTCTATAGTGAATATAGGAACAACCCGGGTTATATGGCGAGACTGTCACACACACACAAAAAAAGATGATATGGGGTGTGTTTGCAAGACATCATTCCTGGAATCTCTTCTGTCTTCATATGATCCTTTGTTCAGATATTACTCTTAAGAAAAGAAGTAACTATCATGATTTTATTCCTGAATATATGAATGGTTAATTTTCATTATAGAAATTGGTTGTGAAAACCATTTCAAGTTTTATTTGACTGAATCATTGAGACAATAATCACCTTTACTCTGTAGTGTCACAGAGACCTTGACTTTTAAAACCCCCTGGCACACTGTACATTATGGAAGCCAGAAGACACACACAGCTAGCTACCTCAAGCCACATTGTACTGTAAGTAGAAAATGCATTTAATTTTGAAGATTTACTGCAGAAAATAATGTAGGTGTAAAATTTCTCATGCATTTTTATATGTCTTGGATATATCAAGTTTAAAAAATACTTTATCAACGTGAATATTACCTGCTTCTCTTTAAATATGCAGTTACCTAAAATTATGTGAATGGCTCAAATTATGTTTCGATTGGACCACAGACTTAACCCAAAAGGCAGGAGACTGACGGAGAACTGGGACTCCTCTTTGTCGTCTAACCAAGGGTTCCCTTTTCAGTTACAATCTCCTCCATAGAGCCTTGCTACTTTTATAAAATGAAAAAGCACCTAACTGGTTTTCAGGGTTTTCTTCCCTCGTTCTGTGTAGGGTTCCATGGCTCAGGCTGGGAGACCTCACTGTTTTGTAAGAGCGATTGAAAAGAAAACAAAGATGTAGAAGAAATATGTGTGCTTATCATTTTGTATTCATTCGAGGGAGGTCAATGAAGATGACCAGAGAAGGAATTCTCTCAAGAAAACTAGGGTCCCTGGGAGAAAGCATGTCCTCTGTGGTCATCGGTGTGAAGTGACTCATCTGTCCTTTCTTTCTTTTTGATTATTGCAGAGCGCTGTGATGACTGGGGATTGGATACCATGAGACAAATCAAAGTATTCGAAGACGAGCCAGCTCGCATCAAGTGCCCACTCTTCGAACATTTCCTCAAGTTTAACTACAGCACAGCCCATTCAGCAGGTCTTACTCTGATCTGGTATTGGACAAGGCAGGACCGGGATCTGGAGGAGCCAATTAACTTCCGCCTCCCTGAGAATCGCATTAGTAAGGAGAAAGATGTGCTCTGGTTCCGGCCCACTCTCCTCAATGACACGGGCAACTATACGTGCATGTTAAGGTAGTCTGATCCTCAGTTCTGACTTTCTCTTTTCTCCTGGGCTCTTTAGCTTTTATTTAGACCATGAATGTGCCACAATAGAGTTTATAGAAGAAAGAATATTTGGGAGGTTCCAAATATATTTAGGTCATTGCTTATATACTTTTCTATAAAAAATGCCCTAAAAAGTAAGTCAAAACGGTGTCCCTCAGAATCTAAAAATGTAATCTGATGTAACCTACCATCATTGCAAAGTTTGACGGATACCTGTATGAATATCTGTCTGAACTGTGTATTTTACCATACAACGTCTCTATTATTTTTTCTTTTATTCCAGACTAATTTTTGCCTGTCAAAAAAGAAAAATCTTCAAAAAATTGAGACCCCTTCAGAGAATAACCATTTTAAGCCTCAGGTTTTTTTTTTTTTTTTTTTGGTTACTTTCTCCTCATTGACTCTTTTTAGTTATATATATTTTTTTCTTTAAATTTTCACCTTTTTTTCTGCTAACCTCATTTTCTAAGTATTTCTTTAATATGTCTATTGATTTGCCAGAGCTGCACTAACAAAGTACCACAAACTGGGTGGCTCACACAATAAAATTTATTTGCTCATACTTTCAGAGGCTAGAAGCCCCTGGAAGTGGGCAGGGTAGATTTCATTCCTACTACGTCTGTCTTTGGCTTGTATATAACTGTCTTCACTCCATGTCTTAACATGGTCTTGCCTCTGTGTGTGTATATGTTCTAATGTCATTTTTCCTTTAAGGACACCAGTAATATTAGCTTAGGCTGCCAATTTCAGTCTTTACTAATTGGTAAGGCCTATGTGGTTTTCTTCTCATGGATATTGGTGGTTCTGTAGTGGAGAACTATGAATATATTTTGGTAAATGTAATTTCTTTTATAATGCGTAAAGAAAGAGAGCCTTTGGCTCTCTGCAGTCTTCCAGAGTCTGTGTCATCTTTGAAGTCCTTTCTAGGTTTTGATGTGACCCTGAGTTTATTGGCGTGGATTCTCTACTGGAGTGAAGGCTCCCAAAGAGTCACACACACACACACACACACACACACACACACACACACACACACATATATGCCTATTATTTGTGTTCTAACTTAACTCATTTGAAGTTAAAACAGATTTTATTGAAAGAACATTGCATGAGAAGGCAGCAAAGCCTAGCTATTGTTCTGGCTCTACCACCACTTAGCTGGTCAATTTAAACAAGTCGTGTTCTCCTGTGACCCGCGCAATCGTCTCGCCAGCAAGAACGCACGCGGGCACCAGGATCCTTCTGCAGCAATCATTTATTATAACATTGATGAGAGGAAGACGCCCAGCCCCAAAATGGCACGGTTTATATATCCTTCAAGTTGCATCTGGGTGGCGTGTTGGTTCCTGATTTGCAGAGGCCAATCAGACCATATGACGTGTCCGAATGACATGACTCCGGGGCTGGTCTTTAGCCTAGGCGCATGTGCAGTGGCAATTGTTTACTTATCAGCCAGCCGGATGCCGGCGCCATCTTGTAATGGCGTTTGCAGGCTCTCTACATCCTCCTTTAGGGTTTTGGTGTCTTTATCTGCACAATGGCAAAGTTGGCCAACGTATCTTTGAGCTTCTTTTCATTGTTGATAATTATTAATCCATTAGCATTTCCCAAGTGAACACCAGCAAGGTTTTGGCAAGGAGTCACCCTCTTTTCTCTCTGTGACTTTGGGCTCTACTTTACATTCTAGCGCTTCAGCCTCTGTATTTCTTTGGCTTAGATACATACTACTTGCCCAGAGCTCTTGCTCAGGCTTTTGGAATCTTCTTTGTTTGTTACAGGAATAGAGCTGCTTGATGCAGCGGGAGAATCCTCTCAATGCACAATATACCTTATGTCATCTATAGTCAGAGGTCATCACTAACACTCCCTCTTGCCGCATTCCCCGGAGCTCTCATGACCTGCCTGTACACATTCCCTCATGTCTGGGAACGCATGTCCAGCCCCTCCTGTTGTATTGAGCGTTGCCTCATGAGTGCCTGGGCATGTACTGTGCATTTGGTCTTGTAGCTAGTAATCACAAGTAAAGATGGGCACGGAAGGCTCTTTATCACTCCAAGTCTGTGGTAATTTTTATGATCTGGCATTTGTTCCCTTTGTTGTTTTGTTGTGTATAGACAAACATGTACTTCCATTCCACTTAGATACCAAGTATCTATTTAATAAGTGTTCATTTAATTAGATATGGTACTTTCATGCAGTGAATATAGCGAAATAGAAGTGGTCACGTGGAGCTTGTGTTTTATAGGCGATGTAGATGACAGATGTACACTGGAGGCATTTAGTTTTTAACTGTGACAGATGTCATGAAGCAAGTGTCCAGGGCTCTTCAGCAATGGGAGTTATGCTTTAACTAAGGGTGGCTGGAGGCTAACAGAGGTGACAGCCACTTTAGAGAGGGAGCAACCTGTGCCAACAAATGGCCAAAATACAATTTCCGGGAATTCTAACAAACTATATATATACTTGTTTTTGTATTTTTTTAAGTGCTGACAACGATTTTGAATGGTGGTACCATAGTTTTATCATCTTCCCTTTGGTTTTCCCTTGGATTCCATTGTTTTCTTTACCAGGAAGGTACTGGATAAATATTTCTGCTCACGAGCTCTATTTATACCATCTAAAAAAAACAAGCAAACAAATAAATAACCTTGCAGATTGGATATTACTAGGCCCAAAGGTAGGACTTTAAAAATTACTTAGAAATATTTATTTTCAAAAGGTTGTTTTAATTATTTTCAGCTATGCTGAATGCTATTCTTGCCTTTGTCTTACCAGCATTAAATAGTGTTGACAAGGTTTTAACTGAAAAAATTTAAACACAGGCATTTTCTTAAGATTATTTTTTAGCCAGGCCCGGGGGCATAGGCCTTTATTTTCTGTTTGTCATTTATTTTCTGCATGTGTGTTGTGAGCAACCACATGCAGCCTATGCTGTGCTGCGGAATCGAATCCAGGGCCCCACACTTGCCAGTCAAGCTCTCTGAACTGCTGAGCTATGCTTCCAGTTCCTAAATACACAATTTTACACTTCTTAATGAACACAAATATTTTGGTACGCTAAGAATAGATAATTATGTTTTTTGTTTACTTCTGTGATGCTAACTGATGTAGGAAATGCTCCCATAGCTATTTAACTTTCACATATTGATAAATTCTTCATTTGATTCACTTTAGCATGGTTGCTGTCCCAAGTCAAAGGCAAAGGAGACTACCTGTTCACTGTGTATTCCTCTTTTCAGGAACACCACATACTGCAGCAAGGTTGCGTTTCCCCTAGAAGTTGTTCAGAAGGACAGCTGTTTCAATACGCCCATGAAACTCCCTGTGCATAAACTGTACTTAGAATACGGTATCCAAAAGGTCACGTGCCCAAACATCGATGGATTTTTCCCTTCCAATGTCAAACCAAACATCGTTTGGTACAAGGTAAGCAAATCGGTGTATGTCTTATGCTTTCTAATACAGTGATACTTAGTTTCAGAGGTGAATGTAGAAGGTTTTTCTCCACGGGGTTTGATTTCTTTAATGCCTTTGGACAAATGGTTTCCAACTTCCTCATTTTGTACTGTTCACGTTACTTTCCCCGGACCACTGGAAGTGACTGAGTTCTGTTAAGTTCCTGTGGAACACATCTTGAGAAATGCCGCCCACATCCCCTCGCCCCTTAGCGAAGTCAGAAGCCGCTGACTCATCTGGTGACTTTCAACTTCTTCATAAGTCATTGCTGTCATCTATTATGTATGTGTGCTCTCTGGTTTGCCCTCATTTGTGGGTCTTCATCCATCTGCGGTCTCTTCCACCTCTGAGGGAGTTGGAACATGTTTAATCAAAAATAATGAAAGTGTTGGAAGGTGACACTAGCAGCAATGCCGAAGCTTTTGAATCTCTTCAGGTCTCCACAAATACCAAAGCCAAAACCTCAAGGACTGTACTGCAGCAGTGCTCCGTGACAAGTTACTCCTAAGCACTGCGTTTAGTAAACAGAGTGAGGTGAGCCACCAGCCACTGCAAGACACCAATAAGTGCTAAGTCCAGAAATTGTCTAACACATCGAAAACCTGGAAGAATATAAATTATTTCAGAAATGGAGGTAAAGTAAGGGAAAGCCCAAAGCTCTTCCTTTAAAACAGGACTGAGTGACGCACTGAGATAAATTATTTCAGAAATGAAGAGAACATAGGAGCAGATGTTCTCTCTCACTCTCTGTCTCTCTCACTCTCTCTCATACATACCCACACAGAGAAGAGGCAGAATACCTCAAAATTAGCAGAACATGAAATAGGGCACACTTTTAAACATTAAAAATAAATATTTAATAAATAAGATTAAGTTGCATATATAGCTGTCAGACAGAGTGTACTTAAAGCAATGAGTATCCCCGGAGAAATAATAGTATGGAATAATAATATTGTTGATGGTCACTTCATCAGGTGGTTGGGGCATAGCTGTGTAGTTAAAGCACTTTCCTCGAAAGTGAAAGGCCCTGAACTTGATTCCCCAGCACCACATAAATTGGGCATGGCAGTACCCACTTGTAATTTCAGCATTGAGGAGGCTGAGGCAGCAGTTAGGGCACTTGCCTATCAAATGCAAGGCCCTGAATTGGATTCCGTGGGAGCCCATAAACTGGGCATGGTGGCACACACCTGTAATTGCAGCACTCAGGAGGCTGAATGGGGAGATTGTCATGTATCTGAGACCAGCCTGGATTACGTAGTGAGCTTATTATCAGCCTGTACTACAGAGTGAGAACCTGTTTCAAAAAGAAAAGAAGAAAGAGGAGAAGGACAAGACGAAGAAGAAGAGGAGGAGGAGGAGGAGGAAGGAGAAGTCTTCAGTTCTTCAGGAAGACATGAAAGTCACAAAACTGTGAACGTGTCTAACAGTGCTTCAGAGTATATGAAACAAGTCTGCAAAGTTGAAGGGGAAAATAGACAGTTCCAATATAACACTGAAGAATTTAATTCTCTGGCTGTTAATGAAGCCACTTAAGAATCATCTGAAAAAAAAATCAACTTACACAATCTTCCATTGGCCAAGGATGAAGAGCGTGAACTTGAATAAAACAAAACTTGCAGTTTAATCCAGTCTCATTTCCTCTGAGGTTTTGAAATACACCCTTTGAATTTTCATAGAGATATCTGTGAGACATTCAAGTGGCAGGTGGCAGTGAGGAGTACGTGTAGCTGTTGCGTGTATGTGGTCCTTGAACAAAACAGAAAAAAATGGAGCTGGCGATAGAGACTTGTGAGCGTTGGTGTGAGAGTGGAAGTCCTTAAAAAGAATAAATGAAATGAGAAGTCAACCAACCATTAGAACGCCATCTTTTCTCCCTCTACTTGTGAAAAGATGGCTGCTGGTGCGTGTAATTGCTGTTTCTCTATCTTTGCCAAATCTCTCACTGGCACCTTTGATCAAGAGTTCTGACATCTTGGAAGTAAAAACCAGACTCTGGCAGCTATATCTAGACATAGCAATAGAGACATTGCTCTTTGCTTTTTCGGTGGTTTGTTATTTTCAAGCGTCCATTTGGTAGGTTGACTCCACTCCAGCAGGTCTCTTTTTGGTGAAGACCCTACTTCGGCATTGTAGAAGTACCTTTCGGTAAGACAAATGCATCGACAGGATTAACGTTATATCAATCATAATTGCAGCCAATTTGTTCTCCTCTTATCTTTGAACACTTATTGAGTGGTAGGCTGGACTGTGGGGCCAAAGGAAACCTGTGGTGGAGGACCCTGGGGAGTCAGGAAGGGACCTGACAAAATGAGATTGGAGGGAACAGAAAAGCTAAAGTTGGTTCTTCAGAATTGCAGAGGAAATGGCACAGGATTCCGTTGTTCTGGCCTCTGTGTCTTTGCATCTTCTTCCTGTCTCTTCTGTACGGCACAGTTTCCTTAATTTGTTTCTGGAATACTCAGTTCTGTAAATCAACAACCTGTGAAATGATCTGATAGTAAATGTTTGTTGAATAAGTCAGATTTGGAGGGCGCGCCCTAGTTTGTAAGTGATTTACTCAATTTCAAACAGTTGATTTATCAAAGAGCTTCTGGAACACAATGTGTATATAATTTTGGAGACTGATTATTCACATGGGGACTCCCAATATACAGCAGTAAAGACAAAGGTAGGTACTACCCTGTAATTGTTGTTGCTTTTATTACTATGATTTTTAAGTTTACTTGGAGATTGGGTTTTGAAATATGAAAAGTCATTCCAATTTTTGTATTACTGGACTAATTCATAATTCACTGTCTCATTGTGACAGTTGGATATTTGAAACAATGTTTCATAGGGACACTAATAAAAAGAAAAGCAATTTCTCCTTTTCCCTGAAGATCAGAAGAGCCACTTTATTTGGTGTTTTGTGTATTACATTCGGGGGCAACTGCTGAAATTCTCTCAACTGCCACTCGGTAGAATCTATGTCATTCTGGATAACAGTTTATCAAAAGCTGGTTTTCCTGGTAATAATTTTTCCTGGTGATAATTAAGATCACTCTTACTTCTACTGTTTAGTGTATCAACCAGACTTGATCAGATGTTGTTTGTGAATCTCTCCAAATAATATGAACAGTCTTTCCATTTTTTTTTCCTGACAAAGTGCCACTAGGAAGGAACATTTCTGAAAAGGTACCAAGCCAAATCTTCCTAGTTGGCATAGCACATGCTGTCAGAAAGTTAGCCCAAGGTCTGTGTAATAGACTGGCTTTTAAATGCTTGCTTTGATTTGATTTGGCAACTTAGCTGGACTCTGTCTCATCTGTTCCCCTAGAATCTGAATGCAGAGCTATTGCTCACCTGTGGCTTGAAGCAAGCGTGCTCCCGTGTTTTCTTTTGGAGCCACTGGTACACACTTACACACGTGGCATTTTTCATGCAGTTTTAGGGCTTCTCGGGACTCAACATTTACCATGTAAGCTTGAGTCCAAATTCAAATAAATATCTGGGGAGCTGTGAGGTGTATTGAGACCAAGTGAATCACCCATCCTGTACTTTGATAGAACTTAAGTACCCTCTGTCGTCCTGGTGTGATGCATGTCTCTGGAGTAGCAGGTTGGGGTTGTCAGTTGCTTTTCCTTGAATGCCAAGCACACAGCACAATACTGAACCATTGTATATTTCACTTAGGAATTGATTAAATAATTGAATGCAGTAGGCTAGACCATAAAATTCTCTGATAACAAGTGTCTCTCCTGTTTTTCCTGGCTATTATGTGTCCAGTTCCTAACAGTGGCTGGCGCATTGAGGGGACTTTGTAAATATTTATAAGCACTGGAGCCTTAGTTCTGTTTATTGAAAGTGACTGGTTTAAGTAAGTCTTCTGAGACTTCATGACAAAATGCAGTATATTTTATATCATTATAATCTTGAATGCGAAACCTTCTGTGGTTGTCCTAAGCCCACCACCTTGTATATTATACTCCATAGATTGCTACCTCTTACAGCCTTATGCATGAGTTCCCAACTTTGTGTCTTCATCTTTCTTGCATATTTCTGAGCATACAGTACAAATGTACTGAGCCCAGTATGTCAAATATTTGGCAGGTTTTGGGTCCTACAGAAATAGGACTTGTCTACTTCCTACTAGCCCATACAAGAGTTAATTGTCTAAAGGATGAAGAGCTCTACATGAAAACAGAACATGTTAATAACATAATTTAAATAATCGAATGAAAGTAATTTAAATAATAACAAGGAAGGAGATGCACTCATACTCTGAGAATGATGTTGAGGACTTCTTTTTTCTGTCTCTGACATTTCTGACTTTTTTTTTGAGACAGAATGTCACTCTGCAGCGTAGGCTGGTCCTGAACTCATTATGTAGTCTGGGCTGGCCTTGGACTTCAGTCAATCCTCCTGCCTCAGCCTCCTGAGTGCTGGGATTACAGGTGTGTGTCACCATGCCCAGCTAATGTGGTTCTGGGGAACAGAACTCAAGGTGTTGCCCTTGCTAGGCAAGCACTCTAACTGCTATTGCATTCCTCCAGCCCCTCTGACATTTTTCTTTCTAATGCCTACCCTCTACTGAAGAGCTACAATCCATCCCATATCTTCCTTCTCCACCAGCCTTTTCTGGGTGTTTGCTGTGGTTGTTTCCCATGTAATTCCCTGCCTTAATATGCTTTCTATTGTATTTGTGACTAAATCGCTATGTGTTAAGAACCATGCCTGGTTGTACTGTTACAAACTTATTTATATGTTGCAGATTTAGTGAATGAAAACACATCCTTGTGTTGACACTTTCCATATTCCTGACCTTCTCCTCCCAATAAGGTTCACTTCTGCTTTAGGATCTCAAACTCATTTCTTGTGCTGTTTTTATATGTTGTGGTTGGTTGTCACAGCAGTCGTTATGTGGGTAAAAAGTTGCTCTTCTATTTAACTTCTCCTTTTGAATTTAGGCTGGGTAACTGATGGGTCACCTAGAAGGACTGCGTGTCTCCTAGTTCGACAAGTGTTTGCTTTATCATAGAAATACATCGATGGTTAACCCGTTTCTTAGTTTTGCAAATGTTTTCTACTTGAGTATCCAAATCTTTGTTCAATTTCCTCCTGGATTCTAAAATCATTATAAAACGTGCAAAATGAGTTTTTCAAGATTAGTTTATTATGTTTAAAAATATCTTAAAGCCATGTGCTGAAGGGCTTATGGAATATGTATATTCTGAGCAGTAACCAGACACTACAGGCTAAAGTTAATGTATGTTTAGAAGTGACCTGACACTACACTACATACTACATACCTTACAGATACACAATTAAAATGTAATTATATTTGTATGGAGTCCTGAAGGGTCTACAGATGAGAGAGAGAGAGAGAGAGAGAGAGAGAGAGAGAGAGAGCGTGTGAGAGAGAGAGAGAATGTGTGTGTGTGTGTGTGTTATGGAATATAAATATTTTTGGTATGAGGTGGCACATCTTGATAAATGAGATCTGCCTTGTGAATTTGGGCATAGCCCCCAAATAGCTGATGGATTAAAAAATTTACTACAATCTCTGGAAAAAGCATGCGTGGAATTACAAATAATCTGTAAAGGCAGTTGAGTGGCCTTTGTTTTGGGTAGTAAGGTGGGCTTTTTGGTGATGTGACTGCTTTTGAGTCACCCATGCTTTTGTAAGTAACCCATCAACCATATTCTTATAAGTACCCCCAATAAACTCATTGGTTCATTGAGTTGGACATTACTGTAATTAATACTTCGGCCTGGCAGCTGTGGTCTTTCTGGGTTCAATAGGTATTCATAGAAAAATTTTCCTGCCACAAAATATTGCCTTTATTTCCATTATTAAAATTCTATGGGCCTGGGCTGGAGGAATGGCTCAGCAGTTAAAACACTTGCCTGGCAAGTGATACATCAAGAGTTAAGTACCCAAGTTTGATTCCCCAGCACTCCGTAAACCAGTCGTGATGGCGCATACCTGTTATCCCAGCACTTGCGAGGCTGAGGTAGGAGGATTGCCATGAGTCCCAAGCCAGGTTAGGCTTCAGAATGAGTTCAGGACCAGCCTGGGCTATAGAGCGAGACCCTGTCTCTCACACACACACAAATAATAATAATAATAATAATAATAATAATAATAATAATGCTCTGGGCCTAATCATTTTTAAATAGCCATGAAAAGTTTTTTTCAGCACATTATTAAAACATGCTACTGACAACTTCAGTAGTAAAAATCTGCTTCTCATCCTGAAAAGTACACTTTTCTAGTTCACCACTCATTGCAAGAATCAGCGTGATGGAATCTCTGGAGGCACCACGGAGGTAGCACAGGCTTGGCACAGGTGCAGGGCCACGAGGCAGGGTGAGGACACGTCCAAGCTGGGATTAAAAGGAAAAAGTGTTTGGAACACAGACCGTGAACTTCACCACTGAGACAAGCAGGTCTCGATTCCAATTCCAGTTGTGATCTACCTAATGCTATACCACTGATAGTTATTGAAATCTTATGGGCCTTTATTTTCTCATCTATAAAATGGAGATGAAAGCTTTACACACTTTATAAATTTGGAGTAAGAATCAGGTAAGACAATGGAGTGGCACATTAAGTACATTTATCTGTGGAAGTTTTAAGGCATCAGCTCATGGCTGAGGACAAGTGCTCAGTCTTAGAAGTGCTTGGTCTTCGTGATGAAGTCAGTAGAAGACCTTTGTTCAGCTTTCAGGAACCCCCAGTTTCAGCTCCAGACTGTGCTACCTATGATAATCTCTTTACTTCTCAGTCTCATTTTTTCTCTCTGTAAAACAAGAGCATGTTCAACCTGATCTATCTGCTTCACGGGGATTTAAGTAGAGCTAAACTAACCCTTGATGGGAAAAAAAAATTACCTTGGAACCATGTAAAGAAAACATGCCACAACAATCAAGTAGAGTTCTATAGACTTTCTCAACACAATTTAAGCCAAGACTGATGTAACTTCATTATAAGAGTAGAGGCCTTTGTGGCTTTACTCGGAACGACAACCTAAGGGTTTTGGAATCTCCCTACTGATGTCACAAATGTCCAGAGCACTTTATCTGAGCAGGAGAAAGTACATGAGAAACTGTCACACCCGAGAGTCTATGATTTCCTGCTGGTCACATCTTCACAGCCCAAGATCACTGCTGTTCTTAAGAGACGTATTTCCTGTGACAAAGAATTACAAAATGTACCTCTTTGGGTAACTGTCTTATTTCAAAACATACAGTCTAGGAATTGAAGTCAGAATACCTTAAACACACAAAAATCAAAGCTAAAATAAATGAATGCAGGAAGGTGAACATACAAGTTGGTAATAAGATCTCAGAATGTTAAAGTTTTATGAATAAAAGGAGTTTGGAGATCAACAAATCATGTTTAAAATCATTTATGAATTGTTGATGTTTGAAAGAAAAATAAAAGCTTTTTGAAAAATATTCAGTATGTCTGGGCATATTGATTTATTTCATGCACGCAAAAATATATAGGCATTTGATGATATTAAGAGATACAAAGCAGGACTGTATTTACTTTTTATGAGATGGTACAATTGCAAAAAATTTTAGCATCAATGGATTTATGAAGAATTATGAGTTAGAAGCAGAAATAAACACTTAGGTCTTTAAAAGGCTCATAAAAACTTTTGATTTAAATTCTGGAAACTCTGGTATACTTATTGCGAAGGTGGGATAAAGAGAAAGTGTTGGAAAATAACTGATGGAGCAATTCAACAAAGTGACTTCAAGTGGCAACATTAGATATCTAAGTGGGCGCCTGACTTATCAGACAATGGGGCTGCCTCCTGCGTCAACGTTCAGTGACAAGCTGTAAAAAAATGAAAAATCATTGTTTTCCAAAGCAGGGTTTGTGGTGGTTCAAGTTGCCTTAGTCATCATTTTAAAACCTTCACTTTTTTTTTGTTCTTGTTGTCAACATGAGATTCCAAGAATTTGAATCCCGGATCTTCATACAAGAAGCCTTGGGGTCATAGCTTAGAATTGTAAATTCGCTTTTGCCGAAAACCTAATGCCATATATTCTACTCTGCAGAAACATTGTCCAGATACTCCACCAAAATAGTTTTGTGAAAAGTACACAATAGATATTTGGATGTTCTATGCAAAATTAGATGTGAAGGTTTATGCATTTGTATATTTTGTTTTTCTAGGGTTGCCATATAATAAAGAATTTTCATAATGTGAAACCTGAGGGCATGGACTTGACCTTCCTCATTCCCTTGATTTCAAATAATGGGAATTACACGTGTGTTGTGACATATCCAGAAAATGGACGCACCTTTCACCTCACCAGGACCCTGACTGTAAAGGTGGTAGGTAAGCGTGATCTGCGTTAAGCACACAGTGCGATAATCTGGCTCTGGCTCTTTGTAACATACTACACACACAGTTTTTGACTGTACTATTTTCAGGGCCTGCATCAGTTCCATGTACAAAGTAAGCATTCGTAACTATTGCTGTTGCTAACTGCTGGGATTGGTGAGTGAAGGAAGCATGTTGGGAATGAAAAGTGCCAGGCACACTGGTGACTGGTGTTCAGGTTGCGTTGCTTCCCCATCGTAGCCATGTTGGACCGTGTTCTCAATCTCTTATTGTGTTCTTTTGGATTATGACTATATAATAGTTGAGAATTTTGAAAATAATGTACATAGGCACTGATACATGTCATGGAAGTTTGTGGAGACTCAATGATTGGTGTTAATATTGGTATTAAAAAGTGTTTTACTTGAATTAGGTAAACTAACTTTCTCTTTCTTTCTTTCTTTCTTTCTTTCTTTCTTTCTTTCTTTCCTTCTTTTCTTCTTTCTTCTGTTTCTTTCTCCTTTTTGTCACTCCAGAGATTCATCACATGGTCTGTATGTCAATCGACATCCTCAGGCCATTTTTGGTATTTTTAATTTTGAGACAGTGTCTCACTGAGTTGCTGAATTTCCCAGGTTGGGCTTGAACTTGCCACCTTCCAGTCTCAGCCTCCTGGGTTGCTGCCACCAATCCCAGCTAAACTATATCTTTCTACTTCCTGGAACTTCTATTGCTATTGCTGTAGGTGCTCTTTCAGTTGTTACTTAGCACGGACAACCAGGGTGAGAAATGAGAAATGGGAAGACCAGAGCCTTTGCGCACTGAAGACTCCTAGCAAACCCAGAAATCCAAAGAATTTAGTGTCAAGATGTGAGACTTTTAAGCACAAGTTCTCAGTGACACTGTGCCTAGTGTGTTTACAATGATCATGTATGTGGGTGATGTTGTTCCATACTGATCTTTTATTAACTGGAAACATTGAGTACCAGGAACAGGATGTAGCTTGTTTAGAGACACTTTGTGAGTTATTGGGATAAATCATTTCAAATCTTTGGCCTCTATTCAGTTTTTTCCTACTACTTCGACACCAGATTCAGTGTAAATCATGTACTAACACATAAAAAGATTTTAACACTGTACAAATAAAATTTAAATCAAATAATTTTGTAATCACTAGTCTTGCTCTGCTCACTTCTGGAGTAATGCTAGGGTGGGGATTTATTCAGGAGGAAAAGAAATACTCCTGAGTTAATCTAATGTGAATGGATTTTTAGAAGTCAAACGAATTTCTTATCTAAGCTTGTATTCATCTAGCAGTTGTTTCTAATACATACCATTAAGTATAACCATTCTTAAAAAGTTGGGAACCAGTGCTTTTAGATATGAATATTGATAGAAAGAATGAGTGTTATTTTTTAACCCAACTTCCAAGCAACATAAATTCTTTAAAAAAAAAGCTGTGCAATCTTCAATATTTTTATACCACTGGTGGACTCTTTAATATGTATTACTTAATTTATAATACACTTTATTTTTTTATTTAGCCTCATTTCAGTGTTAAGGAATATTTTGCTTTTCAAATGTTAAATAATAGCTCAAGTTCATATGGTTAGTCTATAGCCAAGTCAAGTTGAGCCTGGTTAATAAATCTTTGAAAGCTGTACTATTATGTGCTATATCAAAAAGTCTCTTCAGAGTGTTTTTGTTTCAACTTTGGAATATAGACTATTATAAAGAATAGAAATTTCATGAATGGAAATTCAACTAAGAAACACCAGGCAGGTAGATCTGTTTGCTGCCCTTAAACTTGTGACTTTTAATTTTCGATTTATGTATGCATTCATTTAATAGTTATTTAATGAGATCCCATAGTAGACAATTTGAATATTTTGAAAAGAAATGTTCAGATCACAACTAATGTTCCTCTATGCTAAACTGAAGATATACAATTACCATCATACTGTATGGTAATTTGTCACCTGTAAAAAGAAGGTATATGGAGAGGAAACAATCAATGAAGACTTGAAAATAATGAATTGTTAATATGAGAGGTCTATCTCACAGAAGCTTTGAAAGTCAAGAACACTAGTAATAGTAAAACTATCTATCCTGAAACAGTGAAAGAAATTCAGTACTTTTGGTGAATTCCTTCACAAAAGGAAGCCTGTTCCTGTATGCTCACAACAGTTTGTCACCAAATGTGCGAATTTTTCATACCAAACAATTCTCCAAATTCCAACAATTTCAAGGCTCTTTCCAACAGGATTGCCTCCCTGCCCTCCCTGCCACAACACACCCTGGTCACTAGTTACAAGCAGTGGGCTCCCTGGTTACTGACACTGCTGTCCCACTTGATAACAGATTGAGTCACCCCCACAACCTCCTTCTTAGGGAATATGGTTTTTCTGTAAAGGCTCACAAAACTCAGGGAATCATCTCACTGAAATTTACTAGTTCGTCATAAAGGATATTTATAATAAAAGATTTAAGTTAACAGCCAGGGAAAGAGCGACATAGGGCCAGGTCTGAAAGGGTCCTGTGTATGTGGTAGCGGTGTAGCCCACCCATTTTTCTGTCCTTAGAGATCGATGTGTTGGTTCACCAACTGGGAAGCACTCCAAAGGCCATTGCTAAGAGTTTTTGTGGAGATTTCATTACATAGACACAGTTGATTAATTTATTGAAGATCAGTGATGAATTCAATCTCCAGCCCCTCTCTCCTTCCTGGAGCTTGGAATGATTTGGTGCTGAAAATTCAAGCCTATTAGCCAAGACTTCTTTGGTCTTTCTTGCTACCAATCCTCAATCTGAAGCTATATATATCAAACCACCACCCATCTCATTAGCAAAAAAACCCACACACTCATTACTCCAGAAGGTTCAAGGGTATTAGAAGCTTTGAGTGGGGAACTGGCAACTAATCTCAAGTTCATAGGAACCAAGACAAGAATTATTCACATTAGCCACACCACTCAGGAAATCAAAAAACTTCCAGGAGCTCGATATCACGAACCAGTAACGTACACCAAATATGTATTTTTCAAGATGTCATGCTTTATTTGCTTGCATCAAATGAAGTATGATAATTGAATGTTTGTTATACTATGGACCGTCGTGAAAACTGAAAAACTGTACTAAAGAGTTTGTGGGCAAGGCTTAAGGAAGAATTTTAATAAGGCTACCTGATTTAACATCATCTCTTTTTTATATTTTTTATCGCAGGCTCTCCAAAAGATGCCGCGCCCCCTGAGATCTATTCCCCCAATGATCATGTGGTCTACGAAAAAGAACCAGGTAATTATAGCTGTGCTTCTGAGCTTCAGTTAGATGCTTTAATTATGAGAAATGGCAGTGTCACTTGTGAAGCAGCATGACTTTAAACGGAAGTGTTGTCGGGAAGCAAAGCCACTCCGTGGGTAGCTCAGGCGAGCTTCAAGGCAGCTTAGGGATTCTTTGCCGTCTCTCGGCTGCTTCTCCTTTTCCTCTAGCAGACTTCCTCTGGTGATCAGTGATTTCTATTTAATGCAAACTTGACTTTGCTCAGGGCTTTGGTTTGCCGAGGGTGCAACATGAGCACAAGACGTCTGCTAAGCCTCTTCTCCTCTACCGAAGGGCAGAGGGTAGTCTTGGTGGCAGATCTGTGACTGCCATAGGACAAATGGATAGAGCTTGTGAACCTGAATTCAGAGCATTTTTTAATGTGGACAGTGGCTCTCACAGTCTTGTACTAGTTCTCATGATTTTTCAATCTAGGCAAAGATCATTTACAATGAATCAAATAAGAGATGACTTTTGTTCTTCTGCTTCAAAGCCTTCACCATTGAGTGAATTTAAAAAATCACAGAAAATGCTACTCTTGAAAACAAAGTCCAGAGACAATGAGTGATTTAAAAGCGTGCGTTTAAAGACGACTAAAGGGGAAGAAAATAGAACAACAATAGAAAAACAAAAGAAAACATTAACATTAGTTTGCAAATTTTATTTTCCTTATTAATAAATAAAGTTAACAACAAACTAGGAACCTTATGAATCTCAAACAAACTGAGTTTCTTAGAATTAGACATGGTGTTGTATTGTAATGCAAACATGCCTCACACTGTCAGAGCAAATTTTAAGATCACCTAAGTATGTTTCATCTATGTTATGTTTATAAAATATTGCTAAATTCATGTACATTCTGTCTTCCTCAGTGAAATATTAGTAGAGAAAATTGAATTGGAAAGACCTAAGGGTCATGTGATAGAATGAGTAATACAAAACGACCACTCAGATCAACTTCCGTTCTCATTGGGCTGGCAGTATAATTTGTCTGCTAAACCTGTGTACTTTTTGCGAATGAAAGAAGTCAATATTAATAGCTAACCAAGAAAACATGCATAAAATAAGATTTGTTCTTGGCAAGCTGAGATGGGAGGTCCTGTTCTGTAAAACAGGAATTTAAAAAAATCTTATTATCTTTGATTAAGATTAAATAAGAATATTAAACGATGTAAATATTTACCACAGTTGTCTGTCTAAAGTTCTCAGTGAGCGTATTGTGGCCACCACTATTGTCACTGCTGGTCTCTGTCCCTGGTGACTTCCCCAATATCTTGTTCCATCTCTGACGGATACTTTAGCGTTTCTATTTCTGAGGCTATTGAGTAGCTGGAACATTTTAAAATGAAGGCTTCTTGGCCAGTTCTCCCTGTGATGATACATCCCATCTCCCTTGGGTAAGGAGCAAAGACTTCCAGGATCTGTCTTTGGCCACACTTTATTTATTGTGGGACAGAGCTAAAGGTTTGGCATGAAAAAGGATATGGTCAGAGCCTTTGTCAGAAACATTGCTTAGTTTAAAACGTGATTAGATTACAGTAAAAATAGTCATTCTATGATGTAATTTACCTACTTGTTTTCTTTTTTTTTTTTTTGATTGGTTGTTTTTTGGAATAAAGTTAAATAGAATTTCATTGGAGTCCACAGAGATGTAGATTAATATAACCATGTGAATGTTATGCACCGATGGGTTAGCGTGGATTGAGTTCATGTGCTAGAGTGTTTTTGTTTTTGTTTTAGGAGAGGAGCTCGTCCTCCCTTGCAAAGTTTACTTCAGCTTTCTGAAGGACTCTCACAATGAGGTTTGGTGGACCATCGATGGAAAAAAGCCTGATGACGTCACTGTCGACATAACGATTAATGAAAGGTATCGGAAGGGCAGACAAGGACGTGACTAATCTTGTCCCTCACAGTCAGGCTGCTAGTTGGACACTAATCATGGAGAGTAACGATTCATTTTTGCCCATTATTCACAAAAAATTGCCAATATTTTCACCACTTTGGTGGCCCCCGTTTCCAAAGTATGATTACTGGACTTGCAATCCAAAGGCCCACGAGACCTGATGGTGACTATTTAAAAAGCTGGATTATTTCAAAAGTCCTGAGTTTCAGCATCTCCACCGTTGTGTACCCATAGTGCACTACCATGTTGTTTCAAGTCCTTAACATTCACACATGTATGATATTCACCTCAATTCTTCATAGGAAGTAGGTAGATTTTATAACTTTTACGAATGAAAAGGCTATAACATAGGATTTTGGATACAGTAACGTAAGTAGGCTCTTCTTTGCCTGGGTCCCATTGTTTGTTATGACCTATTAGGGCCTCAGATAGCTGTGTTTAGTCCTTATATTGGCTTAGTTATGTGCCTCCTATCTTCTTCCTACTCAAGTGTAGTATCATTGTTTTTTAAATGTTGAATAAATGCATATATGTTATTGACATTTCATTTAAAAACAGGTGAATGATGTTAGAGCTCGCCATGAACTTAAATCATTTTATTCTTTTTTACTGATGTGTCTTTGTGATATCTAATAATTATACTTATCACAGGGAACTGGTTGGCATGTAGATATTTGCTTTTCCAATTCTTCCTTTCCTTCATGATTTTTAAATCAGCTGGCAGAAAAGGAAAATATGGGATTTTGGAGACAGACGATTTCTCTGTCAATGAATTATACCAGAACAATTAATTCATGACAACTACTAATAAAATGAGTACCTGATCAGTTACATAACAAAGTAATTCTAAGACCATGAAATTTATTACTCACATGCAAATACATCTTAACCTACTTGAATTTTTAAAATTTAAAACCTATCTTTTTTTCTAACAAGTACAACTTAGTGCAGAAATTATAAAGTCGATGTTTTGCATCAGGTGCTTTGTGCCTTACAAGGTTGGTTTGGGGGCAGTAACAACAGCGCAGGCATTGCGGTGTAATGTGGTAAAGCCAGGGGTGGGAAGGACTAGATAGCCGAGGAATTTAAGAAGGGATTCAGTCAGTTTTGAAAGTCAATTTAGGAGCTCCAGAGGTTAACAAAAATCAAGATTCGAAGATGGCATAGAAAATAGCTGGAAAAGTGAATAGCAGGCGAGAGGAGCAGAACTTAATGGCAGGGACAGAAAAGGCTTCCTGAAGCTGAGCTCTGTTTCTTTGCAGATCAAATTTATGAAAGATGTGCTGGAGGCTCCCAGGGGGAGTTATTGATCATTTCAGGAATTCTGACAGTTGTACTCCCATCTTCACAATAAGAATGAGTACTAATGAAATCCTGGTGCCCCTCCTTGCTGTGACTGAAACACGCTGTCGGTATTCATAAGAGCATAGGAGTTAAGCAAACCCAACCAGAGCCTTCAGTCAAACTTTTATTTTTCCCTCACTTTATTTTATCAGAGTGCATTTGTGATATACAGTGGTTCCGTTAAACTTGAGAATTTTTTATATAAACATATCATGTCGGCTTCACATTCCCTTCCCCTCCCCCCCTCTGTCATCCTCCCGGCCTCCCAATATCTCACCGTCTCTATTACTTATTGAATACAATGAGTTTCTCACATTAGAAAAACCATGTGATTTTAATCTATTGATTCTCATTCACTTCATTAGACATAATGGTCTCAAGGCATACCCACTTTCCTGCAAATGACTCACATCTATCTGTCTTTAAGACAATGTAGTACTCTATCATGCATACATGACCTTTTTTCATTCACTGCTCTATTGATGGAAATGTTTGCACCTCCCACAATTTAACTGTTATTAGTCGTGTTGCTATAAACATGGGTATGCATGTTTTTTTTTTTTTCTTGCAAGGTGCCTTTTAACTCTGTTGAAATGATACCTAGAAGAGACACCACTGGAAGAAATATAATATCTATATTCAGTTTTTTGAGGAATCTCCATCTGTTTTCCATAATGGTTGGAGCAGTTTACCACTAGCAATGTAAAAAGGGTTTCAAGTAAGCAGATATCTCAGTGTTGTTTTGATTTGCATTTCTGTAGTGTCATCTTTACATCTTTAATTGAATATTTTTTTCATGTTTTTTTTCCAGCCAAGCTTTTAAAAGTGACAGACAGTAAGTCTAATTTAACAGAGAATCCAGCTGGCATTTGTAGCTACAGGAGCAAAGAAGTTCAAAGGGATTTTAAATCTTGATCTTAGACCCAAGGGACTTGATCTTTGACTATTGAGGCTTAGATATATTTATTTTCACAGTTTTTATTTTTTTTTCTTTTATGTGCAGTTTCTTCTCTTTATAAGTTAGGATTTAGCCATGACCAAAATATTCTGTGCTCAGAATCCAAACTTGTGAAATGACTGAAGGCCAGCAGCTTTGCTTGAGACCTTGAGGTCACAGCCTACGTGAACACTTATTAAACCCTGTTCTGATATTATGCATAAACATATCTATCCTCTGTACTCCCCGTGCAATGCACCGTGTAGGCATTACCGCTTTCCTCTATTAGAAAGCGGGAACAGAGGACAGGAGAAGATGCGTTACCTTGCCGAATTACGTGGCAACAAATGGCAAAACCAACGTTCCAAACCAAAGTGGGGTGTAGCCACAGAAGTTTCCTTTCAATCCAAACCAATACAGCTCTCCTCCCCAGGTGTCTGAGCAAAGGATGCATTCGGCTTTGAAGATACAGCTGTGGTAGGAAGGTGCGCCCTGTAAAGAAGGGTACTACTATGGAGCTATTTCCCGGTTGGAGCCAGTCTGTTCCAGGCGACGCCGCTCATCAGCATTCCCTCTGCCCTCCTGTGGAGTGCTCCTCTGATGTGCCCACAGTGCACAGCCCTTGAGTCTCATGAGTGTTCTGATTTTCTTTCCTCTCCGTGTAGTGTGAGTTATTCTAACACGGAAGATGAAACAAGAACTCAGATTCTGAGCATCAAGAAAGTCAGCGTGGAGGATCTCAGGCGCAACTATGTCTGCCATGCTAGAAACACCAGAGGGGAAGTCGACAGAGCTGCCAAGGTGAAACGGAAAGGTAATGGATGCTCGGCAGGTGAAGCCGTGTACTCCAAATGTACCTCGGTGGTGAATAGGGGAGTAGCAGGAGACATTGAGGGCGAGCGAGCCTGCACCTAGAACAGCATCTCACGTGTAACACTGAAGCAAAATTGAATTGAAATGAATTGAATGAAAAGTCCTGGGAGGTTTCCATCTGCATGTGGATATGATGCTCAAGATATTACTTGCCCGTCCTGCGTGAGCATCCCAGGGTTCTGGGATTACAGGCAGGCACCACCACCACTGTATTATTATTATTGTTATTGTTATTATTATTATTATTACTTTTAAATTTGATGAAGCACAGAACTGAGCTGAGAGCCTCCCGTGTGCGTAGCAATTGCTCTGTCACTGAGTTACATCCCTGGCCCCTCAAAATATTTCTAGTAGGGTTAGTGCCTTAATTCCCCAATTTATAAAATTATATGGTCATTATAGTGAGTCATAATTTTATATCTATACAATCATGAAAATGTAAAATGAGCAAAATATTCAAAGCTACCAAGTATGTAATAAAACTGATTGTCAGATATGATTGGTAAATTCTGAGATCGCTGTTAGAAATCATTGATGGCAGAGCCCCAAGAGTCACCAAAGACCATATGAATTAATGCTTTTGGATTGTTTCTTGAATAAATAGCAAAGAATTACATACTTATTGATTGGAAGAGGTGTCTATCATAATGAAACAGAAAGAGCAACCTTCTAGTTGAACACAAGTCGCTGAGATACAGAATATTACTTCTCAAAAATGATTTCAAAAATATCATACTAGGTACTCTGTATCAATATTCAGGTACTTTCATTACATACTACTAGCCCTAATTGCTAAAATGAAAATGAAACTTTGATTTAAAATGTTGCAAAATGATTTCTGTGTTAACATTACTATATTTTTCTATAATAAATAAATATTAAGAAGCCTTCCTGTGTGAGCCGTTGCTCTGAATCAACTGTCTAAAGATCCCTTTGATTTGCTCCCTTAACACAGGATGCCAGTCCATTAGTATCTTCCAGAATGTTTCCCAGGGATCTGGCAAAAAGTGACGATGACATCATATATGTTGCCAGGGCTTTCGGAGCCATCTTTAAATCTTACTACTTCACAGAACTTTAACTATTTAGGTCAAGGGTAAAAGAGGACTGGCTGCTCATTGTTCCAGTTCTCACTGGGTCTGGCCCTTTCTTTTAAAGTTGATGGATGAATAGAATAGTCCTGGCTGCTTCATTACACATGGCGAAGTAGTGAGCAAGGCCGGGAGAGTGCAGACCCATCAAGAGATCTTGGTGGATGCCTTGTTGCTAAGTCCCTGCCTGTTCCTCTTAGAAGCCACTGGAAAGAGCGCCTGGTGTGAGCAGTGTCCCGTTATCACTTCCTAAGAACTCTGCTGAGAAGCACCAGAGTGACACTCGCCGCTCGCACTCTGCTGAATACAGGCAGCCTCTTGAGATTCTGGTGTCTATGTGTCCCCTGACTTTGAAAAAGCCACTGAACTCTCTGAGACTCGGTTTCTGTATAAAGTAGCCAAAATAATACCAGTCCTTCATCAGGTTGTTTTAAAATGCTAAGAACAGGTACTGGTATATATGAATATACTGGTATACTGGTATATGAATATACTGGTATACTGGTATATATGAATATATCTCATGATTAGGACCACACTTATGTTTGCTGTCATTATTATATCCATGGGTTTCAGAGGTGTTATTTAAAAAAGGCTTTCAAATAAAAAAGGGTCATTATAGCCTAGATTAAACAAAATCAGTCAAGTTTCTTCAGTTTAGGAACCCTTAGAGTTTTTAATACACTAGAATTTGATATGAATATCATTGGGAGGTTAGTTTATTATAGGCAGGATGTTTTCAAATGTAATTTATTCCAGATTCCATAAGTTTGGGACATTCTAGGGACTCCTTTTCTGAGGCATGTATTCGTGGAAACCAATCCATAGGATGTCATAAACTATGAAGTTACTGTCAAAAGATAAAATCAAAATGACCAAGTACAATGTTTTATGCTTTTATTTAATTTTAAATGTTTTTATCCAGATTGTGAATTTATTTCTATGACCAAAAGATCTTTTTTAAAAAATCGATGAAGTTCATTTTATTATATCAATTCTTTTTGTGGATATGTATTTTTAAATCTCACATTAGCAATTTTTGGCCACATTAGGTTAGAAAGAGAAATTTGAATTATTTCATTGAAAAATTTGTAGATTTTTCTTTTTATCCTTGGGCATGTGATCTCTTTCAATATAATCACATAACATGCTGTATAGGAAAGAGTTGTAGATGTTATTTTGTTTTCCCTAATACCCAGTTATCCAATTGAAGATTTTTTTCCTTTTTGTCCTGAATTGTTTGTGAAACCATCCAGAAATATCAATTGACTATGAATTGAGCCTGTTTCTGCAGTCTCCCTCCTGTTCTGTGAATTTGTTTGACTACTTTAGTCTAGTACCATGTTATCTTGATCATCATAGCTTTGCAGTGTGATGATATCAGATACTCCATATATATCTTTCTCCTGTTATTTTTCAAGACGACTTCACTGTATTACAGACCGTGTATTTTTTTTTCACAACGATTTTAGTATTAGCTTGTCAACTTATTCATAGAAAACCCGATTGGGATTTTGTTGGCGGCTGTATTAGGAGATGTAAATTTTAAAGAACTGAAATCTTAAAAATGCTGCATTTTCTAACCCATGAGCACTTGTCCATTTATTTGTGTCTTCATTAATTTTTCTCAGATTTTTTTGTTTAAAAACAAGTAGTGCCCACATGTCAGATTTATACTGAAGTAGTTTGGCTTTTGATCAAGTATCATAATAATACTTGTCAAAATTTCAATTTCTAATGACTCATTGTTAAAGCCTCCAAGGCAAATGTTTAATTTCTATGTGTTGATCCTGACCTTTTGAATCTCCGAGATTCATTAATGAAAAGAGTTTTTTGTTGGTTTTGATCTTTTGTTTTCTTTGGATGTTCTGTGCACTTGATCCTTTTACCCCAAAATAATAAAAAGATATAGATTTTTTCTGCCCCCAAATTATACTTTTTATTAATTTGACTATCTCTTTTAAGCCTCCAGTACAGTGAACTCTAGAATTTGTAAAAGTGACCATCTTGGCATCATCCCCAAATTTTAAATATACTATGATTGTCTCTTATCTGCAAGAAGACTTAAGTATCTATTCTTAATTTTCTGAAAGCCTTTCTCTGTTCAATGAGAGCATGGAATCTTGATGAATTCTTCACTCCTGTTCTGGAGGGGCGCTTGTGACTTTTCTTTTGTCATAGTGATGTTTTCTAGTGACTGATTCTGAAATGTTTATCCCTTCTTCACTCCTCCTATAGCATTCTACATCTATATAAATTGGGTTTTTTACATACGTTTTTAAATTTGATTTGCTAATGTTTTGTTAAAGAGTTTTGTTTATGTTAGATTGCTGCTAATATCTGGGATCTTAAAATACATCTTGCAATGTCTTAGACTTGTGTCAGAGTTATGTTAGCTTCATGAAATGATCTGGGGAATAACCCCATCTTGTTGTTTTTATAATGCCTATATGTGAGGCTGGCGTTATTTCTGACCCCTTTCTTTGTTTTCTTCTTTCTTTCTTTCTTTCTTTCTTTCTTTCTTTCTTTCTTTCTTTCTTTCTTTTGAAACAGGGTCTCAGTCTGTAATCCAGGCTGGTTTTGAGCTCACTTTGTACCCCAGATAGGCCTCAAACTCACAACAATCCTCCTACCTCAGCCTCCCAAATGTTGGGAGTACCAGTGTGCAACACCACGACTGGCTTCTGTGGTGCTGGGGGATCAAACTCAGGGCCTTGTGCCTGCTGTGGAAGCAACTCTAACCACTGTGTTGCTCCTCCAGCTCTTGGCTCAAATGTTAAAAGAATTCCATTTTAAGTATTTGCATCTGGTATATTCTTTAGAGGAAAACTTTTAATTATATATTTAATTTTTCTAGAAGTTATTCTGACTTTCACTTTCTTGTTGTGGAAGCTTGGGATTTTTTACTTTCAAGAATTCTTTTCCAATTTATCTGACTGATCACATCACAAGAATGCCCTCTTTATTCCAGTATCTTTGTCTGGAACTCTCAGTAACACTCTGCTGTGAATCCCACTGGGAGTTATTTGTGCTTGTAATCACTTTGTTCTTTACTATTTGCAATAGATATTTCCCAATTTTACTATTTTTTCAATGAATAAACGTCTTTTCATTGTTTTTTTAGTTGCTTATATATTTGGTATTTCATTAACTGTACTCATTAATTTTGGTTTTGCTAACTTGGTATGAAATTTCTTCTTTTTTCTATCATAAAATGAAAGCTAAGATAATTGATTTTAAGCAATTTTTCTTTTCTACTGTAGGAACTAGAAGCTATGCACTTCTCTCCAAGGATTTCTTGTTTAGAATTAAAGAAGCATATTTTCCTTGTTATCAGTTCAAGAAATTCTCAAACTTTCCTTTGCATTTTTGGTTAAACCATGGATTATTTACAAATATGTTAATTTAGAAATGTTGTATATTTCTGTTATTTTTGATTATAGTATGTTGAAGATATATTATTTTGGAATCAACATTTTTTTAAATGTTATTTATTTTATTTATTTTTTGAGATAGGATCTTGCTCTATAGTCCAGGCTGGTCCTGAAGTCACTGTAGAGCCCAGGCTGACCTTGAACACATGGCAATCCTCCTGCCTCTGCCTCCTGAGTCCTGGGATTACAGAAATGCACTACCATACTCAGCTTATGTGGTACTGGGGAATAGAACTCAGGGCCTTGGGCTCGGGCGTTATGTTTGCTGTTGATCAAATATCTTGTGATCATACAGATTGTTGTTTAAGTCTAGGTAATCCAGAGATAGCTGTGAATGTTAAAGTCAGAGAGAGCGCTTCTCTGATTTAGAACCACCTGAGAAGAAGGTGTGATGGGGTTGGAAAAACATGAAGTTTGGCTCCAGGCTGACCTGAGTTCAAGTTGTCACTCTGGTGTTGAGTATATACCTTCTTTTCTCTTTTCTCTTCCTTCAGGTGCCCAACTTCCTGAGGGTCAGTGAGAACTGAGAGGCTGGGTAAAGAGTACACACAATTTTGATTTATGATTTTTAATTTGATTCTTTTGTGACCACATACACATACTCCTTATTGACGTCATTGATTTTTTTTTAAGTCTGTTGATATATTTCATTAAATCCTTAAATATTGCCTATTGTGTTAAATATTTCACTTGTCATTGAAAAGGATATAAATTCTGCAGATTTGGGGCCTGGTGTTCTATAAATGTTTGCTAAGTTGGCTGGTATAATATTCAAAACTTTAACCTTCTGAGGCTGGAAGAATGACTCAGTGGTTAAAGCACTTGCCTAGTAAGCGCTAAATCAAGTGCTAACCCGAGTTCGATTCCCCAGCAGCACATAAGCTGGGCGTTGGGGTGCATGCCTGTAATCCCAGGGAGGATTAAGCAAAAGAATTACCTTGCCAAGGCCAGCCTGGGCTATTCACTGATTAAGAGAGAGGTTTTGAACTCTTTACATCTAATATGGCTTTCTCTAATTTCCTTTCAGTTTGGCCAGTATTTATCCCATGTGCTTTTATTATTTAGCATATGCAAACTTCAGTTAGAATATCTTTTTGGTTAATCAACTCTTAAATGACCAATTATCTGTGCTTTCTTATTACAGTGCACTCCACCAAGTATCAACTTAGCTCTTTCAGCCTTCTTATACTTAGTATTTGCAAGGTATATCTGGTTCTATTCCTTTATTTTATCTGTGTCTTTATGATAGTATACATCTCATGTGTAGCATATTACTGAGTCTTGAATTTTTAATCTAATCTCTTTTTTCTGCCTTTTAGTTTGAATGTTTAATCCATTTATCTTTAATATAATTATTTGCTGGCTTTAATTATTCCATCTTGCTACTTCTTATTTTCCTATTCGACCTGTGCATTATGTTATTCTCCTTCCTTCCTTCCTTCCTTTCTTTCTTTCTTTCTTTCTTTCTTTCTTTCTTTTAGAGAACATGATGTTTTTTTGGTATTTTATTTCAACTTTTTTGGGGTACTGGTTTTACTTTTGTCTTGTACTTCATCCATCTTTTTCTCTAGAATTTACCATAATTACTTGTTTCGCATATAGTAGGAGATACCAGAATATACTCTTATGATTTTTTTGCTTTAAATATACATATGAAATGAAACCATGAGTTGAGACGAGAATTTTCATTTATTTGCATATTTTTCTGTTCTGGTACTATGCATGCATGGCACCATTTTAGTCTCAAAAATGGTTTAATATTTATGATGATGCATATCTGATAGTGGTACACCCTCTCAGCTTTGTTTTAATATAAAAGTATCATTCATCTTCGTTTTTTCTATTTCAACACTTGCTTAAGGAAGTTTTCTAATGCATGGAGAATTGAAAGAATCATACCACGAGCAATTGTACACTCTACATAGAGTCTAATATTAAAGTTTTGCTATCTTTACATTTTTCTCAAGCCCATTCTTCTTTCCTTCCATCAGCCCATTTTATTTTTTGATATCTTTCAAGTATGTCAGAGACATCAGTAAGTCATCACTTAAGTGTTTCAGCAATCTTGTCATCACTCTGATTTTAAATTTTGTTTGCAGCTCTTTTAGTGTTGGGGAAAACGTTTATATCACCTAATTTAATTGTGTCATTTGAAAAATTTTGAGACGTGACTGTATCTGCATAATCTTATATATCATCAAAGAACAAAATATTAGTGTCACCACAGAAAGTAGCTTCCTCCTGTCTCCTATCATCAGTTACTCATGAGCCCCGTACTCCCCTCATCGTTAGCATCATGACTGTTTTTGGTTTCTTTTTCAAAAGAGATTTTTTTTTTCCTTCTCTAGGAGTGTATGTACTTGGACCACGATGTTGTTAAAGTTCTTTCGCTCAGCAGATGTTCTCACTACTTTTTCATTCTTATATCTGTCAGTCATTTTCTTACCATGTTTGTGGAAAAGTGCTTTTTTGAAAGGATGTGTCGCAGTTTATTTATTCATCGACTGGGTCATGGAAATGTGGGCTGTTTCCAGTTTTGGCAACATGAAGCTTTGGTGGACATACTTCCTTCTATGTGGGTATTTGTTGGCGATATATGACAACTGCATCCACGTCTGGCGGTTGGTTCGCTACGTTCACATCACTTTTACTTTGCTCCCTTCCCCTGCTCTCCCACCACTCTCTGTTCCCACACTCCCTTCCTGTCTCCGCAGAGTCAACTTCTTTGTCTCCTATCAACTTGTTCTTTCCAATATTTCTGTTCTGTGTTTCTCATAAGATGTTTCATCTGTGAATACTCTCCTAGTCACTTTACGCATTTGTTGCTTTGACTTCTCTGAGGCAAATACTATCTTCGTTACTTATTTGCTGCTGTGAAGAGAATGCAAGACATCTAGAGTCTAAGGAAGGGAAGATTTGCCTAGCTCCTGGTTTCAGAGGGTCTCTCATGGTCCGTTCACAGGCTGCCTGCAATGGTGGAAGCATACAGCAGAGGCTGAAGAGCTGCTCACACCCTTGCAGATCGAAATCCGAGTGAGACTCAGCCAGAACCAGGCCTCTGCCTGGAAGAAGCTGTAACAATGTTTCCTTTTCCTTCCTTTACTTAGTTCAGGCTGCCAGGTGGGCTCCCAATACTCAGGCTGGACCTGCACCCCATAACCCACAAGTCCATAACTCAGACGTGAAAGCTCTGCCCTTGGCACCCCTCTCCACATAAACCCCAAACATCTGCCCCTTCCAGCCAGACCCCACGTCCCAACAGCACGTGGTTGCATAGATATTCTACTATATCCGTAAAGTTTGGGGGGACTCTCCAGACCTAAACCATAATAAATACCTCTGAGTGGGATTACTGGCTTACTTTTGTCAGAAACTATTACACCTTTTCCCCCTTGTACTCCCTTGCACAATAAGCTACCCAGAATCCACATCTATGACCTTTGGCATGACCATTCTCTTTGTTTTCAGCCATCATGGTGGACAAGTGGTGGGACCTCCTTATCGTTCTAATTTCTCTAAATACTGAGTGCTTTTTCTTTTGCTTCTTTCATGATGTGACTGCTTCCGTATTTTGTCTGTTATATAATTAAGTGGATTGTGTTTTGATCATTGAGTTACAGGAGATTCCCATCTTCGCAGGATACCGGTCCTGTCAGACGTGTTTTGCAAGTACATTTCCACTTCTGCTTCATCCTGGTCTCTTTCTTTGTGTGGACAGAGATGCTTCCTTTCAATGGAATGTTGCTAATTATTTTTTTTTCCTTTTATAGTTGTTGCTCTCTGTATCTTAAGAGAGCTTTGCTGTTTCAAAGTCAGAAACTTCTGCTGATGTTATTTGTTTAATGAATGACATGATGTAGGAATTCAGGTTTATTTTTCTTTATATGTTTATATCTACTGGTCCCAGGACAATTTGTTGGAAGGAAATACTGTCTTCATTACATTGCCTTGCCATTCTTCTTGATGCTCACTATCTATCTGTCTGTCTGTCTGTCTATTTGTTTATTTAACCAGAGGTTGAGCCCGGGGACTTTACACTGAGCTATATCCCCAGGCATTCTAGGTTATTTTTTTTTATTATTTTTTAGTTTTGATTTTGAGAATGAGTCTCCTTAAGAAACTCAATTTTCTGGGCTGGGCTTTACCTTGTAGTCCTCCTACCTTGGCTTCCCAAAATTCTGAGATTTCAATCCACCGCCATCTGACCTGGCTCTGTCATTTTAGATTAAATAATTTTATCTTTTAGCTCTCTGCACACTGTATTCATTTTCATCTGACTAATGCTATTTATACTATCAATTGGATAATTTTTAAAATTTTTATTATTTTTACATAAATCTCATTTTTTAAAAGATTTTCCTCCTCTTGATTTTTTGTTGTTGCTGTTTTGGTTTGTTTTTTTTTTTTTTTTTTTTTTTTTTTTTAGACAGGCCCTTATTCTGTATTACAGGCTACTCCTGAACTCAGTATGTAGCCTAGTATGGCCTTGAACTCAGAGCAATCTTTCTGCCTCAGCCTCCTAAATGCTGGAATTAGAGATGTGCATTACCACATGCAGCTATGTGGTGTGGGAAATTGAACTCAGGGCTTTGTTTTGGCTTGGCAAGTGCTTTAACCAGTGAACTATGTCTCCAACCCTTTTCATAGGTTTTAAGCAATTAAATTAGATTGTTTATATATATATATATATATATATATATATATATATATATATATATATATCAGATTGTAAGACATATATGTATTGTTGTATATATATCTTTTGATTTTTTTAAGTTTACATTTTTATTTAAATTTAAAAAGTTCTCACCTTCTATTTATTAAAACATTTCTTCCTATACCTCTAATTCTTTACATCTTGTGATTAAATTTTAAATTTAGAATATATGATTCAGCAGTTAATCATAAATCCCTGATACTTTCTTTTTTTTAATCCATTTTCTTTTTTTCTATTTGTTTTGGTGTCTTCTAGTGTGCGTTGGTATGTAGTTTTATGATATTTAATTTTCAGCCACTTTTCAGTGCTTTCCTCTTTTTTTTTTTTTTTTTTTTTAAGACAGGGTCTCGGTCTGTAGCCAATAGTCATCCTGAACACACTCTTGAGCCCAGTCTGGCCTTGGGCTCACAACAATCTTTCTGTGCTGGGATTATAAGCACGTACCACCATGCCAGGCTTATGTCTTATGGGGTGCCAGGGAATTGAACTCAGGTACTGACCATTTGATTTAGTGCTTGCGAGGTAAATGCTTTAACTGTCGAGCCATTCCATTCTCTTTTCAGTTTTTTAATCTCCATTTCTCCACTGGAATATTTCCATTGGTGTTGTTTATTTGCTTTCCACGATGTTTGTGGTCTTTTTTTTTTTTTTTTAGTTCAAAGACACATTGTAATGTGCAGTTGAAAGTAATTTTATCTAGTAATGATACCATCCCTGTCAATTCGGAGTCTGTTTCTGTTTGCTAATTTTTCCTCTGAATGTGGGTTGCACTCTTGTCTTTGCTTTCTCTCCTGTGTGATAGCTAATTATCTTATGTTAGACATTATGGATGTTATATCATTGAATGTCTGAATTTGGCAAGAATTTAGTTTTGTTCTATCAGGTAGTTAATTTCCTTACATAATAACTTGCTTTATTTCCTGCTTTAAAAAAAATCGTCTGTAATATTTGCTTTTGAGTGGTCAAAAATAACTTTACTACGGGGCTAAATTGGACCACTTCTAGTACACAGCTGTCAGGAGTGGTTGGGTAGCTAAACAGATTTCTTGCTTCTAAGTGGTCCGAATTCACTTGTCTCTAAAAGTCACATGCTTTAAAGTTATCCAATTTAATGCAGTTCTTTGCCTGATCTGGGAGAGTATCACCTTAAGTATTCACAGGTTTGTATTTGTCTAGAAAAGACTCCCAGGAAGGCCATGTGGATTTCCACAGTTGTTTTTCAAGATAACTTTTTCTCTCTAGTGCTTTGACCTGCAAAGTCGATCTAACCCAGTGCTCTTAAACCCTAATGCTTCTCTAGCTGCCTCAATGCAGCATCTGGGGTTTTGAGTTTTTGTTTGTTTCTTTGTTTGTTTGTTTGTTTGTTTCTTTTCTCTTTCTCTTTTATGCTACATAAAATCCACATTGCATAAGTTTTAATACAGTATAGCCAAGTCAGTAAGTTCTGCAGGTTGATTCAACCATAAGTCTCCTGTTTACCATCATTTAAATAAAGTGTGTTCTTCAAGTGAAATTCAGGAAAATAGTCATGACTACAGTTCCAGAAATCATCAGGAAGTCACAACCTTTAGCATAGAGTAGCCACAGGTCCTAAGGCAGGGAACACTTGGAAATTCAAACATCTGGCTTTTGGTTGGAGGACTCAATGGACAGTAAGATTCTACAATGAACACGAGTAACTTGGAATTCCAAGAGGAAGCGTGATTGTGAAATTAGAACTCAAAGTGAGGGAAAAACTAGCTCTGTGGAATTATCTGTTTTGACCAAGACTGGTTGGCTAGAAATGTGTGATTTGAAGCCAACTTGCTTTAGGACTGAAAAAAAAATGGAGGAAATTCTGACTCAAAAAGTAACAACAGGCACATGAGTGCTTGTGGCTGCATTCTGAATGAGATTATTAGTGACATTGAGAGGGAAGGATTTCAAAAGTCCAGTCTGATCAAATTGCATCACCCCTTTATGATTGGAAACATGTTTGGCCTGGGATTACATCAGAGTAAAATCATTATGCCAAAAGGCCAGAGGTTCTAGTGGGGGCAGACAGAAAATGTAGGTTGAAAGTCACCTTTTCCATCTGAGCAGGCACTGTGTCACATCAAAGAATTTTAGAGTACTTCCCATACATGATTAAAGCCATTTACAAAATCAGGCCGGGGGGTATTTATCTTAAGTGACCAATTAGTTAAATAGGACGGTGACTCCTTCATATCAAGATGGCTCCACCAAATACAGCCAGTGTATGACCTAAACAAAATTAAAAAGTCCCATTAGAAATAAAAGAGGAGGTAGTAAAACGAAGGTGATGGAAAGAAATTTAGGAGGGTGATTGACCTCTTGGTCATTGACCATGGCTGTGTTGACACGGAGAAAAATCCATTTCAGGTACTTATAGTCACTGATCATCCACACTCGCTTCCTGAATGATCTAGATAAACAAAGTGTCTATCCAGAGAAAGCAAAATGAGATTGTGAATTATCTCAGTGTGCTCTTAACATGATGTGTACCCAGAAATGCCAGAGGCACAAGGATTCTTATGCCAGTTACCTGATTGATCTTAGCAAATTCTCACTAACTACGCTGCCATTGCCTCTGGCGTTTTATCAGGCAGTTTTCTCATGTAAAAGGACCATTACTTATAGAAGAAGAGTATATCGTACTAATTTTGCACTGCTGAGTTCCAGGCTATACCTGAGGCAGGATTAATATCCTGGTCTTGGAATAATGAACTCAAAACTCTACAGCTTGCCCTTTAATTAAAGATCTTGAGGCTGATTTCTAAGTGCGTACCTCTTTCTCCTTAGGGTAGATAATTATTCTGAATTTTTTTCCCCACTAGGGTATGGTCTTTCTATGAACCTTATGATGTATTGTTCAATAATACCTTGCACTTTGAAGTTTCAGGTTGTCTACACTAATTCCAGCTTTGAATCCATTTCTCCCATCCTTGTTTCGGCAAACAATATGTGCAGCACTACTCCATGTGCTTAGAGAAGCCTTTTCTCACCACCCTAGCTAATTACGTCTCCGGGACAAATCTTGTCCCTCAGTCACTTTTGTCATATCCTCTTCATATTTCGCATTGATCACTTTTAAAATAGCTTGGCTCCTTTATTTTCTTATGTACTTGCTTCCCTGAGTTGGACTGTTATCCTCAAAACGATGGAGAACATTTCTGTCTTATCTCCAAAAGCTTTTGGAAAACAGCAGATGTCAATGTGTAATTATCAATCAAGTAATACCTGAGAGAAGCTGGCTTGCCTTCACATCCAGCAAACATTCTACTGCTTTGTCAGAGGAATAAGCCATTAAATGAAGTTCCTGATTCTTTGTAAAACACTAGACTTCTTTTTTGATGGAAGTGTAAAATGTTTTATCTGGAAATGTTCATGCAGATCGTAGATTTTCTAGGGATAGAATGGAAGAAAAACAGTCTTCACCTAAAAAGGAAGTAACATAGGAAGAGTATGAATGAATCTTTTAATGATAAGAGTAGAAAACACGTAAACATATTATCATTTAATAACAAAACCCTAATGGAATTATAAATTCAAAAAGAAAGGCAATTTCTACAGGTAGAACTCAAGTTACAAAGTTTTATTCATAAATTAAACAAACTACTGACATTTGAACATGAACTTGAAAACCCAAAAAGAGAATAGAATTCTCCAGTAGGAAGTCACAGAGTCAGCAAGGGTGTGACATTAAGTCTTACTATATTTTTGAGAAAAAAGGTAAATGCAGTTAAAACAGGACAGTGGCCAATAATTTGATGTAGCAAGCATTCTACAAGGCTGATGAGTTATTTTTCAATTTCCTATGAAATAGAAATTGCCTCACTCTGCTTCTGATAGTTCAGAAAAAAATCTACTAAGGTATCTATACTATAAAATATAAATAGCTAATGGGAAAAAAGTCTACAAATCAATATTGTTAGTCATTCTTTGGAACTTGCATTCTTGAACTGTGGACATGGTGGATGCATTTATAACAGAGTACATTCACCATTTTGTGCATCCCATTTCTGCCAAAGAAAATAAGATTTTTGAAGCTTGTATGTAAGATCTTTCACATGACATTGGGCAAATTAAAATTAATGGAAACACACCTGAAATTTTTACTCAAATCAGCTACTCCAATAATTAAAATTTTCCTGGTATCATATGCTTCTCCAGGTAGGACTTCTGGGACTCCATCCCAACAGATTGCCAATCACAGAATGAAATGACAGTATTTCAAGAATATTTTAAGATGATTTAAGTATCAAATTGTGAGTTGTATTAGATGTTGTTCTAATCCTTCCAGGGTTAAGATTCTCTTTTAATTTGTGTGTCACCAAAGTTTATTCAAATTATTTCATGGTAAAAGAGTTTCCAAGCCCTATCTAGACACACATAAAAAAGTAAATATGACACAATCTGGTATCAAAAAATAGTTCCAAAACTGCACCATCTTAATTTTGCTAATTTGCACATATAGTTAAACCCATGGCTCTACTGCTTGACTTCTCCAGCCACTGCAGGACAGTGGGCCCCTGAGATCTCTAAATGGAAATTGAACTGGTTTTGTTATTATTGTTACCAGTGTTAGCGCCAAGATACACCGTGGAACTGGCATGCGGTTTTGGAGTCACGGTCCTGCTGGTGGTGATTCTTATTGTTGTTTACCATGTGTACTGGCTGGAGATGGTCCTCTTTTACCGGGCTCACTTTGGAACGGATGAAACCATTCTTGGTAAGATGAGTGGAAGTTGAATGTCAATCTCTTCTATTGTCTTCTTCAGGAAAAGCTCATTTTAGAAAGCCTAGATTGACTGGAAAGATTTAAGGAGATCGCCTTTCAGTTCAGCACTTTTTACCAAAAATCTTTATAATGTGCATAGTTCTCCTTTCTTAGATTAGTATGTGATTTAGTCTAGGTTAGCACTACCCAAATAGAAAAGACAATGCAACCTATACATAAAATTTTAAAAAATTTAAAGCCCATATTAGAAAAAGAAAAAAGAAGGTCTGGTGGCTGAGGCCTGTAATCGAAGTACTTTGGGAGGCTAAGGCAGCAGGACTGCATACTCAAAACCAGCGTGGGCGTCTTAGTAAGACCCTGTCTCAAATTTAAAAAAATAAAAGTAAAAATGAGCTGGAAGTACAGCTCAGTGTGAAGACCCTGAGTTCCTTCCTCAGTAGCACACACACACACAAAAATATGATTTGACTTAGTATATCCATCCTACTATTTCAGTATGTATTTGATATTAAAAAATTAGTAAGATATTTCATATTTTCTAAGCTAATAATATTTGAAATTTAGAACACTATATTGTATACCTGTAGGGCATCTCCGTTGTGACTAGCTGCCTTCGTAGGTGTTCAGTAGACACAAATTTTGTTCTAGCTATGTTGGAGCGTGCAAGTTCACACCATTTATACTCATGGGTAATCCATGAGCCAGAAGCACCTGGATCATCTGAGGACATTATCAGTGGAAAATCTCAGATTTGTCCCCTACTCAAAATCCTCATTTTGTTCATTTTACCAAATTTCTCATATGACTTTAAATTTTAAGAAGCCCTAATCTAATGAAAACATTTTCCTGAAATTAGGAATAGAACTGATCTCACGGATTCTAATGAAGTAGGCTTTCTGAGGATGCAAATAATCTGTATTTTTAATGAATCATGACTTTAATAATTAGATCACTTTGAAAAATGTTAGTCCATTTATTCTAAGTATATATTAATTGTAGTTTTCAGGCATATTCTAGACACTGTCAATAAATCTTAATTTGTAATAATAATTGTTGCATATTATACTATGACAAGAAGTAGGAATCTTCTGCATGCCATTAGATGTTGGTTGGTGTGTACAATATGTGTTCTTGTTTTGTTAATTCACAGCAGAATGAGCCAGACCTCTTTTCTTCAACATAGACTTAACTAAGCATCAGTGCACTTTCCCACGGGTGGTACAAAATATCTGATTCCCACAACTTACAGGAAGAGAAGTTTCATTTGACTCACAGTGTCAGAGGGCTCAGTCCACAGTTGACTGATTCCAGGGAAAGAATACCATAGTGGAAGAAAGTGGTAGAGTGAAGCCTGTCACATCATGGCAGCCATGAAGCAAACCACGGAAGAGCCCTAGATAGGTACAGAACCCCAGGTCACACTTTCATGACACACCCAGATATACTCAGAAGTGTATTTGACCCGTTCCCTAGGCAGCTCCCATACTAACCTAGTTAACAAATTAACCATTTTGTAGACACATAGATAAAATGCAAATTCAAATAGTCATTTTGCCTGGAGACTATCACAAGTAGAGAATCACACTCATATCTGTCACACGGTTCAAACTTGGCAAAAAATAAAAAAATGTCCAACATGCAAAAGTTACATTTTAAATAAAGTAGCACTATTAAGAAATGTTCCTAATTTGTACTGGCTCTGTGCTCCTTTTGCTAGATGGGAAGGAATATGATATTTATGTATCATACGCACGAAATGCTGAAGAAGAGGAATTTGTGTTGCTGACCCTCCGTGGAGTTTTGGAGAACGAATTTGGATACAAGCTGTGCATCTTTGATCGAGACAGTCTGCCTGGAGGAAGTAGGTATTTCAAATGAGTACAAATGATGCAAAGGTGATCCTCAGCTTTGGACCAAATGTGCGAGTCATAGCTTATGTCGGTATCTTTGGATGTTGAATATCCAGTCCTTAGAAGTAAGAGACTACTTTAGATCTAAAATTCCATTGTAAAATGTATCTATGCAACTCATATTCTGGTATGAAAATATTTGCTCTTGTAATCTTTAAAAACTCAGTGACAAAAAATTGTGGATACACAGTGGATTAGAGCTCTGTTAAAATGCCACAGCTTTAAAAGTCCTGTTTATTCACATTTAGAGTTTTAGAGAGTTTAGTCTTATCTTCTTTGCTTTGACCAGAATTTTTCATATAAAGATTAAGTTAATTTTTTTTTTCAAGCTGAGATATAACTCAGTTTTAGTAAAACTGAGTTTCAGAAGATACTCCATGGCATTTTTCTCTAACACTATTCGCTGATAATAGAGATATTCCTTTTGGCCTTCTGCCTTTTTATTTGATTTCTTTGCTTTCCTAGAAAGTTTTTTTCTTTACTCCATGACTTTGCTTTTTCTTTTCTCCCTGCCTATATATTGGAGATTTAGGTTAAAATTTTACAAGGCCAGTGTTTTCCGGTATTTTCCAAAAGAAAAGCTTCCATTGCTGACTATTTAAAAACAAAATACACCTCTTCGAGTCCAAATAGGATCCCACAAAGTAATGGTTTGAATCTTTTCTTTTTAAAGCAATATTTGTAAACCTGTTATTAAATTCCTACATTTGAAATTCACATACTATTTCCATTTGGCATGACAAACTAATTTGCCTCCTCAAAAAATCTTGCACAGATTAATCATTTATTTACATGCTTTAAATTTTTTTATGTGGGCAATTGAGACAGAGAATCAATTTAAAATTTTATTCTCGTTTTAAATTGGCTGGCTCGTTGTCACTCCACTCACTGTCCAAAAGCTCATCACATGCACCTTCTGCGGAAGCTATCTCTCTGAGTCTAACGTTATTAGGAAATGATGACTCAACTGTGCATTCAAGAGATACATTTCACTCATTTTAATCTTTCTTGCCCCAAATCACTTTTTCATTCATTTATTCACCATATAGTCATCCAACACATTCTTATCAGCTGTGTGAAAAATTTCTGAAAGACAAGCATTATATTCCTGGGGAATACCCTCCAATAAGGGTTGTTAGTTCTTTGAGGAATTTAAGTTCTACGTGCTTCCTGTTGCATCTTGTTTTTGATGGTTGGCCCCTGTGTCACTCTGGATTCTCCCTTCTGCTCTTACTCAAACCACTTTCTCAGGTCTTTTTCCATGCTACACACAGTCATCTTCCACTGGAGCTACATTCGTGGATCCCCTTCCCTCCCCTAGGCTCTCCATGGTATGTTTAACTAGAAAATACATTTGCTAGTAATTTGCTATTACTTTTGTACCTGTAAAGATGAAGAATCAAAGTGATTGCTCAGGGGGCTATGACGAGTCTTGATCTAGGTTTTCACAACGCTGCTGCCGACCTGGAGGTGGCAACCTAATACCTCAGGTAAAGGATTATATCATTTCTGCTAAGCATCTGTAAGGAAATAGATTAGCCACAGGAATTTAGTGACAGGGATTAATGAACACCCTGAGAGCAGAATTTTCATTTTCCATGTTTTTCTCTCTTTCTATTTCACTTCAAAAAGACATTTGCTTTTCAGTGAAAACAGACACCTCAGGCGGCAGCTGGCAAAACACATGGCTCCATACTAATGATAGAAATGTAAGGCGTTTCAGGAAAGAATTTGGTTCCTATAGCAAACAGGTAGAAATAGAAATTGAGAATAGGTTGAGAGTAGAATTACCATTTGACTGGACTACAGGTTTTGAACATCTGGTTCCAATGACATATAGCATCTGTTGGAGGTGTCCTTCAACAGGGAGGGACTTTGAAAGAGCTTGAAGATGCCTACTCTTATTGTCCTGTTAGCAAAAACAAAATACTGTGCCCCTGACTTTGTAATGTATGTTTTTGTGAATGTTTTCCATACTATAGAGTTTACACATGGGTGTCTTTGGAGTGAACGGGCATGGAATGTGTGTGTGTGTGTGTGTATGTGTGTGTGTGTGTGTACTTGTACTTCACAGAGGAGAATGGCGGTCAGTGGGTAGTATGGTTGGGTCTAAGGATACAGCTGTTCAAAATGGCCTCCAGGAAAAACATTTCTCCTCATTTCCCGGATTGTCACCCAAGTGCCCTACATCCGCTCCTTGAGCCCCAGCTTTCTGGAGTTTCTGGTAAACGCTAATCCCCATGGTGTTTTCTTTCCCAGTTGTCACAGATGAGACCTTGAGCTTCATTCAGAAAAGCAGACGCCTCCTGGTTGTCCTAAGCCCCAACTACGTGCTCCAGGGAACCCAAGCTCTCCTGGAGCTCAAGGCTGGCCTAGAAAATATGGCCTCTCGGGGCAGCATCAACGTCATTTTAGTGCAGTACAAGGCTGTGAAGGAGACGAAGGTGAAAGAGCTGAAGAGGGCTAAGACGGCGCTCACGGTCATTAAGTGGAAAGGGGAGAGGTCCATGTATCCGCAGGGCAGGTTCTGGAAGCAGCTGCAGGTGGCCATGCCAGTGAAGAAAAGCCCCAGGTGGTCTAGCAGTGACAAACAGGGCCTCTCTTATTCATCCTTGAAAAATGTATGAAAGAAAAGATGAAAAGAGTGAAAAGAACAAAGGGAACTCCTGGAAGGAAGAGTCCCCCTTCTTCACTGCCAGTTTGATAGGCAGAAAAAAAATTCTGTCTGAGCCTCTGCACACGGATAAATTCAGGGTGATTGTTCGGTGGGTTGTTCCACCTCTCAGGCAACACTAAGGTTTAGAGTGATATTGTCAACAGTGTGTCACCAGTCTCTGATGTCACTGTGTTCTTTGAAGACAAAGACTTGGTTGATACGAATTCCCTCTTCTGCATCCTCCATCCCTATTCCCATCTCTCTCTCTCTCTCTCTCTCTCTCTCTCTCTCTCTCTCTCTCTCTCTTTCTCTCTCTCTCTCTGTCTTTCTCTCTCTCTCAAAATCTTAATATTGTGGAACAGCCTTTCCCATCAGTCCTTTTGAGTTATGTTACCTGTTGTCAGGTGTATTATGAATTTTTGAACAGAGTTTTTTTTTAACTCATTTGTTAAAAAAGATAGAGCCTAAATTTATTTTAGCCAAGGCTAATGAACTCATTTGCTCATTCGTCTGTGTGATACACTACTACAGCAAGACTGATGTCCACTTGAATATGCAAAACAGCATAGCTAAACAGTGCCCTTTGAAATCGATCTAAAGGACACGCCGAATTTCCTCCTACTATAACACACTTGCCCTCAACTCAGGTAATTAATATCCATTTGTAAACTTGAGAAACATATCATAATTTTTTGTCTTATTGCAGTAACTTCCTGATTATCTACAGATCGATTCATATTTGTCACTCCAGTGTCCCCAGCTCTTGTCTCCATCGTGCAGAGTTTGCAGATTAAAAACAAAGCAGAATTTGCAGGTGGCACACACTTGGTTCCAACTGTGCGGAAAGTTCTAATGGTGCTAATGGAGAACGAGGAAAGAGCAAAATGCTTTTTAGGGCCTTTTTGACCTGTGAAAAGTGCAGAGTGGGATGTGGGGCAATTTGCCTTTTAATCTCAGCCTTGCTAATGTGAAAGCTAGGAAAGTGGCTTCTCCTCACTTGTTTGTGCTTTCATTACAAAGTGTGGAGGTTAGACCTAACAACCTTGTGAGGTGCTTTTAGCATTAATATTCTAAAAACTGTAGCTGCATTTCCCATAATTTATCCACTAGTATAGGCAACATCTTGTTCCAAAAAATTCTGCCTAAAAGGTTAAGTCAATTAAAATTGTCTGTTTTTTTTTAAGTGAAAAATTTACTATTCGTCAGACTTGGAAAAGAGAAATCTAAGGATTTAAAGAGTGGTGCATGCCTATGTTACATGTAGAACATATACACATACATATTGATGTGCATGAAATTCTTGTGGGTATGTATGTGGCTAGAAAATCTACAAATCGTATGTGAGATGTGTGTGTGTGTGTATACATATGTATGTATACATATCCACATGTACATGAATTGCCTATATGTGTGATCACATATATGTACATATATACGTATATATAAGCAAACACACACATTACTTAAAGAGCCATTGGAACAATATTATAAATCACTAGAATTCGTGTCCTGTTTTTAAACTACCTTTGTATGGTAATGCTTTTGTGTTGGCATTTTTTGTCCATTAACATTCGTGAATTCACGGCTCACACAGTGGTATTTTGTTGTTCATTCTTGCCTTTCCCAAATTAGTAGAAGTAACTTACTCCTGCTGAAGTTGGTCTGGGTTGCAATGGGCTCTTGTGTACACAGAGCTTCCATAGTTACTCATAGTTACTGCAAAACAGTACTCAGTTTTCTGATACTGTTTTTCTACCATTTTCCCAGCAGACACTTTTAGAGACTAAACTCTAATATATTAATTTCAGTGCCCAACTTCTTGGACTGTTGAGTAAAGCAGGAAAATAAATATACCTATTCTGTCCTATGAAAACAATAATTCATAATTTAAAGAAGTGCTTATCTCCATGCTATACACGCTAATCAGCAATTCAATAATTATCTTCCATATTTATTTTTCATCAGTGTTAAAGTCCATAATGAACCATCTCTGGATATAATAGTTACTATTTTAAATTGAAAAATGTCCCCTCTGAAATCTTGACTATAAATCTGTGACATAGAATCGCTCTTGCAATTATAGTTTTTAGCCCTATGGTGCTTTTTCCTTTTCACAAGTCACAGTTATTCCTCTACCCTAATCACGAAGTGGGAGGACACTAAACTCCACATAAGCTTGGGCGGCGGCCCGAGGCTGAGCTGCAGGTTAGCAGGGGCAGTCACATCCCAGGAGGCAGGACGTTTTTCTGCTATGCCAAATTCCTTTTGCACTTTTGAATTCCATATTTATCCCAAATCCGGTTCAGTACTCCTAAGAACTCCTGGATATTTTTATTTATATTTTTATCTTTGGTAGAGAACTTTTCCAAATGCTGTAATACAAAGCACATTGAATCTAAGCAATAAGTCTCATTCTAGGAGAACATAGTTTGAAGAGTTCAGTTTTTCCCCAGAAGATGCTCAATAAAGACCATTCGAAGGAAATGAGGACTGGCGCTGATGATTTAAAGGGCAAGAACAAATCATGTCTCTTATTTAAAAAAAAATATACTCACTGGAATTAGATCTGTGATACCAAGACTTCTGCACCCAGGTTAACAAAGAGCCATGCCATATATAGAAAGAATGTCTAATTACACAATTATATACAGTTTATTTAATTTTCTTTTGTACTGTAACTTAGATGATTTTCTAAGATTCTAATAAATAAGCAGTCCATTGTATTGGGAAACAAAATGACCACGCCACTTGTTAATTATTCATTTATTTTCATACTTTTTAATCTTTTAAGAGTATCTTTTTAATTTTATTCATGAATGTTTGTATTTTCCGTTTTTCATTTGATTTGTAAATTTACATATTTTTAAAATAAACCATCTATTTTCAGTTTTGAATTTTATTTTGTGCATGTGCTTATGTCTTTCATATTTCAACATAAAAATGAAAAAAAAAGAATTGATGAGTGTACTTATAAAAAAAGGATACAGGTTCTAATGGTTAAGATTTCAGAAAAAATCTGAAAAAAATGGCAAATTCATATCAGGAAAACTTTCATTACATACTAGCAAAAGAATTACTTAAATGGGTTACTCTGAATGCTAGGACAGTTTTTGTGAATGTAGTGTGTATGTGTTGTGTGTTGTGTTTGTGTGTGTGGTGAGAGAAACAGGAAGATAGAGGAATGGAAAGGGAGGAGGGGAGAAAGAGAATCGGGAGAGATTCCTTGAAATTAACAACACAATCTTATGCATTTTGATTCAGCTTGGAAACATGAGCAGCTTACAAGAATCCTTTATTTTTAAATTTTAATGTGACCCCCCCCCAGACGGTCACTCTGAAAGATAAGTAGATGAATGCCCTTTGTTAATAGATGACAATTTGAATCAAAGATGCATTCCCATCAAAAACTTCAGCTCAATAAATGAACCATTTTGGTATACATTTTTTATTGAAAAAATAGTATTGAACCCTTGTTGGAGATGATGACTTCTTGATTTCTTGCTGCACAAAAAAAAAAATCTCTATTTGGTCACCTACTCAAAGAATATTTATTGAGTCCCTCCAACTTGTTCTGAACTGATTAATTCAGTAATACTCTTTCTGCAGAAGAAATTTTCTTTCACAAACCTGTCCTCAGTGGGTAGAGTTGGGAACAACAGATCAGAGTTAGAAGGAAACAGATTTCTGTTAAATTAGAAAACAGCCAGAATGAAGTAAGAGCTGAAGGTTAATGGGACTCACTGTCTTTGGACTTGCTAGGTCACCAAGCATAGGAGCTGTATAAGCAGAGATTTGCTGGACTCTTACTGAGTCAAAAGCATATATATATATATATATATATATATATATATATATATATATGATAAATAGTGGTGAGTCTTAAGTTGCTTTCTATCTTAAAGGTAATTAAATAACCTCCTAGAACCGAGGTGAGGAAACTTCTCTTCACCAAGGGCCATTTGGATATTTATGACATCCTTTGTGGACCATTCGAAATTGCCAACTTAAATCTTAGCCTGCTACTTTTGGGAAACCATTCAATTGACTTGCCCCTAATGTGACAATCCCTTGGCGGGACACCACGGCCTGCGCATCCCACTCCCACCTCCTAGAACCTTGTGGAGACTATTTAGAAGATTCAAGACTCAGGGGCAACATTTTTTAGCATTCTCTACTGAGCTGTTGTGGACCTTGTTAAAAGTCTCAAGATTTGTTCTTCAGTCATTTACTGATGCTACCAGGTCTTTGACACAAGTGAATGTGGTGAATTACTTGAGAGTAAAACCCAGTCTTATTTTTTCTGTTTCTATGAAAGTGACATGAAATGACTTTAGCAACCAGCTAAAAGATTGTTTCAGCAGTATTTTTCACTGTGTTCATTTGAAACTGAATACACAAACATTTAAAACCTATTATCCTCATGGATCCATACACAAAGATGGTATCCTAAAGTTAGCATCAGGAATTGAAACAAATTCGGTGAGTATCAGTCTGTATACTATTTTAAAACTTCATTCAGTAGAGGGTCAATAACACTTCAGTCATATCATGTATCCCGATGCTTCTACTATGCTACCTTTTCTTTTTGCAAATAAGTGTCTAACTTGTTTCACAGCCTTTCAAGTTAACTCGCATCACATGTATTTTAGAGACGAACAAACTCAAATTGGAAGATATTGAAATAAAAACACAGAAAGGGAAGAAGCCAAGATTTTAACTTTGAGTCATCTTTCAAACACTTCGAGGTTTGAGAGACAAAAAGAGAAAGGCAGGAAGACTTGTTATTGTTTAAAAAAAAAAAAAAACAGTATTTTAACCAAAGAAGAAAATTACAGCCTTCATTATCTTTTAGGTGAGTTTCAGGGAAATTGTAACTTTTAAATGCAGACGTGTCCATGGTTATTATAGAATTAGGGACCCAAACCCTGAACTCAAAATGGACTGAGTGCCAAGGAGAAAGTCTAATCACACTTTCATATTTTGAGCAAACAGAATAAACAATTTTTAACTTGCTCTTCACATATTCTTGGGTATGAAGAAATGACAATAACTCCCATCTTCAGATCTCAGATTTTGACAATATGGGAGGCATTTTAAAAACCTGCCATCATGGAAGCAGCTTCCTTTAAAGTAACAAGTGAGGAGCCTGGGTACCAGCCACGCACCCCTCAAGAGGCATCACCTTTTCATTCCTTCCTGTCTGGAATTCTGCCACTCATATGTGTATTTAGCATCAACTTTCAAATGTAAATCCCTTACTTTGTAGGTGCTTTATACATTTTTAAACAGCCAGAAACTATAAGGACAATGTCATTAGATCTAAGACAGTATTTTATTTTCAACCACAGTGTCCCTATTAGAGAGAACATATTTTAAGTGACTTTTAAAAGTTTTGCACAATTTCTTAGCCCTGTGGTCTTAGGGCTATTTTGCTTTTTAATGGGTCAGAAGAAGCACAAGAGTTCCCATTCTTATATTCAACATTCTATTATACTCAGCTTCATATGATCGTGAAAAGAATCAGAGGATACAGAGGAAGAGGCTACCAAAACACACACACACACACACACACACACACACACACACACACACACACACATTCACACCTGTGTGTGCATGAGTGCACATACACCACACAGGTTTGAAGAGAAGTGAAAATTTAAATTAATCTTGTCACATCAAGGAAAAATGATCTGAAATATTTTTGATGTTTGGTTTTGTTCTTGTTTTTGAGTGAGGGTCTTAAGCCAGCTTAAGCCAGCCTTGAATTCACAGCAATCCCCCTGCCTCAGCTTCCTGAGTGCTGGAATTACAGGCCTGCTCCACTACACCCACCTGCATTCTTCTTAAGATGGTTAAATATTCTTGAAAATTTCCTTCTCCCTTTTATTCAAATTAATATAAAGTCCGCTGATACGAAAGGACTCTTGTGGGAAAGATCTTAGCTCTCTCATTTTCTGTCAGATTCATAATGATCTGATCCGCAGCAAACCTTGGGGCTCTCCACAAGCTGAAAAGTCTCCCCAAAAGTGTAAGCACAATTGCAGTCTGTCGTGGAATTCGTTTTCAGAGCTGTCAGTGGCTGTGATCAACCTTTTTGGAAGGCCTTTCTTTCAAATAATCACATTGTCTAAGTTCCTAATTCTCAAGGTGAGTTAAGCACTCCATTTATTTGAAGAACTCTCCTTTGGGGCTGTGCAAATCTGCCTAAGTAGCTACTAGAATTGAGAGCTCTGTCCATCTTAACTAACTGATTGATTCCTAATCTTCTCATTGTTTTATCTCTTTAATTGATTTTAGCCAATACTTTACACAAACACACACACACACACACACACACACACACACACACTCAACTACGCACACTAGGAAGGAAGGAGGAGACAGGAGGGAAGAAGGGAATAGGTGGAAGGATAGAAGAAAAAAGAAGGAAAAAAGGAAAATATTTTAATTGACAAGTTTAATACTGTGTCCAAAAATCTAAACATGAAGGAATACAGGTGAGGATCTCAGGAAATATTAACTCCTTTTTTCTTCATAATCCTTATTTTTCTTTGCATTCGTTTGTGGTACAAAATAATTACATTCATCTTGGAGGATTGGTAACCTATGCATAATAACTATTATTCTTTTCTGATCAGAAAATATCAGGGGCATGAGGCTTATTGCTGTTCAAAACATCATTCTTAGAAGACACATATCTTAACCAAATAATATTCAAAGGCAAATTATAAAAGTGGGGAAGAGATTTGGAATTATGTATACATAGAACAAGAAAAACAAATACAGATATGTAGTGTACAGGTAAGGGGGGAAATATAGTAACTTCACAATAGTTGTCAACTACTGTAAACACCGGAAGTCAGATCGATTGACCAGCAGATAAAATTTCCAGAGGGGAACACTTCAAAACAAGACAGAGCCGAAATTAGGTGTCTTCAGAGTTAGCTCATTTAATTATGAATATATTTATTATTTGCTTTTGATATCAAAGAAAGGCTGTATTTAGGAAGAGAACTGCTGAGATGGGAATTTCACAGCAGGGTACCACGAGTTTGCTCAAATCTTCTTTCATCTTTAAAACTAGCAAATTCTTCACAATTGAGAGTCAGAGCTGCATAGATCAGCGTCACTGTTCTTCACTACGGAGTTTATCTAGCACTGAGACCGTGGCCTAACCTTTGCAGAACCAACAGTGATGACCTGAGATATACACAAGTTTTTACTAGACGATGTGCTATGTTTTTTTTCGTTTTCCTATAGATACAGTGGAAGCCGTTTTTGATTTCATTCAGAGGAGCCGAAGGATGATTGTTGTTCTGAGCCCAGATTACGTGACAGAGAAAAGCATTAGCATGCTGGAGTTCAAGCTGGGTGTCATGTGCCAGAACTCCATTGCCACCAAGCTCATTGTGGTCGAGTACCGTCCCCTTGAGCACCCACACCCAAGCATCCTGCAACTGAAGGAATCTGTGTCTTTTGTAAGTTGGAAAGGAGAAAAGTCCAAGCACTCGGGCTCCAAATTCTGGAAAGCCTTGCGGTTGGCCCTGCCCCTGAGAAGTCTGAGCGCCAGCTCTGGCTGGAATGAGAGCTGCTCTTCCCAGTCCGACATCAGCCTGGATCATGTGCAGAGGAGACGGAGTCGGTTGAAAGACACCCCAGAGCTGCAGAGCTCTGAGAGGGCTCCCGGTGGCCCCCCAGCCCCAGACACAATGTCCAAGCACCGAGGGAAGTCCTCGGCGGCCTGTCGCTGCTGTGTCACTTACTGTGAAGGGGAGAGTCACCTCAGAAGCAAGAGCCGGGCAGAGATTCACTCGCAGCCGCAATGGGAGACGCGCCTGTGTAAGCCTGCTCCGCAGGAGCCAGAAACTCAGTGGACACAAAACGGAACCAGGTGGGGACCCCCAGGTCCCCAGATCTCAGCTCTTACTCTTCACCATTTCACAGATTTATCCAATAACAATGACTTTTATATCCTATAATTACTGTGTGTGGTGGGTGGTGGCTGCTGTCCCTACCGATCCTCTCTCCGTCATGAACCTTTGGGAATACCTGACATTTTTATCATCTCATGGACTATCAAATCTCTGTCCCCCTTATTGATTTTTAAAAACTATTTATTTCTAGGAAACAAAAGACCCGACGGACCTGAAGCCCGAGGTATTACCTCTATTGGCCTCAGAAGAGCTCACTCTTCTTGGGCCCTAGAAGGTCAGTATGTAGTGTTGCCTACAGCCTCATCCTGTCTTGTTCAGTGGTTTAAAACTAAATGACAAATTTCAGTGTTTCTCTTTTAAGGCTGTTGATTGATCTCATGTTTTGAGTCGGTAAGGTGTACACTTCCAGGTCATATCGAGGGAACGTATCAAAGGAAGAGCTGGCTCTTGTGGAAGTTGCGGGACACAGCTCAAGAGGAAACCTATAGCATACTTTCTTCAAAGAATCAAATGTTCCCAACTGGGGATACGTGGTGTTCTCTGTCTCACTGTAACGCAGAGTGCCCTAAACTTCCGAACATTGTTAGCATCAATAAAGTTATATTTTTACTTCATTTCCTTTGTACTAACACGTGTTTAACTCTCTCTCTCTCTCTCCCTTCTACGTTTCCTGGCTTTTTTATTCAAGTCTGATGAGTACCGTACCTTCAGGAAGCTGAGATTGGGTTTACGTACCAGGAAGGATGTTTAGTTGCTTCCTCATAGGCACTGAGACGAATCATAGACAGGACCCAAAGACAGTGAGAAAATGACTTAAATAAAAGAGAGCTTGTGTAATTATCTCATTGTTTTCTTAAAGCTGAATGTTGAAGTTCTCATTATCGTAAAGGCTTGAGAGTAGAGTTTTGCGTCTGAATCTCTTCCTCCTGTTGAGGATTCTGAGGAGAGATACTAAAATGCAAGTGTCCGCACGGATCTAAAGGTAACTGAATAAGAGGGGGACAGAAATATAAATGTAACACACGTAACACACATGCTGATACCAGTGCAGAAGGTGTATAGACTTCAGACCAGACTTCACTTAACAATAAGAGGCAGATAGCATTTGACTTCCACAGTAGGGGCGTAACAGGTGACAGTGGGCCTGTAGGCAACTGAGGAGCACATAATTTTTTAACAAGAGGGAAAGCTTTTGCTAAGCTACATTTGATTGCTGCCCCTGGTTCCCCCCATGTTTCCAAATACTCCAGTAATTTTGAGAGAAACTGAAAAATCCAGATTTTTTTTTACATATACTCTCAAAGATAGATAACTTAATTTTCATAAAAATATAATAAAAGGAAAGCAAAGAGCCACACAGAACACATCTGTGGGATTTGGCCAGCCTGTGGGTCCCTAATTCACCATTCCAGAGCTGAAAGTATTCAACCAGAGAGCGTGTGTTGAAATGAAGATTCAAGTGCCACTGTCACTGAAGAACACAGCTGGCTGCAAGGACACACTGAAGAATGTTTACTTCTACCCAGACTGCAAACATCTGGGCCCTCCCAGTAGAGCTGGCTTGGCACATCCTCCTAGCAAGGGAGAATAAGCCGGACGATACCTTGTTTTACTACAAGGATGAGGTTCCCTGCCCACTGGGCTTGCTGTAGGAGAACGGGAAGTGACCAGTGTGCAACTCCCCAAGTAGACGCAGATCAGAAACAGCAAGAGACCACGCCACCCACGAGCAGTCACCTGCAGTACATGAGCCCTGCCTGAGAATGCGCTTGCCCCAGGGAGTGCCAGGTCCTTTCTCTGCTGAAACAACCATCTAAAAGTTCCCTTCTCTGAACCCATGGAGATTAGGATACGGCATAGTAAAGGTGGCTCACAGTGGAACCTGTACTTTAGGTAACGACAGGCCAACTTTACTGAATATTCACCAGGAAAGGACTTCATCTTCTTACATCGCTTCTTGAAGAGAATAATCCATTCTTGATGTGCGTTCAAGGATCATAACGGGGCACATAGCAGTAGCCCTCCAAATCCGCTCTGCAGGAATCACTTCAGAGGGCTTTAAATGTTCCCAAGGGAGAGAAGCAGACTTCTTCCTAGTAATAATGAGGCTTATTTCTCATTGCCATAATACCCAAGACTATAAAATACCTTTGGAAAAATTGGGAAAGAACTTTCTTCCTTTATAAACTTGTTTCCTAAGCTCTAAAAATGGATGAATGAATTAGCAAAAAAGGAATAGCAGTTAAACTTCATTATGAATAGCTATGTGATTTTGGTACTCTCAAAGTTAAAATTCAGCCACTACCAATTTCCTTTGTTGATATAAATATGATGTAAGCAGTATAAGGCCCCAACTTTGGGCAGTCTGAACAACAATGGGGTCACTTTTACTGTATGGAGAAACACTCCAATGTTCTGCTACTATTTTTTGACCGAACACATTATAATCCAATGTTTCTATTCATGCCATAAATTTCAGAGGCACAAGTGATAACAAGAAAGAAAATTTTCTCATGAGCCATGAGTGCCCATAATGAAAGTGGCATAATTACAAGGTTCAATGAATATGTTATTGTGTAAGACATATTACCCATTTAGGAGAATGAACTTAAAGCCAAGTAGAATCCTCCTTCTCTGTTGTTTGACCCTGAGCTCTTTGAGCCTCAATCTCCTGGTTAAAAAAATGCAAATAATATTGTTAACCTCACAGGGTATTAGGAGTGAACATCAAATTATACACTACAAATTTTTTTCATATAGATTCTGTTCCTTTCACTTTCATGAAATGCCCTACGTCAATACAGAACAGGGATCTGATACCCAGTATAAGTGAAATTCCTAAAAACTCTTAGCTAATTAGTGATAAATTTGAACATCTGGTCCAGTCTTCAAACATGTTATCTAAAGCCAACTATCAAAACAATCCTGGAGCACAAAGTGAAAGCATTTCTCTTAAAGTCATCTAAATGGGACCATTTCTTTAGAAAAATAAAATATTAAAGCAAAATTCAGTTAATGTAACTCTATAGAGTTAATTAGATACTATATTAAGGGTCTGAGGTATCATCTGATCTTGTCATATAATGATTACATATAACTTCATTCCTGCATATGTTTTATTTTTTAAAAGCTGTAATTTTTTATCCTCTGTGATCAGCTATAAATTTTTCCCCAAAATAACTTTTTTCTACTCTTTTTAATGGATTATAAAATATATTAACCACTTACCTTGAAAACAAAACTCAACCTTTCATCAGCAGTGGTAGACACTGAGTTCTAGGGTGGCCCCCTGGAAAACTATTTTTAATAACTAAAGCAAAATCTAGAAATAACACTGTCACTTAAAGATTGAAGATTGGAAGTGATAGAAAACCAATGTTTTGGTTGAGAAAAACGCATAGAAAATAAATTGAATTAATGATTAAGACACTCATAGAAGGCTAGACAGTCCTTTGGTGATGATTTCAAACTGTTTGTTTTGTTTTGTTTTCCCCATTTTGTTTATATATATATATATATATATATATATATATATATATATATATATATGCAAAATTTAAGGTTTACAATGGAGTTGAGCATTTTGTGCACATACGCTTCCTGCCAAGGACACAAGGGCTTTCCCACTCTCTTTCTGTCCACCCCCCCTTCCCCTCCCTCCCTTCTCCCCCACCCTACCCCCCATTTCACTTTGTTTTTTGCTTTAAGTTCCATAATAGTTGTGATCTGGGACTCTCATATGAGAGACCATTCGATGTTTCACCTTCTGCTTCTGACTCACTTCAGCTTTCAAACTTTTGTGCATCTAAGATCACTTGAGAGCACTCTCACTCCAGCAATCCCAGCCCAGGTCGCTCTCCCAGAAGGACTGCTTCACCAGGGGCTAGGCACTGCTAGGAGTCTACATTATAAAAGTGCATCTTTGATTATGTAAAGACAGCATCTAGTGAAAAATTTGGAAATCTCTTATCTATAAGAATAGGCTCTATGTTGCCTATATTGGGTTGTATTTTTTTTTCTTTTTTTGGTTATAAGAAGATATAGCTTCGAGTAAGATCCCATCCAGGCTTCACATGTGTTCCTTTAGTCATTCATGTCTGAACCACTTTGTATTCATAACCAATTCTATCCAAGGGAAGTGTTTCTAAGGTAGAGGATAGAGTACATTTGCACTTTTAAATCAACTTCTAGGGTGATTCTAATGCACAAAAAGCTGAAAAACCACTGATTTTTGCTCTCATTTACCCTTGTAGGCTCTGGTTTTTTCCAACCAAGGAAGATCATCACTTTAACAAGGTGTTGGCAAGCAGTAGATGAAAATGAAAAGTAGGGCACGTTTAGCACTTGGAGTTGCCTCAGCTCAAGGAGAGAGTTGAATAGAGTGGTTAGTAAAGTGTATTTAAATTATATAAAATGTCAATCATTAGCATCTGTAACTTCGAGGGCGTCACTGTAATCTTCACAAGTACAAATTAGAATAAGAAAAGCTACCTTGGGCTAACAGATAATCTCAATATTTCAGCACCAGCATATAGCAGCTCTTAGTTCTTGCTTTTGCCACATGCCCAATGCAGGGACTTGATTTTTGTTATTGTTGTTATGTTTTGAGCTGTTGTCATCTGAAGTATATGGCTTGCTGTTGATCTCTGTTTAATTTAAATTGACACTCGTTATTTTAAAGTACTATTTATTGAATGTAACTGGTGCTCAAGGACCCAATGTAGTCACAGAGAGAGTCACAGAAAACCGTTTTCCTGTAGCCCTAAGAAGACAAAATGAAATTACCCTTGGCAAATACACACCATTTTCTTCTATAAAGAAAATGAGAATAAAATATTAAGATAACCCATGATGGTGAAGGAACAGAAAGATTGGCTGCTGAAACTCTGTCAGTTTGCCAAGTTTTCAAGACAAAAGACCACACAAAAAAAGAAAGAACCTTGTACACAAATGTTTCCCCAAATTAAAGTTGCTGAAGGAATGCATAACAATAATTACAGCTGTTGGTTAGGTAAAAGCATGCTTAAAAATGTGAAGGTATTTTGTTACTTTCCCTGGCTTAAGCTAGTCCTCTAAAAATGTGATGCTCAAACTACCTGCAAATGAGCCATTTTGTTTTGAATATTCAAGGAGCCTCAGAAGAATTGAAGACATTTGGAACACAGCAGAGCATGTAACAGGGTCATTAGAGAGTATCACTTGATCCATTTATCTGAAAAGCTAAATAGGGAATTCAAATTGAATAGACCAAAAGCTCAGGGGAGGAGGAGGGAAATGCTAGTGTGGGTAGCGTGAAGTCTGCTATTATCTGTTCATCTGTTCTCTCTGTGGTTTGGATTCTGTTTGGATTAAAGATTTGAATTTGTGCATGATTCTCTGATGTGTACAGGATCATTGGATTACCTGAAAAAACTCTTTGGGTTGGTAGAGATCAATGTTTAAGAGTCTTTTCAGATGCTAGCAGGTAATAATGTTTCACAAAGTAGTTTTATGTCTGTGCATGGTAAAGGAATTGCTGATACGTTCATAATCCTATTGAGAACTATTCACAAATGTTTTCTTTGGGGGCATTTCAAACATTGGGGGATACTGAAATGAAAGGGAAAACCCTTTGAAAGCCTCCATGGAAAGAAAACAGAAAGATCCTAACTGAACTCTGATATCAGAATACGAGCTGGTTTGTTTTAGAAGAAGTGGTGTTTTAATACTCCATGGTTTTATTTAAAAATAACTTAAAATCTGATGTTTATTTTTACTTGAGTCAAATATTATTTACTTTTTCTATTATTATAACTAGGTAATGTGCTTACAGTCTATTTATTTATTTATTTATTTATTTTTGGAATCATGTTTTCAAACATCTTGGGCAAGTGGTTCTTAATCAAATATCAAATATCATTTCTTAAAATGTTGCATGTGTCTGATATACAGCCCATAGTATTAAATCTTCCTGAATGCCTTAAATGTGTGCTCCCATCTAGTGTGATGGCCTTACATACTTCTTATTTTTTTAAAACTCAGTTGAAAATCAATGACAGTACATTAGTATAAGTATGGAATAAAAAAAGTGAGAGCAAAACTTAACGTAGATGATATTCTTTTTTATAAGGTGCAAAGCATGAAAGCCATTGCCCAGTATTAAAAGTGAATTCTTAAATCATGGTACAAATAGATTTTTATCTGTATTCTCCTCTTTTCATATAATTCACATAAGTATTCTTATTATGAAGTTACATAAAATAAGAGAATAACAAAATCAAGTTGTAGAAACAATGAAAATAGTTCTTAATCTGAGTAGCCCAAGAGGTCATAACTCTAATATTCATGATTGCTATTCATTAGTCGTATGAAATGGGAAAAAGTATTTATATGACATAATTGACTTGATTATGGGCAAAGACAAGCAGATGACTTTTAAGAAGAAACAGAAAACAAAGAGAACATAAATAAATCCCATGAACACATTTTCAAGCATTAGTTAGATAAAAAACCAAGGAGCTGTACAAAACCTTCCCATTATCAGACTGAAGCGCTCCCATGAAGAGTATCAGGACTTTGGGAATAAAGTTGAATAGTCATTTTCACTGAAAACACTTTTGATATAGAATAAAAATATTACAGAATGCTCAGAAGACTTGATTTGGAATTCCAGTTCTTATATTCAATGTGTATCTTTCAATAACACACTTTAATCTTCTCAGTTAATGTCTACCTTACTGACCTGTGAGCTTAAAATTATATAACAGGTGTAAAACTCTAAAATATGTCAAGTATCTACTTGGTAGTGGTATTAGTAGTAGTAGTAGTAGTAGTAGTAGTAGTAGTAGTAGTGTTTTGTTACAAAAGAAATATGAGGACAATGAAGCTTTAAATTGTTGAATTTGGGGCATTTTCAAGAGCACACGGTTCAGCTATAATCTCTTGTATCTAAAAATTAGAAAATGGAAAATTGAAGACAACAAAAAGTATTATCTAAAAAAGAAGGAAAAACAACCATATTTATTTTGGATTGTTTTATAAGAAATCACCCTTCGTAAACTATGACAGCAGTTATTTATGACCTATCGTCCGTGGGTCAGAATTTTGAGTGTAGTTTAGCTGTGTGTTCCTTGCTCAGCGTCACACCAATATGGTGAGGAGACAGTCAAATTGTGGTTCACAGCTGCGATCATCTAGGGCTTGGCTAGGACTGGAGAAGCCGTGTCTCCCACGGATATATGGAAGTGGGTAGGAAACCTCAGATCCTTGTCATAGGAACCTCCCTGTGGAGCTGATTGAGCATCCCCACGAAATGTCAGCTAGTTTATCCCAGAGCAAGTGATCCGAAACAAAAAGCAGGGACAAACCCAAAGTGTCCTTTATGACTAATCTTCGAAGTGACATGTCTGCAAACTCCTATTTGCTAGAAATGAGTCAGAATTCCAGTTCAAAGTCAGAAGCACTGAAATTTACCTCTTACTCTAGAAGGAATCGGGGATGTCAAGGAATGGACGGATATGTTTTTAAGTGAACGTAGTAACATAGATAGCTATTGTGGTTGGATAAATTTAGGACTGGAAGAGGCTAGCCCAGAGCCTTCCCGACTGTATCCTCAATTTGGATAAGACACCAGCTATTCTGCCACCTTGCCTTGAATCAAAGTTGTCTTGTCTGGCTAAAACACTACCTTGCCTAGTAAAGGACTGCAGTATTGAGAAGAGTTATATTTCATGTCATCCTGGTATCTTTCTGTCTCTGTCTCTGTTGTTTGTGTCTCTGTCTTTCTTTTTTCTTGTGTCTAGTTGACAACGAGGAAAAATAAAATGAATGAGACTTTATAAAAATATTGTAGGATGTTATAATTCTGTAATTCTGGACGTAAGAGGAATGGAAGAGACAGTGAGCCACAGTCTTGTCTTGGTCTGATGTCTGAATATTGAAACACAACTTTTATTTTGGACTAGAGATACCAAATGTGACTGTTTATTCCAAAAGGCAGCCATTACGTAATTGCTTTCTCTTAAGTCACCAGAATTTTCATTTTAGCTTTGAACTGAAGTGATTATACAAAAATAAACAAATCATTGTTCCTTTCTGGATCTCATATTTCTGAGTCTTCGAAATGGATGGAATTAGACCACAATTGTAGGCTGCTCTGATATTGTGACTCTTCGGTTCACTGAGTAATGCTTACAGAATCCCCTGCACTCTCCGTGTCTGTACACTCAGTAGTTCTCAGTGAGTAGTGATAGTGGGGTGAACATTTATCAGGCATGACAATTTTTCTCAAAAGAGTCATACATACTGCCTCTGTTTAGTCCCGCTTCCTATGATTTGCATTTCTCACTTGCAAAGCTAAGCAATTAGCTTCTCCATCATCTGTTACCACTGTCTGGAACCATTGGCCCTAGGAAGATACGTTGCCTTTACACGGAACTTTTCACACTGTGACTCTTGCACCTCCAATTTCTCTAAATCAATTTTAATCTCAAAGTCTAAGGTATGAAGATTATAAAATGGATTGAAAATTTGGCATATTGTGTCTCATTCATACAAATCCCTAGCAACCTTCCTATTATATATTAATATACCTCTTTATACCAAAAAATGTATCCTACTTTTGATATCACCTCATGTATAGACCGCAAAACCTTCTGGGTGTCAGGAAATCTGAATTCTAAACCAAACTGTAATTCCTCTTTGTGGAAACTTGAGTAAGGTACTCGCTAAAACGGCACCATCAGCACAATTTAAGTATGATGTTCTACAATAAGGTGTGGAAAAAATGAAGAAAGCCTTTTTTTTTTTTTTTCTTTTTCTAGGTTTTGAGACACACTTCATGACTCATTCCCAGGAGTTCAAACCCAAATGTCTAAGGATGTTGGCATTCTTTGTAAGACCGTAAAACATCAGTTGAGTTGCAGGAAGTCAAGCCAAATCTCAGATAGCTCCCTTTCACTTATCTTGAATTAATGGCTTACCCAAAGAGCCGTTCAAAACTCTCCTATTTTTCCCAAGAATCTCTACATCCATATACCCCATTCTTTCTATTTCCTGAGCAGTGGTGATCATTAGGTGTGAAGTAAAGGAGATGTACTTTCTTCCTTATAACTCTCTGTCACGGGGTTTTAGCCAAGGCACCACTTTAGGCTTCTGTTCATTACTGAAAGGATTGAATTCAATATTGGAATCCTGGAGCTGCCAGGACACATCTCACACCAGTAAATGCGGCCGTTGGCATCGCTGGTGGACAGATGAGCTCCTATCAAGTGGGGAAGAGAGAGCTGCAGCGGTGCCATGCCTGGCTCAGTTGCCACTTCCCATTACGACGTCCACCCCTGGCTCTGTCTATGATAATAGCTGAGACTGTGTCGGCATCATACTCACCCGCAGGTGTTCTGTTTGTGGTCTTGCTATTAAGTAGCCTCAAGATGGCATGATAGCAGCTGTGATAACTATTTCTACCTACACTGTACCATAGAGTATCTCTGGGCAATGAATTGCAACAACAACCAAAAAAAGTAAACATGCTTCCTGTTTCAAACTACAGATGATACTGGAAAATAATGAGAAAGAAGTACTGTGTTGATGTGAGGTCAGATGCTAATTAAGAGATCAAGTCGTCCAGTCATCTGTCATCATATGTATTATCTCCTGTGGGCTGGTGAGCTCTGGTAAGATGATGCGTCTTCTCACCGGTACTGCCGAGGTTCACCACTCCTCGCCTCTCAAAATGGCCTCTCAGTTTCCCTTAATGACACATTATGCCTCTACACCAATCACAAATCCATCTTTTAGAGTCAAACTGTGATCATAACACATAATACATAACTCTCTTGCTACCAGATGAACTTATTTTGGCTTCTTTGACTTTGCATTTCTGGCTTTTCATTTTTTAGCTCCTGCTTTTGGAAACTGACTTTCACCTATGTCTCCATATGCACTGAATGCTCTAATTTAACTAACTACCATTTCTTGAATACTTTTGCATTACCATGGACGTTTTCAAGACATTAGACTCTGGGAAGGCACTTTACAATCCCACATGTCTACATGTCTATTCTCAGGGTGCAGCTTAAATATCATTTTCTTAATTCCATCAGCAGAATATGTTCTTTTCTTATTAAATCCTATGTCACATTCTTCCATATTTTCATTCATATTCATTCGATACATTTTGTATCTATTCTGTGCTTGACTATTGTGAAGACTAGAAACATAATTTTTTAAAAAGATAATAATTTCATTCTTTACTCAAGTTTACACTCTAGGGGGAAGAATTAGAAAATAAGAAAAGTAAATAAATATAATATCAAAAATGATAGACATTGCTAGAATAGACTCAAGGGACAGAAAGTGCTGGAAATGTACTTTCAGTATTACAAAGTTATTGTGGAATATTCCTCTAAAAGGTGGCTATTGGATGAAAAGTAAATGAGTGGGAGACATAAAAAAAAACTTAACAGTAAGAACAAAAGCTTTAACATGTCAATAAAAACCACAGGAACTCTAGGACTAGGGTATAAAATGACTGTGAGTAGTTGACCTTGAACTCCAAAGTATTGAGTGGAGGTGATAATAATATACTCTTTGTTCTAAATTAAATAAAAAATGTATCATGACTGGTCCCAGCAGCAAGCAAGAGATGCCATGCGCACACTATGAAATTTGAGGATAGTTTCACAAGCTTTCTGTGTACAGATGTGAGGACAAGTTTAGGACAGACAGAATGAAATAGTGTATCACCCAGTATTGGTAACAGGAACCATCCTTACTAGCAACCTAACGTGTCAAGGGGCAAGTTGTTAGAAGCCAGAATTAACTGTAGGCAACGAACTGTGGGACACTAGTGTGACTTTCAGTAGGTGGACACAGCCAACACTTGTTGACTAGGGTGGAGCTGTAAGAATCCACAGGCCTTGCTTTTCGTTTTCCATCAATCATCCATCAGTGCCTCTCATTGTTGAATTCCAAAAGAATCCGAAGGCCAAACAATAGTGTAGACTCCACCAAAAAGTTCATCATCCCAAGGAATAAAACGAGGGGCAGAGAAGCAGAGCTGGTAGAGGATGCTTGCAGAAGGCCTACAGAGCTGAGATCACTTGAAGAGATCTGAACAGAGCAACATAGTATGTCTTACGACTTGGCAAAGATGACGCTCTTGCTGTGTGGAGAATAAACTTCAGGGAAATAAAAAGCGGAAGTGAGAGGTTCCTGGAGTGAACAAAACAAGACAGAACAGAGATTTGGAGAGTTGTCCGAGAGGGAGTGGGAAGTGCTTGCAAACCACAGAGTTTCGAAAGTTGAACTGACAGTTTTCTGAGTAATATGAAAGCTTGAGAGGAGCCAAGAATGAATTTGTAGTGTTAGTTTAACCAAACAAAAAGATGGGATTGCAGTTGTGATAGAGAATGGTGATTAGGGATGCTGTTTTGGCTTTATTTTAAATTTCAAAATGCTTTTAAATTTTGAAAATGATGACACAGTGACAGTTTAACACCAAATAGCCACCATTCAATAAAAACAACGGTGGAGATTATATTTATGTTCAAATAACCGGAAATTTCTAAAAAATGAACCAACTGGAGTTATGAAGGAAAGAAAAGATGGAAGAAATTAGGGCCTTGAAAGCCAAGTTAAGAGTGTCAAAGTAGAGGATCACTATGTCAACTACTGGCACTAGATCAAGTGAGATCCAAAATGGAGAATTTATTTCTGAAATTTTCAATGTAGAGTTCAAGTTGACAAGAAAAGTTGTGTAGAGAGGTGAGACCAAAATCCCAGCTGAAGTAAGGTCCAGAAAGTGGAGAAAGACAATTCGACTCAACAATGAAAGTCCTTTTCAGCACAGCCTGGCTAGAACAAGGAACAAAGAAATGAAGATGGTTCTGGAGGTATAGAGTGACATCAAACAGCGTTTTGTTCTTGTTTTTCCTGTATAGCAAGGCTGACGTGGAACTACCTACCATATTTGCGTATTTCACACCTCACTGTCCATGATACATGGGTAGAAGAGGAAGGCTTGCGGATGCAAGGTAGAGAGGAGGAAATTGCTTAAAGAATGACTGAGTAAATTGAATCAGTAATTTCTTAAATAGCACGGAGTTCAATGCGACAGGAGGGATGGTGAAAGGTGGCCGGATATTGTGCTAGAAGTCTTAAGAAGTTCCTGTCCAGATCTGTTCTACTAATTCCAAATTCTAAAATAGTCAGAATGAGAACGTGACGGGGCTTGTTAGAACTGAGAAGGGTCAGGGCGAGTCACCTAGGACAGTAAGGGAGAGAATCGCGCGGAGCACTGCCATTTCTGGACAAGAGTAAAGGTCTACGCGAGGAGTGTGGACATGAAACTATGTCAAGGAAGGTAGCACAGTTGGTGCTTTCCTTCATCACATTTGGCTGTGCACATGCAACAGATAAGCGAGTGGAGAGATGGGTTCCTAGGGTGGATATAGGAATGCCTACCAAGGTAGCACTGTGATTCACCAAAATTTCAGCTTAGAAGGAGTGAATTGTGGACATAAGGGAGTGACAAGCAGTGACAAGTCACAGAAAAAGTAGATGAATTGGTCCTCATAAAGTCAAAGGAATGTGAGAACATAGTTCTAGACTAAGTGAGCTAGAGAGATGGAAAATGATATGTAGAAAGCAAGAGGTTTGATGGAGGTGACAGACAAGGTAGAATTCTTCAAGCTCCAAATGTGTACTGCTGCCCAGTGACAGGGAAGAAGAGAAGTACATTATAAATGGGCGTATTGCAGGGGAAAGGGATTGAGGAACTGAGGGACTGAAGTTTTAGAAGGGTTATCTTAGTCAATCTTTTGTTCACCAAGAGTAAAAGCAATATAACTGAGACAAAGGAATCGATCCAGAAGTTAAAGCTCGCAAATCAAGGGCAAGGGATCAGGGATTAGTTGATGGCTGCATTCAGGAGGCAGTCTGGTTGATACACTTAAAATGTAACGCTGAAGAATATTTATAGAGGACAGGTGAATAGTGGTCTCAAAGTACCAACCAAGAGAAGGGAGATTTGTTTTAGTACTCTTAAGGGATTTAGGAAAGAAAAATCATCGCTTGGAAGAAATAGAGGAGAAACTATCCAATTTCCATCAGGTAAGAGGAGAATTTGCATAGAGAAAACAGAATGTCAGCCATTTTTGTTGACTGACTTCCTGTGTGCGTTGTGGGACTGATTGAAAGTGCTGTAGCAGAGAACAGTAGGGTGAGAAAGAAGGAAATAGGGAATCGTGTGTGAATTATAATATGAAGATGTTTTGAGAGGCTGGGTCTCAAGCATCACAGATAAAGAAATTAGTTGGATCGATCCCAGCCTAGAGTGGATAGGATGCAAGATCAGGATGAGAAAATAAGAACAGTTCTGTACAGAGTAGAGTTTAGGGGTCCAGGGGGAGCCCAAGTGTGTCATTGATGATGCAAATAGGGCCGGAGCACGAAGAGAACGGCCCTCGCATTCTCTGTGAAGAAAGTGTGTGCAGGCTGTTGCATTTAGACGGAGTCCGAGTCTTGCCTGGAACATATGCATTTCTAGAACTATCTCTTGACGCACACCACTGCAGGTGGAATCATAAGAACTGAAGTCCTTTGTTTCCTGCCCTGGATGTAGTAACTTACTTAAATGTTTTACAGCTTCATATTAACAATGTTCCTGTGTGCATAATTACCACTGTTTACTTAGGGTCTCTGTACTGTACGGGTGACTTTCAGACATAGAAGATACTATTTTAAAATAATAGCCTAGTTACCTTCAGTTATTATTGAACAATAAGCTCTTTAATTCCACCTTAAATTTGTGCCAGATCCTTGGAAACCCTAGGGTCTTAAAGTGTCTTCCTCCATCCAGAATTGATGCCACAACACCACATGGCATTTGTGAGATTTAGCCACAGAAACAACCTATTTCTCTTTCTCCAGGTTGTTGGACTCTGTAGTAATCACTAAGTTTTTGATGAACCTTTTCCCTCAGATGTCTGCTGGTCTACCTCTCACAAGCAAGTCATTTGTCCACCGCATAAAAACTGTTTCAGTATTTAAGCTAAATGCAAATATTGCATTCTCGAAAAATGCATTTTTTTTTCTTTTTTTTTAACCCAACATCCATTCCCATCTTCCGCAGCAGTACATTCAAGGCATCCCACTCTTCCTTGTTTCTGTTCAATGGGTAGACTGCAATCCAGAGAAAGGACACATAGGACCATCCAGTATGCAGGCTTATTCTAGCCATATTACTTAGTTTAGAGGAGGGATATTATATGGAGCCCTTATTCCCTTCAAGGTAAGTACCTACCTAAGCTAAGCTCAACTCAGTGAGAAAAAAGACCCAAGAGAGGAATAGAGAATGAGTTTTGGAATGTTATTTTGAGCTTCTGGATAAAGCAATGTCTAAATCAATTTCCATCTCTGGAATTTTCAATCATATGGGCCAATAAATTTTCTATTTTTTTCTGAGAATAGTTGGAGTGGGTATCTTCCATTTATAAATAATTGACCATAACTAATACAATAACTTTATGTAATGGTGTGTCAGAAGTTCTGTGTCCAGGTTGTTAGCCTTTTTGGGCTTTCTACAACGCATTATAAGAAGAGTTAGTCTGCTTGACAGTGGAGAAAATATTCTTGTATGAGAGTGTTCGCACCCACTCTAACCCTCTATTTATGCTTCCATATGATGAATTACAGCAGCCAGGCCATTAATGCAGAGATAATTAACCAAAGATAATTGAAAGTAACTTCTTCCTCCTTTTGAAAGGCATGCAAAGTCTACAATTAAAGGTTCATTCAGTTATGACAGTGCCCACATTCAAAGCAAAGCACACAGTCTTAAAACAAAAACTGCCCTTGAGCGATGCAAAGAAGAGTTTAAAATCAAAATATATTCCTGCTTCTTATTACATGTTATCAAACCACTTACCCTGTGAAAGAGTTTTAATATGTTTCATTCAGGGCTTTTTTAAAATTCAGAGATATAAATCAATTAATTAATTATCATTATTTCAACCATAACCGAAAAGAGACAAGAAAGAACTTACACACAAAAGGCATTGAGAGAAGGCCTCCAAGTACACTGCATAATTACTTTCAAAGTTTGAAAATCAGACCAAAGAAATGTCTGATCAGTTATTTTGTGAGACACATTGTCTTTTGAAGAATTAACAGAGAAGTAATAAAGGAAAATCAATTTTTTCCCTCTGGAGTATACCAGAATCAAACAGCCTGTATAACACGTATGTGTCACTGTCAAAGGTGTGTATAACAGATGATACTGCTTTGCTACACACTTTAATCTGGTAAATTCTAGGCTGCATATCTTATTAAGGGAGCTCCGTTAGCTGCCTGAAACAGACTGTGGTGACTGAACAGAGTTCAGTCACAAATCGCATGTCTCAAGGAGCACAGTTCGGACTGCTTACACTGAGCTCTAGAAAAAAAAAAAAAAAAAAAGCCAGAACTGCGTACTATGTAGTAATGTTTATGTGCATTGTTTCTCTTTAAAAACAAATATTTTCTTTCTAGTAAATTGTCCTTTCTTATGGCTCTGGCCTTGATATATTCTGAAAAAAAAAAAGAAAAAAAGAAAAAGGACTGTGTAGCTGGGCAGCAGGAACTGGCTGAAAAAGAGGGAAATTAAATTTTCTAAAAGAGACTGTGCAATAAGGCAGAGAAATTGGCTGAAAGAAAAAGTCGGAAATAAAAAGCAACAGGCCCCGCCTACTCAGTCCCATAAATCAAGCCTTGTAATTTTCCCAGGAACAACAGGGGCAAGAAAACTATTCCCGTTTCATAGGTGATGAAAATGGGACTCAAGGAAAACTAACTCATTGCAAATCCAACATTGAGCAGGAGGTAGGACCAAAATCTGGAAGTCGGTTAAGTGCGTTTTCTGTGCAGTGAGTCATCCTTTCAATTCAGGCGTCCTTGTAAGACTTCCAATCAAGTGACTATTTATATTTTTGACACCATTGACATATTATGAGGAGGGAATGTGATCAAGAGTGGTTTGGTGATGAATAAGCCTTATTATTTTGTCATTACAGTCTATAATAAGACTACATAAATGGCCTTCCGTGTTAGAAGTATGGTATTCTGTTTATGTTATGACAACAGTGATACATCACATTTTACACAATGGTTTACAGATTTAAGAGACTTCTACAAGCTCTACCTCCTTGTGATTTTATTCTCATAACAAACAATGAAAGAGGCACAGTCAGTGTCACTCTATATGAAAAGTGGGTCTGTTGTGGCTTGGGTCTGGAGTGTCCCCCAACGCCTCATGTACCTATGGGTAGCATATATTGTCAGTAGATGGGTCCTGGCTGAACGGGGAAGATACTTGGGCCTTGATCCTGCCTCCCTGACTTGGCTCTGTCCTGCCATGGCATGAGGACCTCTGTGTCCGGCTCCAGCTGTGGTCCCGTCATGTGATTCCACAATTTTCCAGTCACCAACTTGTGAATGGACGGTAATCTTCTGAAACTGTGAGCTAAAATAAATCTTTCCTCCTTAAAGTTGTAGGTGTCAGGTATCCTGTCCTTGCAAGGGACAAATAGCTAAGACAGGGACAGAGAAGAGGGTCAGTTAAATGAATAAAGAACCTACATGAAGGCATGGGTCTCTTTTTCAGTGATGTATTCAGTCTTTCTACAAATAGTCTTGCATACCTGTTATGTGACAGTCTTAAGCAATGCCAGGTTATGAGTCATCTGTAAGATTAAACCATACATTATGGACTGTAGTGTGTAGGTTAACGAATCTATCTGCTTTAACAACTTTTCACATCCCAACCTACTTTTCCACTAGAAGAAGCTAACTTAGACTGCTCCTTGAGTGAGCTCTTTAATTTTCCGAGGCTCACAAGCAGCAAATCCACAAAATGAGTGTTATCATCCGATGTTACTTACTGTGAAGTACCAGCTCACAGGGTCTACGACTTTTAGACAGGTGGATCACAGACTCTGTGTCCGACATTTGAATAGGAAAACAGACAAGGAGAGATAGTTTTTGGTTTGACAGAAAGGAATAGAGAAACACTGAGGCAGAGGAGGAGGTTGAGAGTGAAGGAAGAGAACAAACTGCTAGACTGAGGGACAAGGCTGCTAGATCACAGGCGTCTGAGGGGCAAGGCCGTCAGACCACAGGTGTCTGCTCTTCCCACCCCGCACCTGCCCAACGTGGCTGCATGATGTAATTAAAAAAAATAAACAGGTGAGGTTTAAAAACTAAAGATAAACATCCAGATGAAAGGGAAGGATGAAAAATCATTCCAGAGCTATGATAATGGGCAAGAGGTATCCATGTTACTACCAGGAAGCAGGAGGATGTGCCTGTGAGCCTTGAATTTTCAATGCTATGTGCAAAAAATTTGTTAAAACTTCTTCCCCTGATGGTGATTGCCACAGGTGTTCAGTGTAAAACATATGTCAAAATTAGTGCTGTTTTATTTAAGCGCGAGATCCTAAATTTTCTGAAGTCAGTGTCCACTGACTAGTGGTACCTGAGATCAGACACATGCACAAAGTTACCACTGATTTTTGTCTTGGTCCTGTTCCCTCAGAAGCCCAAATACGCAGTAACTGAATTGTGCTGAAACACCACAAGTAGAAAAATTGACATAAATAATGAAACAAGCCTACTCCAAATGTCTCACGCAGAGGCATCTGCATATGTCCCCATGGAGAGAGGCACAGGATTCAGATTTTGCATAAGACTCCTGAAGAGGTTGCCCGTGGAAGATGTTCCCACGACAGTAAGCAAAGGACAGATTTATCAAAAAAGAAATTGCATACATAAAGAATCAGAGGAAGGGAAGAAAAAAGAAAAAGATTGTAAGGGAAGTTTGATTGTGTGATATACCTCAAGCACTCAACATTGGAAAAGAAACTCAGATCTGTAAAAAATAAATAAATAAATAAAAAAGAAAAGATCATAATATAAAAATAAGTAGTTTTTACTGTCAGTGAACTTCTTATCAGCAAAAGTCGAGGTTAGCAAAATTCTAGCATAATATTATCAAAGTGCTTAGGAAAAGAAATAAAGCTGTCACCCTAAAATTGTGTACGAAGCTAAGTCATCATTCACAGTTATAGAAGAAATAAACTCATTTCAAAACAAATAAATTCTAGGTGAAAGTACTTATCTGTGGAATTTATTGACAGAAAATTTGCTGAAGAAGCAGAGAATGCTAATCTAGAAGGATGTAGTATGAAAAAGCATATATGAGTAAATAAGGAAATAAAATATACCAATAAACACCAGTATTAAAGCTAAATTTCAATTTTTTTTGAATGCGTAGAAATTGAGGAAAAATTAAACTGGTAGATATTGATAATATGAAAATAAATAGGGTGTAATTAAGATGGTTATTAAGGTAGACACATCTTTTTGTTCATGAAGAAATAAATATTAATTTTAGTTTGTAGAAGATATTTAAGTACATATATCATAATATAAGAGCTATAAAAGTGGTAGAATGATGCTATGGCTTAGTGTGTATGGTTTAGTGTGCCTTTCCAAGATTCAGGTCTTGAAATATGCTTATTATCAAGTGTTATGAATTTGGAAACTTAATTGATTACAATGTTCAAAGGTACAGTGTTTTTTGGAAACGATTAGGATTAGACAATGTCCGGACGGAACCACAATGATTTGATACTAACATCTTTATAGGAGTAATAGATCCTAGATTATGTACATGCACACACACACACACACACACACACACACACACACACACACACGAGGTATTACTGTGTGAATTCCTGGGTGATCCAGGAATTCTGCTAGCAAGAACGCTATCACCAGATGTGACCATTTAACTTTGGGCTAGAATTGCGAACTAAAACAAACTCTTTTTTTTCTTAATAGAGCAATTCAGTTTCAGGCATTTCATTACAGTAACCAAAACATGGACTAACACCAAACTAAGCTCTAATATCCTAGCAGCTGATAACATACACTACCTTTTAAAATCTGAAAGGAATTATTCTCTATGAGTGTAAGTACAAATAAAATGGGAAATGGGTACACTGTAAAGTCACATCAAACTGTCTGCTTAAGAGAAAGAGAAATAGATCTGGGTGGGCCAAAGGTTCAATATTACCTGCAGTGCTTTGTTTTAGGAACGAAGACTTGCAGAAAATAAGACATTATTGCTAGTCAAGTCTAGATGGTGAATATATACTTATTGTATAAGTTATTGCTTTAATTTTCTTAAATGTATTTTATATTAAAATTCATAAATTTACGCTAATAGATCAAAGAAGCAAAGTTGATAAACTCCTTCTGCTAGATGTCAATATTTAATTCCATGCCTAAGGAGCCCACGAAGATGGGCAAGACATAGTACTGGATTTCTCTGAGATTCATTAGTTGCTAATACCGATGTTCTTAAAAGACAGGCCTGGTGGTGCAAATCTGTTATCTCTGGGAGGCTGAAGCAGGAGGATTGCAAGTTTGAGTCCACCCTGGGCAACTTAGTCAGACTCTGTGAAAATTAAAAATAAATGCAATGGTGATGCAGCTCAGTTGAAAACCCTGGCTCAATCCCCAATACCAAAAAAGTATTAGTACCATTGATAAAACCAAAGGATTCCACTATAACATTATCCTATTTGGAACGGTGGAAAACAATACACCATTGTTAAGTTACAGTAGCTTAAGAGGATCTTATTGCTTTTAATTTGAACCAGCTTTTAATTTAAAAGTGTAGGTCCAAGAAGCTCTAATAGCAGATTTGAAATGAGACTGGTATCTAATATCCATATTTGACTTGATTTCATTTCCTTTTATTTGACTTGATTCAAAGTAATTTAACAATCATTCACTCAAGCAGTTGCTAAACGAGATACAGTAGGTGTCAAGATGTATGAAAAAGAAACATTACTTTTAAGTAGCTTCTGGATTTGCTGAGCAATAATCCAGAGAAAGCGAGGGTAGAAAACTATATATAGATAGATAGATAGATAGATAGATAGATAGATAGATAGATAGATAGATAGATATAGATATAGATATAGATATATGTTCAAAAGTGATACGAGGGGTTGGAGGAATGGCTCAGTGGTTAAAGCGCTTGCCTAGCAAGCGCTAAGTACCTGAGTTCGATTCCCCAGCACCACACAAAATGGGTGTAGTGGTACATGCCTGTAATCCCAGCACTTTGGAGGCTGAGGCAGGAGGACTGCTGTGAGTTCGAGGCCAGCCTAGGCTACATAGTGAGCTCAGTAGCAGCCTGGAGTACAGAGAGAGACCCTGTCTCAAGATATGTATGTGCACAAAATGCTCAACTCCATTGTAAACCTTGAATTTTGCACATATACGTATCAATACAATGTGGAAAAAAAATATCAAGAGAAAGGCCCAACAGTAGTGAGAGAGGTTTACTCAGAGTGGAACATTTGAGGGATAAACAGGAATTTATTTCCATCTGTTTTATTCAAGATGTATCTGAGGATGTTTCAATTATAATTGAAATGCTAATCTAAGAAAAGGTTACATGTTATCATTTAAAAACCTTAACATGACACATGATCCGAAAATCCAAGTCCTGTATGAGTCCTGTGGGGCCCAGGAAAAGCTGCATGCCTCACCAATGTCGGCTTTGTCCCTGCAGGGGACATGGGGACTTTCACATCCTTCACAAGCATCTTCTAAATCACCTTCAAGATTCTCTTTATCTTATTTGCTTAATTTAACAATTGTGTATTTATTTTTACTGTTTCAAATAGGACAATCTGATAGTGCAAATACTACAAGTATTTGGACTGTTTTCCAAAAAGTAGAATCATGTCATAAGGAAACCGAGCAATTCCCATAAAATTGAAACTGTAAGGGTAAAACAAGCTGGCCTAATGGTCTAGCAATGCATACTCTGCCATCATTTCAAACAGAAATTGTTCTATACATCTAATTAGAGATTCATCCATCTTGTACCATGTATTAACAGTTTACTCCTTATTAATTATTGATAGGATTTAATTGTGTGAATTATATCATAGTTTTAAAAATATAGTCTTCATAGTTTTGAGATATACCTAGTTTTTGATTTATTTCAGAATAAATCTACAAATATTCTGTACAAGGCTCTTGGGAAATTATGCCTTTGTTCTGTTGCATAAATACTTGAGATTATAATTATTTGATCACGAGTAGATACCTGCCTGAAATTGTGTAAGGAACAGAAAATCCTTCTCCAAAGTGCTAGTGGTATTTTGTATTCCACAAGCTGTGTGGAATTTTTGATAGCGTCAGCCTTTATTAATCTTAGTTACTAAAGTATTGTACAATAAATTTGTTTTCTTAATCAGCAATGACATTGAGAACATTTTTATAAGCTAATTAAACATTGATGAATAATTGCATGTCTCAGTTTATCATTTGATCTTGTTTTGTGATGCTGGACATAAAGCCCCAGATCTTTCATTCAGGGGACCCCAGCCATATCCCTATCCTTCATTATTCAAGTTTAGTAGCTAGTCATAATCTGAAAACAAGTCCCTCCATATATTTAATGTATAATTACATTCATAATTTTGTGAAATAAAAAGTTTAATCCAAACGAAGTTTAATTTATCTCTTTCTTTGTGTCTCCAATTTCTCGGTCTGATCTACCAAAGTTTTCCTATCCTGGTCAGAAAGTTGTTTGTGGTGTTTAGTTTGTGTTTATAGTTAGTGCAATCATCCACTTGGAAGCAAAGATTTTATGGGGTGCTAACTGGTAGCCATTTTCTTCCTTTGTATGGATAATAGTTCCAGCACCATTTGTTGCAAAGATCATTCTTTCTCCATTTAACTCTTTTGATCCTGTAAATAGAAATCAATTCATCGCGTTAAGCATGGATTTATGTCTGGACCAACTGTTGTGATACACTGAACCATTTGTCTGTCAATGACACAGAATCTTGCTGACTGTAGATCTACACTGAGTGTTGGTATCAGGCTGGAGAAGGACTTCATCGTGGTCTTCTCTTTCGGCTATTTTTGCTACTCTAGATCCATTGCATTTTCACATATATTTTAGAATCATCAATGCCATTTTAAAAGGCCTGCTGCCATGATGAATAAGTGCGCTCAGTATATAAATCACTTGGGAAAGAAGTAACATATTCATGAGTTTCAGTCTTCCCATCTATGATTGTGGTCGATTTTTTCTTTGTTGAAGTCTTTAAATTTTGTTCTGTCTTACATACGCTAACTTTATCCCTGATTATTTTTGTGATTGGATGCTATTGTAAGTGGAATAGCTTTTTCTAAAATTTGATTTCCCAAAGAAATTGATTTCCAATTGTTTATGTACAGAAACATAATAAACTTTGGTGAGTTGATTTTGTTTCAGCCAGTGCCACTCAGTTCACTTCTAATTCTGATCACTGCTTTGTGCAATCCTCGGCATGAGTTTTTCAAGCAGCAAGGATGTTGTCTGGGAAGACGGTTCTTCGCCTTTATTTCTGATCTCTATATTTTGCTTGCCTTTCTTGACTTACTACTCTCAGGAGAACCTCTGAATGCATATGTTAACGAGGGTGACCTATGAACATTTGATATTTTGTAAGTGAGTATGATGTATTTTGGTAGGATGTCCATTCACAGGAGCATAAGCACATATTCAGATAAACACATTTTTAAACAGAGGAACTTTTGATCTGTTTTTATTGCGTTTATATGTAGTTACATTGCAAACAGTGATTGATGCGTTTAAATGTTTTTGTTGCACTTGCTGAGAAAAACATAATGGCTTTTATTCTGTCTTCAGCGAAAAAATGAATTATATTAATTGATTTTCAAATGTTGAATATATTTCACATTAGAAGTTCAATGCCACTTGATAATAATGTACAACTTTTCCTACACATAGCTATGTTTAATTTACTAATATTTTTGTCAAGGATTTTTTGCTCTTGTGTTATTAGAGATATTACCTATATCTTCCTATGATATCTTTATCAAGCTTTGCATTCGGGGTATTGCTTTGTTCATAAAGTAAAATGGAAATTGTCCCATTTTACCTGATTTTCTATAGGGTGGATGATATTTCTTTCACAAATCATCATTCAAATAAATCATTGGAGACTATATGGCCCTAAGTTCCCTTTGTGTGGAGTTCTTTTATAAATATTCAATATTTTATTGATTTAATGATTTCTTATTTCATTTGTAGACTATTTACCAGGGAATTTGTCCATTTAATCTGTTATGAAATTTATTACCATAGTCCTTCATGTATCCAATTATTAAACTGTTAGTGTCTTAGAATCTATGCTGAAATTGTTCCTTTCATTTCAGACACCATTAATGTGTTCATGATCCTTTTATGTTGTTTATTGCTTTTTGTGGTTTTTTATATCATTTTTTGCAACAAATAATACTATATACATTTCCTCAATTACTTCTACTTACTTATTTCTTTTACAAACTTCATAAGGTGGAATTTTACACCATTAATTTGTTATATTGATTATTATTGCTATTATTTTATTACTATTATTAATTACTGGTACTAGAAATTGAACCCAGGGTCTTCCTCATCAGCTATGTCCTCCAGCTCAGTCTTTTTTCTTTCCTTTTTTTTTTTTTTGAGATAGAAGTTTCCTCTGTAATACGGCTGGTCCTGAACCAACTCTGGAGCCCAGCCTGGCCTCAAACTCACAGCAATTCTCCTGTCTGAGCCTCCTGAGTGCTAAATTAAGATAACAACCATGTGTCACCCTGGTTGTGTGGTGCTAGGTAGGGAACCAAACCCAGGGTCTGACACTTGCTGTTCCTCCAAGCCTTTCTTTCAACTTTGATACAAGCTCACTAAGTTGCTGAGTTGCCTGGGTCAATCTTGAACTTCTAATCCTCACACTATCTCAGTGGTAGCTTGGTGTGTCTGAACTACTAGCTGCGGCCACATATGTTGTTTTCTAACACACGCATTTAGTGTCAAAATCGGCCCTCTAGACATTTCTTATACCTTTCCTACGTTCACGTATGGTGTTTTTGTGGAAGCTCAGTACGTTTTACTTCATAATTTTCCCTTTGATTTCTTTGAATTATGAACCAGGTAGGAGTGAGTTTCAAAAAATTCCATTACCTAAGGATTTTCTAGACAATTTCTTACTGCTTTCTAGTACACAGCCAAAGAATGCACTCTATCAGTAATAATTAGAATATTAGTATCTTGAGTACTGCTTTTATGACTCAGCATATGATGTGATTTGGTAAATGCCAATATATCTAGATTCATACATGGAATAATTTGTCCATTTAACTTGGCAAGAGATTCTGCAGACTTTCAAGCCTTTTCTGGATGCATCCTTTTTTTTTCTTTTTTCTTTTCTTTCTTCTTCTTTTTTTTTTTGTAGTACAGTAGATCCTGCCTGGGGCCCCTAACACAGCGCTATATCATCAGTAAATTTTTATTTTTGATTTTGAGACAGGGTCTCGCTAAGTTGTGAAGCTCCCCAGGCTGGGTTCCCTCCTGCAATTCTTTTGTCTCAGCCTTCCAGGCTGCTTGTATGACAGGCTTGTACCATTGGGCACAACTTGTTTTAGTTATTTTTTTCTTTTTCTCTCCTCAACAAAATTACTCTTTGTATTTTTTTCCACTTTAATGCATAACAATTATATTCAACTTAGAGAAAATGTACATATGCACAACATCTCTTAATCTTTTTGCTTTCTTTTCCCCTTCCTACCCTTCTCTGTCCTTAACATTCTCTTCACAACTCACCGAGTCTACTTCCTTAGTTCCTACCATCTCTCTTTAATTTTGTTCTTCTGCTTACTGAATTTTAAATTTCTCATGTGAGGGATACCATGCAACATTCAGACTATTGGCAATAACTTGTTTCTCCATATGTCATATTTTTATATTAAACAGAACATTTTCTTGATATGTTATGAAGATATGAGATTCAATTATTTTCCAACATGACATCGATTTTTGTCATAAAACAATAGATTAAATTGATCCAATGTTAAAATTCTTTTTCTCTATCTTTGGAAGCAGGTGAAGCTTCTCAGTTCTTTTACCTTTGTAATCATTGTATTTCTCTGAGCTGCCTGGACTGTACTCTGCATACATGTTTATATAGTTCTGGGGTCAGACAAAGACTTGAGTAATGCATCATGCAGAATTTTTGGAGTTCTATTGCTGAGGATCTATTTTTCTTGGTGTTTGTCATTTCACTTTTTCTCCTACCTTAGCGGCATTCTAACCTGTCCTTTTCTCTTACATAAGTGCACATGCCTATTATCCATGAGACTTCAATATGTTGCATAAAACAAGGCACCAAAATAAACAGAAAGCAAATTTTATCCAAGAAATTCTTTCTCTTAGATGTAGACAAATTTCCAATTTGTTTATTTGTATAACTCAATGACTTTCCATTTTTTAAAATTTTATTGAAAGGTTGTAATTGTTAGCTCCGAGAAAATGAGACGATACATAATTTTTACCATTACCAAGACCAGATCCCTTTTATTTTTGTTTTGATATACATGATTACAATTGATTATAATTTTTCAATTCTTTCATAAGAGGAAGTACATAGTCTTATAAGAATCACTACTCTTAAACCCTGATTTCAGATTATTGAATGCCCTTTTTTTAACTTTATGATGCTTCGACTATTCTGTTTCTCACTTTCAGCCCCAGTATTCAAAAGATTGCATGAGACAGCCAACACTTTTTTATAGAATAAGTTTGTGCTAGATGATTTTTGGGCAACCAGAGGCTAATGTAAGATTTCTGATCACATTTAAGGTAGACAAAGCTTAGCTATAATGCTTGGTAAGTCAAGTGTTCATGCATTTACAATTTATGGTGGAGTGATTGGGATGTCAGCCCATCATAAATCAAGGAGCAACCACATCCAGAGGTCCCTGACCTTTTTTTACACCCAGGACTGGTTTAATTGAAGGCCATTCATCCATGGTGCTGGGGTGGGTTACTTGTTACGTAGCAGGTTGGTGAAGGATGGCTTTGCAGCGGCCAGCAGCACCGGGATGGATCGGGAAGGGAAGCTCTACCTTCTGCCAATCAGCTGCAGCATTAGCACCTAATAGGAGCATGCAGACAGGAGGCGGAGCTTCTCTTGCTACTCACTTTCTGCTTGCTGGAGAGTCCGGTTCTTACAAGGCCGCAGAGTGCACAGGCATTAACCTGCATCCCGGATGTTGGAGACCCCTGATCTACATCTCTACCGTAGGGATTCAAAGACCACATCTCCAACCACGCAGCAACGAACTTCAGTGGTGAATGACAGTGTGTTAACTTGTTGAAGAGGAGCAGGAGCAGAATTGACCTGCTTTCCTCACAGGAAGAACAGCTTGTACAAATGCCAAGGTGGGAGGAATTTGTTTCTTTCTCATCGAAATCTCGTGAGTTCTATGTGGTCCAAATCCACATTTTAAGTTTAGACTGAATATAGTAAGAGTCTGACAGATCACACAAAACTTTATCAACTTCAGATATTCACGTTTTGAGCTTTAGTTTAAGAGTAAAAGTTGCAAAAAAGCTTATTATGTTGTAAAGATCACCTGGCCATAGGAAGAAAAGAGGTTGTATTATGAGACAGCAGTGAAGCCAGGTGACCCTTGGGAGGGCTGTGTCAACAGTGATACAACGAGAGCTGATGGTGACTTAAATTAACCGGTGTTCACACGGCAACAAAATGCAAAGATGTAAAGGACCATTAGGTAACAGGTCTAAGACTTGATGGATACGGCTTATGTCGATAGAAACGAGGAAACAACATCGTTTCTTCCCCTGTGGGCAGGGACGTTAGCCTATTTCATTAGATCAGGTTATTCTAAACATATAAAACTGTGTCTGGCACACAGACTGCTAATTTAATGACCAAAAGGATAAATACTATTTATTTATAGCACAACCGAATGAGTAATACTGTATTCCACTAAAACAAACAAACAAACAAAAAGCATTTGTTTGTTTTTGTTTGTTTGTTAAGTTGCGGAGCTTAGACAGTTTTCAGACATTCGAGTTGAAATGTCATGTTCAGAGCCAGTTTTAAGATTTTCAAGTTTAGAGGAATATGTGTGGTTAATGTATTGTGAATCACGTTCAATTAGTGCTAAGTGAACCCTGGTAAAAATGACATCATTTATGAGTGGATTTAAAGGACAAGAGGTGCGCTCCGAAACAAGTCATAAATTAGCCAAGTTTTTGCATGTGGAATGAAGAAAGATAAATTTGAATCATAAAGAAGAAAGAGTCACTGATTTCGGAGTGAAATGAGGACAAGGCAGTGTTGCAAAGGCCCAAGAAAGATACTTTCTGAAGATGCAATGTCAATTATAAGGCAAGTACGTTGAACATTGCAAGGTATCTTTTAGGCTAAGTTATTTGGCAGGTATCGGGGTAAATTACACTGATTTCTGCCCTTTTCCTCAGTTCCTCTGAATCACATAGTCATTTATTTTCCCAAATGGTTTGAAACCAAGATCACATGACGCAACAGGACAAAGGTGCCACTTCACAGTTTTCTTCTTTGGTGTATTTTCAACATATAATTTTAAGAAAATGTAAACCTAGGAGTATCGTTAAAAAAAGTTGTGATTTTATGAAAGACATTTGCATTTATAAAGAAATCTATTCTAGGAAATGTATCTGTAGCTGCGAGAAGCTGCTCTAATACAACTTCTTATTACTGAAAAGACTTTTTTATCTCTATAACAACACAATATTTATTCACCATGCCTTTCTTTATTTTTCCTTCTGGTTCCATTTGCTCTTACTTGTTTACACTGCCTCCCAAAAAACCCAGGCCTTAATGTTGTCTGTAGCTCAGGACACTATGCATTCTTCCATTATCTGCCCATTCTTTGGGTCTATGCCTGCGATATTCTTGTGGGTGGGCATATGATTGCAAAAAGCTTTTCTCTTTTTCATTTGCGTATTTCCATTTATTTTGTAGCTCTGCCAAGAAACCGGGGAATGGAAGGAAGTCATTTTTCTCCTATTCTACAATAAAACATAAAGTTTAAATAAACACATGTGTTAAGTCTTTGAAATGTTACTTAAGTCTATATTTCAGATAAATTACATTTCTGTTCTAATTTTTTGTGGAAGACATATTTTTGTTATTACAAATATATGTACTTTCTGGTAAGCTTTCAAAAAAACTAGTGTCATGAAGAAGAGAACTGTTTCTATCCTTTTTTTGAGACAGGGTCTCACTCTGTAGTCTAGCCTGGTCCTGAACTCACCATGGAGCCCAGGCTGGCCTTGGACTCAGAGCAATCCTCCTGTCTCAGCCTACTGAGTGCTGGGATTATAGGCATGCTCCACCTTGCCTGGTTTATGCAGTGTTTGGGAATCGAACTTGGGTACTTAGCACTTGCCTAAGCACTTACTAGCTTACTAGGCAAGTGCATTAACCTCTGAGCCATTCCTCCAGCTCTCTATTTTTTTCTTTTACCCAATCTTCACTCTATTGTTTCTATTTAACCTCTACTAATAGACTGCTTCACCAATAATGTCAAACTAGTCAAACTAAAATGCAGAAGGGCTAAAAATATTTACTCCTCAGATGTATTTGATAATTTTCTCAGCTTAAAATCAGTTGTACTCCCTCTTTGTATCAACAATGTGTGTGCCTATGACAGTATGATTCTAATAAGTCAATATTTGAAGAAATGCTCTATAATTATGTAGATCTATTCTCAATGGCCTAGTGATATCCCACAGGCTCTGGTGATCTTCAGAACCCACAGTGGTAATACACAAAGATTTTAATCTGACAATTCGTGAAAATGAACTTCGCATTTCAATCCAATTATTGACAGCTCAAGAAGACAATTATGTATTTGCGATTTATTTGGCTGAATCAAACATGGAATAAGCACCTTTTCAAACAAAAAGTGTTTTAATATGTTAGTAGGGATAATGGCAACCAATATTTATCTTGCTTGTGATGGTTAATAAAATGCTTTCACAGACATCATCTTGCTGGTGTTTGCAACGTCTCTGTGGGGACTGTGTAGGGGACAATGTTATTATTTTATTCTATATATGAAAAATCTAAGTCTCAGATGAATGAAGTGATCTCTATTCACACTCAAAACAAAAATGGTAAGTACAAGACAAGACATATATCTTTTCAGAGTCCTTTCCTCTTCTGCAATCTCACGTTGTGTCCCTAGAGAGCTCACAGGAAGACGCCAAGGAGCTTGGATTGAGGATAGTTAGAAAAACAGTAGGCTTATCCAGACTGAGATTTATGTTCCCTGTCATGGAATCTGTTTTATTTTTATATTAACCTAATTGGGTTTTGATAGTGATAATGATCTAGTTTGTGAGCAACCTAACGTACCTGAAGGGCTGACTCACCCAGATAACCCAGAATGCAGTGAGTGAGTGACTTTCCTGTAAAGGTCCCTGGGCTACACAGGACAGGTAGAGAATGGCCTCGCTCTTACTTCCCTCCTTCATCGGGGTCTCCCTCTGCTCCTCAGTCTCATTTTCTCTTTAATATAGGAAATATGAGGGTGGCTGCACATTACACAGTTCTGGAACTTCTTTGTGGCGTGGTATCAGATAGTATTTCAGTGTAGCATTTCCTAAAATGACTTGAAGAAAGAACTTTGCATTGGTTAAAGTCATAGAGTTCAGTTCACCAAGATAAAATAATATGTTTAGAAAAAAATCTTTCTTTTTCTTTGAGATAGGCAAGAGAATCAGGGAGAAGACAGAAGAAAGAAAGATGGGGGTATGAGGCTGAAAATAATCAAAATATATTATATTCGTGTACCCATTCCTACAAACAAATACCCCTATTATGTATTACAACCACGTTCTCAGGTAAATGGCTGTCTTTTTAGAGGTTCTGAAGCTTTCTCTGTTATAAGGCAAGGTGGATTTTTCTTCCAATGGTTGCATCAGAAAGAATTCTATAAAGACTTAATGAGAGGTTTAAAGAGTATGAGGAAAGAAGTGAGAACCAGCCAGCGCAGGATGTGTTACTGAGAATTCACCACTCAATATAACCTGTTCGCCCATCTCAGCAGACTCCGAGAAGCTATATATCTGCACATTAGCAAAGCATTTCAGGAAAAATGAAGTAGTTTGTAGTCCAACTCTTTTTCTCCACACTTCTTCACTGGGTGTATGTGCTCAGGGTTACGTCTCAGCCCTCCAGCACGCCCAGCCCTGATAGACACCCCAAGGTGGAAAGCAGGAGGTATTAAGTAGAGGCATGAGATGGGGCCCTGGCCAGTCGCACATGGGAGGACGTGAAGTCTAACAGCGACAGCTGAAGCCAGAGACAGGTGAGAGCAAAGAGATGTACATTGGCCCGTAAAGAATGTCTGACGTTGACGGTCAGATCGCTCATCTTTCTACCATCTGATCTGGTTTAGTTCACCAGAGGAGAGTCTCATTTTGGTGAGAACAAGATGCTTTCATATTTCTTCAGTCTGTCACCAAGTCTTCTGATGTTGGCCACTGAGGGCAACATATCGATAGATGTGAAGATTAAGGCAAGATAGTTATTGAGATCCACTCGAGGGCTCGCTCCTTCACCCAGTGGTAAGGCCGTGACTGGTACTCAGCACTCGGCTCTCCTCCCCTTTCTAGAACCCCTGCCTCCTCAGCCAGCATTTTGGCTGGTCTGAGATGCTTCCCGGGTGCAGTCTGAGTTCTTAGTCTTCTCTCTGCGCTGTGATCACTGTATTTTCATTAAGTACTCAGTAGGTTGGAGTCAGCACGGCAGCTTGAGACAGCCTCCTACCAGCCGACATTCAGCGGTAGAATATATAACTGCTTATTATTTTCTGGGCTAACCGTGTGTTTACTACATGAATACTTTTCCATGCTTATTGAACCCTTGACTTGACGAGACTAAAGAAAGCAGGTGGTAAGTGAAATTTCGAGTTCATGAAAGACCTTCCTGTGACCCCCAAAAGAACTGTTTACCCTTTTGAGGTCTAGCGCCTCTTACTTAGCAAAACCTTAAAATGCAGTGATCAGCAGCACGCATTGTGTAATTGGGGCACCACCAGTGGAGGCACCCCTGGGAGAAATGATAAGAAAAGGAAAGTCTCATTTCTTCTGTTTCCCAGATTCATGTAGATCTTGATTCCCAGACAGAGAATCATATACGTCTTTTCCTCCAAAACAGAGTCATCAAGCAGTTGGCTCACTTTATCAGCACTGAGTGGACAGGAACCAGCAAGCACTTCTTATACAATATATAATAGACTTAATATACACAGTAACAAACTTTTCTAGATATTTTGATGTTTTCATTATAAAATCACAAAAACAAAATAACGTAAGTCCCAATTTAATAAGTGCACAATAAAACATGTCTGCTTAGTAGCAATAAACAGCTTCACAGACACACACTCTTGCAAGTAAGTTAAAATAGTATTGTGAATGGGCTAACACAGTATTGTCAGTAATGGCTGCGTTTTCCTTAGCCCTGGTACAGGTGCATATTGTGTGAGATATTTGTGGGTGTCAACTCGAGTACGTGTGACAGGCTCCAGAGGCAGAGTTAGTACTACGCCACAGCCCCCCCCCCCCCCCCCCAGGATTCCCTCATTGTCTGTGCAGTCCGTGCTCAAGCGTGGCTCAACTGAGTCACGAAAAGCATTGCTAAAAACCACAGAAGAGTGTTAAAAGCTGAGGATCTGCCTCACAGGCTGTCAGGACTGCATGCACCTGGCTGGCTGCAGTTGGTCTACAATGTTTGAACTCAAGAACTGTGAGAACCATGTAACCAAGTACAAAACGTCATGGCTCAGAATTTTTAATATTTTCTTTGTGAATTATGAACTTGTATTGGGGTGCAACTATCTTGGCCCATGAGTTTGAAAAAGTCTTCCTAAGAGTTGGGGACAGATGTGTGTGTGTGTGTGTGAGAGAGAGAGAGAGAGAGAGACAGAGAGAGAGAGAGAGAGAGAGAGAGACAGAGACAGAGACAGAGACAGAGACAGAGAGAGACAGAAAGAGTAAGAGAGATCATTATCCTTTAACTTGCAATTGCGGATGCTTTGCAAATACCTTTTCTCTTTCATTGGTTAAATAGACCCACGTGTCCTTCTGTTTCGTTTTCCTTTCTTGCTGAACACCTAAGATAGTAGGAGCAAATGGGTCAATATGGATTGCGTAGATATATGTATTTGCACATGCACTAATCTATTTAAATGTCACGTCAAACAGAGCATGAGAGTCTCTAAATGTCGAGTACCTCGTTCCTCGTACTCTCACAATCACAACTCAAAATGCCTTTCCCCTCGGTGAGCTCCCTATCCACATCCCCACAGCTTTCTGTTGCAATCTCCCCCTCTAACATTACAGCCCACCCCTGCTATTTAAGGAATTCCCTCCCAACCCCCCCCCCCCCACACACACACACATCTGTGCACTTAGCTGAAGACAAGCTGTGGCAACTTTTGTTGTTGTGCGGTGTGTGGGTTTTTAAGTGGAGCCCTGATTTGCAACACCTACAGCTTGCTCAGCTCATTCTGATGCTGGGGTGGCTCCCTTCTGGGAGCGGTTGTCAGGGAGGTGCTCCAGGCAAAGATGCTGCCCTCACACAACCTACGCATTAGTTTGGTCTGGGAATAGATACCCTATTCCTATGCAAGTGAGCATTTGGAGCAGGTGTATTAGCTAAGCCAGCTTTAGAAGATTCAAAGAAATGACTCTCACTGCTAGAGGCTAAACATGTTTCATTGTACATTAAAATGCTTCATTCAAATCAACCGCAGACAAACATTTTTTAAGTACCATTTACTCTATGCCAGGCATTGCATATTTTCTTTTCTACAAATGATAATGAGATTTATTGTAAGCCAGGAATTGTACTTGGAGTAAGTAGAAAAATAAAGAACACACACACACACACACACACACACACACACACACACACACCTACACAAAATGTATGTGTGTCATATCTATATCAACATGTATGTATATTATATCTATATCATACATGTACATATATACAAAAACACATATATAGAAATTAAAGTTGATCGATAAGTTCAATAATTGTGATAACCAAAGATACTGTAGGATAAATAAGCAGCAACAAAGAAAATTGTGAGTTTTAATTGATATAATGGATGTAAAATCTTTTCAAATATTAAGTCACTCTAAACATGTAAACTGACATTAGCAGACTGTCCTTGGGGAAGAAGTAGGTCAAGCCTTGGGTTTGTCACCATTATCTTTCCCTTTCTCTGCTCTTTTTTCCCTTAGCAAGCTTTTCTTTCAAGAATCATCAAAGTCCACTTCACTGTTATTATCTAATCACAGACTGTTAGAAGAGTCATTCTCCTTCTGAGGAAAGCTATTTGACCAGCCAGCAGGTTGGACTTCAAAGCCAGCTGTCCCTATGCAGTGGTGTCTTTAATATTGCCTTCCCCTTGAAACAAAAAGTGAAATAAACAAAAGAAATTGTCTTAGTTGAACCGGAGAAAGGCCCAGAACCTCTTCATTCATTCCTTTTTATGCTGTCCCTATTTCTCAGAGGTAACTTCAAGGCTTGGATCCACTGGATTATATGGTCTTCTAGGTCATTTCAATTTTTGCCAGTTTTAAATCTGAATCTCTGTGAACTCAAATTATTGGTTAAGGTTTGCAATCTATATGCAATGGAGGGGAACTTATGCCCACAGGTCAAATTCAATTGAACTGGACCAAACATAGGAACCATGAATAAGACTTGAAATTTAATAAATCCAAGAGTTTTTCTCATAGTCACATAACTGGCTAATTTTAGGTTGATAATATCATATTACATGCATATGATGTTATAAATATCCAAATGGCTCTTGGCAGGAAAAAAAAATGTTGCCCAATCCTCTTGGTAGTGTCAGAATCTCCAGCCTCTCAGAATTCTCTTCCTGAAATGCTCTAGCTAAACCCTCTACTGTCCAGTTTTTTCAACTGAAACCCTTCATACGGCCAACTTTAGTGTTCTGATGTGGAAATTTTTGTGTCATGTACACAGCCTCAGAATTCTCCCTAGAGTTGAGTTTAACTTTCACTTAGATACTCAGCCTGGCTAGAAAATCTTGTGAGATATTTCCTTGGGACCTAGCATCCAACACTAATTTGCACGACTGACATATAGGCTGAGTCTGCAGCCCTAGCTTCCAGACAGAAAACACTTAGCCAAGATCTTCACAAACTGTACCTCTTCTAGGACTGTTTTTAAAAACCATGACAAGAAAGAAAACCTTATCTTTTGACATATGTGCCTTCAAATCGTAGTATTCTAGGGTTGTGGAAAGATATGAAAGAAAACTGAGAAGACGGAAGGAATGTTAGAAATCTGAACTGCACTTATGAAGTAACAGCAGCAACAACGACGACAAAAGAGATTTGGAACAGGAAAAACAAAGCATGTTTGTTACCCTCTTTCTGGTACAAGCTGTTTATGAAGGGAGCTACAAAAATTATCTATCTCCCCCTGGCGGTAGAATCCTGAAATACAGTAGTTCTTAAGGTGTCCCTTCCTACCTCCCTTCCTTTCTCTCTCTCTCTCTCTTTCACTCTTTCATTCATCCTTTCTCTCTCACTGTATCTTCTGGCACGCTTGGAGTAAAAATTGTCTGAAATTGCATCACAATCATTTTACCATGGGAACAGAGGGATTTCAGGCACTTATTGTAGCAGGAAACCAGATTACAGAAATTGTAGTTTCAAAATCAACATCCAGGACATTCTAGCAGGGTATATAAACAACATCTGTTGCAATATTTGAGGATCCATTGTCACACAGAAATAATCTAAGATTATAGATACTACTCAATAACTCGTGTTTTATAATTAGTGAAGCAAATTGCAAGCACCTTATATAGGCAATCATCCATCAACTAACACGGTGGAGCACAAGTTTTGAAAAGAGAGTGGAGTGGGAACATTTGTTTTTAATTGATAGACCTGGATACTGTATCATAAGTAAAATGGTGAGTGAGGAAGATGAGGGGATTGATCTGTAAAAAGAAACTGTGACCCAAGATTTATAATTTACGAGAATATTATCAGAATGAACATGAACTGGGGGAGTAGTGGCGGAAACAGGGAGAGGATCCTGCTTCGGAGACATTCCTGAGATGAAATTGTCAGTTTGGTTCCAATGAGGCAGCATGAACAAGAAAGGGCAGAAGATGAAATTGCAAACTGCTTGTGTGCGGGCTAGTGGACTTTCCCACTGGAATGGAAGCCAGGCCATTTTGCTCTTGTGGTACTACTAGTATTTTTCTTCCTTGAAATCATCATGAAATTTTTATCTTGGCAGCAGAGGAAAGAAGTCACTGAAAAGTGCTTGAGAATTGTGAGTAGGTTAGCATACCTGAAGCATGTAAGTAAGAAAAACAATTCAGAGGAAGGGAAAAGGAGGGATATAAGGAAGAGAAAGGATGGAAACGAAAGACATGGATTTTTAGAAACAACGGTGTAAAGCATGCATGCCATGCCTTTAGATTCCATAAATGTCTTAGTTACTTTTTTGTTATTGTGACTAAGTAACAGACAGCCACAACTTTAGAGAGGAAAAATTTATTTTAGTTCACAGTTCCAGAAGGTCTCCGTCCATTCAGGAGTGGAAGGCTGGGAAATGGAGGAGCACGTGGTGGGGCTGCTGGAGCCAGAGGTCCAGAGACAGAGGTCCTCACGGCAGGACAGAACAAAGACAAGTCTGAGAGGAGAGGTGGAAGAGCACACGAGAGGAGAGGTGGAAGAGCACACGCCCCTTGCCCCTCGAGGTGAATCTCCAAGTACCCTTCCAACCAGGCCCTACCTCCCCACACTACACAGTATCCGTAGGTACGTGAGGCTTTTGGGAGACACTTCAGATCCAAGCCACAACAACAAATGAGAAGGCATGTTTTTGTTTCTTCACTTCAACATCCGGCCTTTCTGCTAAGGGATTTTAAATATATCTCTTAGCATTTAAAAAATGCTCTTTGTTGCTGTATGTGAATAATTTCATCCTTTGAGGCTTACTCAGACTCAAAGCTGGATAGTCATTTTCTTACAGAAGAGAATGTATGTGTTATAACAAGACCATGTTATGCTGAGCCATTTATAGACCACACCCCCCCACTGCCTGAAGTCTTTTAGGAGGTACCAGAAAATAGAACTGATGTTGAAATTTTGTTTTGAAGACATGACTAACCCACAATCTTCTCAATCCCATGAGGTTGCTTTCTTCTAGAACTTTCTTTTGAATATATATATATATATATATATATATATATATATATATGTATGTATTTTCAGACCAAGCACTACGTATCAACGCGAGAGCCTTAACAGGAGCTATTTTGAAAGTAGTCTGGGGGAACTTTCCTCACATCTAAAAGAAGAATGAATTTAAATGTCATCTTTTGGGATTAAATTAACAGAGAAAGTACAGATTTTGTTACACAGTAACATAAATAATAATGCTGTGCAAATGTGCTGAGTGTTGAGTTTCTGTACAGCAACATTGGTAAAGTTTCATCGGGAGGAGTAACACCCCTTGGCTTCCTTTGTCTTTTGAAATGCTTCTCTTGATCAATGAAAAGTATGAGAAGTGCAAAGGTTCACTTTAGGTCACAACCAGGCACACTAAACACGATGGGCACTCTGGGGCAAACACCAAGTGGTGTGAGTTTGTATTATGTGTGTAGGGGTGTTCATCCAGATGGGGTATTAAACTGCTTTTCGTTGGGTTAACCCTAGGGAATTGGTGAAGCCTATTTCTGAGTGTGTCTGAGTGGGTAATAGAGGTGTGACTTTAGGTACTGTGCATGTGGTGTGTCACCCCTTCCAATCTGGTGCATTTCTTTTACCTCACACCCTGACCACCCTGATGCTCCTGCCTTGGAGCCAGTCAGCTATGAGCTGAATTCCCAAAGCTGTTGCCCAAAGTGGACCTGTCCTCCTTTAAGTTGTAAGTAAGCTGAGTAATTTAGTAGGGGAGGTCAGTACCAAGAAATTAGCCTCTGAGGCAATGATGAAAATTCTAAAGTATGCTTAAAATTGGAATTTATCCAGATGGTCTTGAAACATTACAGGGTTTGAAGGAGAGACATGATACAATCACTTGTCTGTGTCAGAAATATTTGCCATGGTTCACGAGTAGAATAAACCATTGAAAAGCACACCAGGAAGAAGGGTGGTTAACTTGATATCAGGGCTGAGGCTCAAAGCGATGATTGCCCCAGCACAGTAAGAGTGAGAATGCTGACACGAGGTTGGACTCACGTGGTTGTAAAGAAAGAGGGGCAAAGAGACTTGGAAGTGGGTTGGATGTCATCTCATTGGGATAAAACAGTTCAAAAAAAAATTTTGCATCCAAAGGTATTAATAACCCAAACCCATACAATTGTTCAATTTTTTTTTCCAAGCATGGGAAAATACTGAATCTATGCCCAGAGAAAACTGGAAGTAGCTACTTCCCCAGAAGTAGGCCTCAGCCAATAACAGGAGAGTTGACAGGTCACTACTTCATCTCTTGCCCATGGTAATATAACACAGCCATGATCTCTGTGCTGTCAGGGTCCTATAATTCCCCGGACACAGCTCCCACTGTCTGTGTAGGATCATTTTATAATGTGTCTTTTACGCACACTCCTCCACATCTGATTTTATACCAAAACTTTCTCTTCTCCGCGATAGCCATGTTTCTTGGGATCACTTGAATAGCTTTCTTATTTTATTGTCTGGTTTGGGAGAACCCGAATGATGTAAAGTTTCCCTGGGAAGTGATGTATATTGGGGCAGAAGGAAGAATTTTACATCAGGAAAAGATGAACCCCTATTCTCAGGTTAAATGCTACATGGGTTCAGCTCTTAGCCTATCCTGAGCCCCATGTCAGAAACCTAATTTTGGGGGTCCAGCTTCTGAAGTTCTAAGCTCTGGTTGTCTTTTTCTAATAGTTCTTTAAGACCTGTAATCTACTGTCCCATTGAGTACGGGATGATTTCTGGATTTTGTCGCCAAAGGTGAAGGTCATCTTTGGGGATTAAATTAACATAGAAACTGTGCATTTTGTTACCCAGCAACAAAAATCAATAATTCTTTGCAAATGTGGTGGGTGTTGAGATTTTACACAGCACCCTAGGCCAAGGTCACCCAAGGAAGTCACACACCTGTGCATTACTTTTGAGATCCTCTCCTTGTAGGATAAGAAAGGTGACAGCGATTTCAGAAGTTGGCTTTAGGTCAAATGTAGGCATACCAACACGTGGGCACTCAGGGGCAAATGCCAAGTGGTGAGAGTGTGTATGTATCTGTGTCAGTGTGGTCGCTCAGATGAGATGCCCAAAGCGACAGAAGGTGACAAAAAATAAAATGTAAATGTACTGCACAAAATGAATTGGGGAATATTTTTGCTATGTCTTTTAGCTATTTATTTAATTTAAGTAAGGGTGGTGATTATGTCCACTCAAATATGCAATAACTTAAGCCCTAATTCCCAAGGTGACTATATTTTTAGGCAAGGCTTTAAGAGGGGTCAGTGAAGTTAAATTACATCAGAAGCATGCACGTTCTCTTACAAAGTATGTGCAGAAAAGAGACACAGCAGTCATGATGGTATCTAGGAGCAAAGACGATGTATTCTACTGAGAAGTGGCTGAGACCTGGGTCTATGATGCCCAGTCTGAGAGAAGACAAATTTTATTTTGTAAGCCACCCAGCCTGTGCCATTTTGTTATAGTGTTTTAAACTGACTAATACACATACTGATACTTGGATTTTGGGGGGATTTTCTTTCTACTCATTTCCAAACTCTCTTTTTTTTCTCTTAAGTTTTCTTTTTGAGAGCATAGATTTTGGACCCAAACTGTTACTGCGGTTTAATTCTTTAATATATTTCTGCCAAATCTTCCCACATATTAACCTAAGACAAGACTTATACTAATACTTAGATTGTTGTGGGGATTAGATATTAATAACTATCAAGCCTACAGAATTAAAAAAACTGTATTCCCATTATACATTTTTTTTAAAAAATTGTTTCTAAAACTTGTTTAATAAAGGCAGACTTTTCTTCAGCAAATTGAATGGAGATTTTTCATGACAATTTTATTCTCGCTAGGACAGCTTTGTCCCACCCCGGGTCCCACTCTGCTTTCTGATTTGGCCGCGCCACATGCCTCTTCCCCTGGCACACAGAGCCACACAAGTGCACTCTTCCCCTGGCACACAGAGCCACACAAGCGCACTCTCATTCTCCCTCACGAAGTGTAGCAGCACAGACCATCTATTGAGGGACCGGGGACATCAATGGACAATGGATTCAGTTTGGTCACTAGGCAACATATTTTAGGAAAAGCATGCTATGAATACCATTTTTGCACTTATTTTCCAGGAATGGAAACTTCTGCAAATAATCTCCTTCTTTGTTCTAGCACTGAAGCAATCTTAAAATAGCGTTCGCCTTGAGTGTCTCTCTGCCTGTTCATTATGCCGGAAATTCTGTCTCAACTATAAATCTTTGTCAAGATGGCGTCGGCTTATCGGATACAGCCTTAGTAGTTTAGAAATGAAGAGTGCCCATTTGGAAAGAACACAAAGAAAGATAGGTTACATAGGAAGAAAAATATTCAAATATAAAAGGACAACAAAGCTGAGAAATGATAAAATACTCCGGTAACAGGTTTGTTTGTTTTTTTTCTCTCTCTCTTTCAATGTCACTTAGCTCTTCCTTGTCTTACACGCCATTAGAACTGAGATCTCATTTCCAGTTTTTTTCAATTCCCACAGTGGCCACTGGAGGGCGTTGCCCGTCAGCGGTGAGGGAGATTTATAGCAGCAACCCTTTTTCTGAAGGAGAGTTAAAGGTCACAGGTGGCAGCTGGTCACATAGCAACAGAGTGAGCATGAAAAATAGAGACATAATTATGTATGGACAGCAAAATTTTGCCACAACTGAGACTGGTGTGGAGAGGAGTCCGAAACTACAGTGCTGGTTCAAGGTAGAGTTGCTTCTTGGCCTGATGCTGTTAACACGGGTGTGAAAGATTTATAGCTTTCTGGTACCCTGTTCCTTGTGCCTTTTAAACTGTACATCCACTGGAATTCTGCTGTAAATTGGGTTTTTGAAAATCTGCTCTTGTGGAAGGAGAGAGTGATGTCACCCTTGAAAGTTATCAGATATAGGTCTTCTAAAAATGGAATTTTATTCAGAAAACAAAATAGAACTTGACATTTGAAGTCACCTGAATATTTCTTATTATTAAGTTGATTTAAATCACCACGCTACTGGAGTCTGCATTCACGAGACTGTTGAGTCATCTAATTAGACAGTGGTGAAGCCTGAATTAGTTGTCAAATCTCTAAGCCATCGTTTGGTTAATTCACTGACTCTCCACACAAGGCACTACTATTGCCTTTGATCAACTTGAAGGTGTATCTCTTAATTCTACCCTAGGTTTACATGCCCTGCAGGGCTCAGATTGAAAGTCGGAGAGAAAGGTGGGAGGGAAGCATCCTTAAACTGGACGTTTAGTTGCCTGTGTGGAAGGTTTTTCAATTTCTGACCACCCAGTGGCAGGTAGACGGTTTTATATTTGTGGTAGCCAAGGGGTACTGGGGTTCACCTGCCTGGATGAAGACCAAAATGTCCCTCTAAGCTCATGCCACTGAGGAGGATTCTGTTTAGCTCTCAGAACTGTGCTCTTGTTGAACGCCTCTGGTATCAGCTACTCCTCTTCCTCAGTTCCCTTGATTCTCTTCTCTCTAGTGCCCAAACAGGAGTATGTCCAGGTATCAGATATCAATCCTACTTTATTCTGTTTCTGCTTTGTTTACTAGTGATCTGTCCTAGAGTTGAGAGTTTGGCACTCACCTGTGGGTCTGTGACTCAAAAATAGGTGTCTTCAAGCTCTATCTGTCCCATATACTGCAAATTCTTATACACAAGTGCCTGTCTTACAGCTCCACTGGATTGGATATCTCAAACTCCATGTCTCCAAAATTCATTGCTGATCTTTCTGTCCAAACTGTTTACTTAACTCCAGTCATAGAAAATTCCACTTTCTTAGGTGAAAAAGATTAAAGTCACTCTGGGATCTTTTTTCTTTTCTAATACATTATATCAAACTCACAATCTGATCAAAGCCTATCATTGATAATTATACATTTGTCACCTCCTCTTTGGTCTTCTGCTGCTGTCCTTCCTCTAAGATTATTTCCATAGCCACCTTTCCTCTATCAGGCCCTTAGACACCCCAGCGATGAGCAATACCCTGTGGGACCCTGACTAGGCTGGGGGCAGCAAAAGGTAGAAGGTGGTTCAGATCATGATAATCTCTTCTCAAGACCCACAGGAGCAGGGCCACTCCCTCCTGTCCCAGGCCTAGGATGGTTCACAGCTCAGGTTTCACTCTACCCAAATTTCCAATTTTCTCCTGCCCTAAGACCTCTAACAGAAATCACAGGATCAGGTTTCAAAAGACCCACCATGCAAATTAGTTGACTTTCAGACCCCAAACTTCCTCCAATCAGAATGACGCACTCCTTACAACCCTGACTGACCCTTCTCCCTCCAACTGCTTATATAAGCCTGGCCCCAAGGACAATAAAGGAGCTGTGACACTGATTCAGTCTCATTCTGTCCTACTCCCACCCTCTTGAGATCCTGCTCCCCCAGACTTTGCTGATCCCTGATCACCAGTGGCTAGTGATGGCCAGGGACCCCAGAGATCCCAATAGTATCTCTTACATTATAAACTCTATTTTTGCGGGGCAAGAGGGAGATGCTCTGTGGGGGAGAAACTCCCATATTTATAAAAAAGATAATAAGGACACATATGGCTAATGTCACCCTACTTATAAGTGCAGCATGTTTGGTTGAAATTGAACAGGGATGTCCCTGCTTAATAACAGAGGGGTGGATATCATGAGCCGGTAAAATCTAACTAAAGGACAATATTTACTGCTTTCATTTATAGAGGTATGTATAGCTTAGTATGTACTTTAAATGTTATTATTTCATAAAATCCTTACCTTTCCCTGTATCTATAGGTAGACAGAAATAAAAAAGGCTGAACTCTGAAAGATTGAGAGATGTATCCCCGGTGACGCAGAGTGAACGTTAGCTTTAAGTTCACACCTTCGCACGTTGTGGCCCAGGTCGTTATTATCCTGGGTCTAGGATGAGTGCTGAACACCCGTGTGTTTCTCACTTGAAAAATGAGAAAAATAGGCACATTAAAGTACATTTTTATAAAGTTGAAAACATCTCATTAAAATCAGTGTCCTTTATCTTGAGATTAAATTCTCTGTCATGTTGGATATTATATGCCTTTTATAACACCATAACTACAAAGATGTTATTCATAAATGTCTTGACTAGGCAAAGTAAAAATTGCTAAATTTGAAAAATGTGATTTATAATCTGCAAAATCTGATTATTAACTTAAACTGCTAAGAAATATTGTCAATGTTAATGAAAGGTAGGTCAGAGGGGAGGAAAGAAAAACAAAATTATCATCCCCAAATGAATTTGAGCAGGACAAAATGTGTGTCTACTCTCACTGTATTGAGGGCTCAGTGACAGAGAACATGTTAGTCGTGTGTCCTGATCCAAAAATGAGATCAAGAAAGGTCGTTGTTTAGTGTGACAATCGGTAGAACTTTACAGAAAACACGCAATGCCTAATTGCTGGATAATTGTGGTCAGGATCATCTCACCAAATTCAAATATAGACTATTTTTTGATGCTTGCTAAGAGCAACAAGTTAAGCTTTAGTGTTTTCACATGGTCCTTGGTATTTGCAAAATAGAATCATTTTCTTTAAATAAGAAATTGGTTCTAATAGATGAAATTTACTATGGAAAAAAAGTCTTTAAAGAAAAGCTTCCTAAAAATTTAAACTCTCAGGTGGCAAGCTAGTTTAGGGGGAAAGTGAGAATTTTCCCATCATTCAAAACTGTGAGACTATTTCGTAGAAGATGCTAGAAGAGGCAGTTATTTATTGGATAAGACAGAAGAGAACAAGGTCGGGCGTAGCAGCCATTACAGGGTTTGCCTCCAAGTGCTAATCCAGCTCAGCAGCTGAGGCAAAGCCTGGCAGAAACCCCTGGGGAGGCTTCTGAGTACCCACAATGGACTGGACCTGGCATCCACCCCTGGGTGGCTTCTGAGTGCCCACCTGAGGCGAAGCCTGGCTTCCACCTCTGGGTGGCTTCTGAGTGCCCACACAAGGCAGGCCAGGACAACCACCCCATGTGTGACTTTCAAGTGCTGACCCAAGGACGGGCCCTGCAGCTACACTGAGGATGTCTTCTGAGTGCCCACCCTAAATTCCTTTCCCATATTGATATTCTAGGATTTGTGTCACTATATTGTGTCGCTGTTCTTATATTGTATCAAATGGCTCTTCTATTCAACTTCCAAGTATCTCTGGCCAAAAGTAGAAAAAAAATTCACTTTGCGTGTTTTCTAATAATTACTAACACATTGAAGATTGACTGTTTTTATAAAGAAGAAATGACTAAGTATGCCGGTTTGTGTTTTTCCATATGGTTATTCCGTGCATTCTGGATTTTCTGTCAGTAAATGTTATGATTAAGTTTAAAAATGGACATTCTTCTAAGAGTTGTATTCAGGGTCTGGTGATAAAATTTCTATTACTCTCCTGCACTGTCCTCAGCTCATTTCCAGGGATAACTAGACACAATCTCTTGCTGTGATCATTGAAGTGAAATCTAATTCAAGAGAGCCCCGGCCCTCAAGAATCGTGCACATAAAAGCAACTGACATTTACTGATTTCTTTTCCTGTATTTCATGCACCGTTCCAAGTGCTTTACATTCACCAATTCACCTGATTTTCTAAAACAGCCTTACAATGTTGTTGCTAATTTCATTTTGGTTTTAAGGTTGATGTCATTGACTCAGAGAAAAATTAAACTATTCAAAGTCACAAAACTAGTGAAAGAGTGCTTAGATTTAAATGCGGAGTTGGATTCCAATCCCTCGCTCTGTGTTTTTGAAATAGATTTCTTCTGTCTCATTACTACAGGAAATGATGGAGTCTGTCCACATGGGAGAGAAAGGTAAAATATAATACCAAGAGATAATGAGATGGGGTAGAAAGGAGGTTACTTTCAGAATTAAGGCTTTGGGTTTCTGGGCTTGATATGCCCTCTGTTTAATTTTGGGTGAACCATATAATGGCTATTCTTTGGCTGTGAAATGCAAATTGATTTATTGCCATTTAATGTATTGCCCTTTATTATCCTTATTTAACACTTTTCACAAATCACCGTCACGTGCATGATATCATCTCAGCTTTAGAGAAATCTCCAGAGACTTGACGTTCAAAGTAGAGGTGATCTCCCAGCCCGACTTGGGATTCCAAAGTCAATGTTTCTTCCTACTGTATTCTGATGCTGTATTTGTACATACACAAAGGTATTTCCAGACCATAAAGTAAGATGCCAGTATAAGCTCATAATTACTGTGACAAGCATGGGTAGACTGTTAATGCTTTCAGCAGAAGAACGCTGTAAAGGAAGAGAAATTTTGGAATTGGTTTGAATATGCCACATGAGTTTATGTGAAAACCACAGGCCTTCTTAATTTATTGTGTTTAAACCCCAGAACAAATGCAAAACTGATGGAAGAATATTCTGCTTCGCTGTGCTTCATTGCATCCCTTATTTTGTAACATAAAATGATAAATGTTTGAACAGCTGCAATTATGAAGTTAAGGAAGGCATGCAACATGAACACACACACACACACACACACACACACACACACACACACACACTTTTTTCCCAGCGTTGTTGATTGGAACCATGCCACAGAAAAGAATCCCTTTGTGAACATAAATATGTTTTAGTTTATTTTGCTGAATCCCTTACATAGTGTAACTTTCTCCATGGGAGGTTTGCCTCAACACTAGAAAGAAAAGAAAAAAAATGTGAACAGACCAGGTTTTATCATCTACTGTCTTGGAATAGCTTCTGAGATATTGCTCTTCTTTAGGCATGAGGCAAACACGTTCGCAACCATCGGGGGCTAAGGGGATGAAGATCGAGGTGACATCTCAGCTGTGGCCTTTGAGTAAATCTTTAGTTTCCATTTGTCGTTTTATACTGAAGAAGCATGTATTTGCTTTTTCTTATTTAATGTCTTTTTAAAGTACCTGTCCTCTAAATATATAGTTATGTAGGTAAGACTGGAATGTCTACTTAATCCATAGGCAGTGGTTGTAAATACTTTTATTGGTTATCAATTTGAAATCTGAGAACTCAACTTTCTTTTGGTGTTCTGGGAATGCACATGAAAACTTGGGGTAGGTGTAATTTTCCCATTGTTAGACAGATGAGTTTCAATCTGTTCCTTGCTGTTTACAGAGACAGGGAGAGACCATCCAGTGGCACCCAGAGTGAACTCAGATACTTCTAAAGTGTCAGACTTGGAACCACGGAGCACATTATAACAACCTCATTATGGAGGGCGACAGAGTTCCTAGTGATACTGGGACTTGAAGAGATGAAAATCTGGTGGAGCATTGGAGGGAACAAGAGGAATGTATTGACCAGTTGTCCTTAAGTTTGGTGAATGCGGGCTAATGGGTGCTTTCATGGAAATTGAAGATACCCAAAGACTGCCCAATTTGACAGCTATAGTGTTTGTGATTTACGGAGTAATCACTGTAATGTCGTGTGCTAAACACTCTATTTCCCATACTCATTTTTTATTGGTTTACTTTTTTCTCAATTGTTCACATGTAAGTAAATATGAAACTCTGTATGTAAATTGTGTAGAAAGCACACCTCTATAAAAACCTCATTGTTATCAGAAAAAAAAAAGTGATTCTAGCAGAAAAATAACAGGTGAAATCTTTAAAGTGCTGGTCTCCTTTTAAGCTTCTTTTCGAGGTTGGAGCAAGCATAAAAGGTAGTGAATGAGACAATCAGATGATAGAAAGCTCCACAATCTGGTGTCTATTAAATGGTCCAGATACTGGACACCTGGCAAAGATGAGGTCAGAGGAATGGGATGATTTGGAATTTCTTTTTTTCTTTTTTTTTTTTTTCTTCTCAGCTCATTATGGCCAACTTACAGCTCTCAGTAAACTCCAGTAAGGCGAGGTAAATGTTTACACGTGAGAGAAGTTTCTAGAATTCTGTCAGCATGTCATGCGGGTTGGTAAGAATGTGAATGAAATTCATAGGACAGAAGGTATCCTACTAACGAGGGCCGCTAGTACGTCTTGTTTCCTGTGGTCACACCGCTTACACACTGCTTCTTTAGTTTGACTGGCATCCTGGGTGTACTCTTCTCCCTGGCCTTGGGGCCGTCTTCGTCTCTTTTCTGTTTGAGATCACCTGGGTCCTGTACCGAAGTGGTAGACAAAGCCAAATCTCTCTGTAAATGGCTCATGAATTATTTTGTCAACTAAGTTGTTTTCATTTTGTGCTTGGAACTATTTTTCAATGAGATTTGACTGAAATGTTGGTTTTTACTGTGAAATCTGAGGGCACCTTTCAATTTTCTTTTTGCTGCCAGTATTTCTTTTTTTCTTTTTTCTTTTTCTTTTTCTTTTCTTTTCTTTTTTTTTTTTTTTTTTTTTTTTTTTTTTTTTTTTTTTTTTTTTTTTTTTTTTTTTTTTTTTTTTTTTTTTTTTTTTTTTGGAGATGTCCAAAGCCATCCTCTTACCTACAAGCTTGTAGGATTTCCCCCTTTGTACCTTAAATTCTTGACTTTCTCAATTTCAGCATATTTCTTCTTCTATTTATCTTCGCCTTTGTTTCAGAACAAATTCCCCGACATATATTATAGTGACTTTCCTCCCTTGAATTGACTTTGTTCTTTCTCAAACCCTTCTCAGTTACAAGTTTGATCTCTTGAACTTATTCTCTAACTTTCATTTTTCTTATTTTTATTTCTTCTTCTTGCTGTTATTTTTTCTCATTTCCTGAGCTTGTTCTTTTCAAGTTTATATTGAACTTCTTCTAGTTCATGTTTCTATTCCTTGAATTATTTATAGCACGAATTGGTTCAGGGCTGAGATATTTTCTTATTGCTGTGAAGAGAAAAAAATTATAGCTATTACTAAAGCTCCTTCTCTTCACACAGACTCTCTCTACTTCAAGTCATTTGTTTATTTTTCTATCTGGCTCTGTCTTCTGAATTAGTGCTTGTTTCTGAGACACCTGGCCATCTTTGCTCATGTTAAAAATGAAAACACGAAAGTGGGTTATCCGAAAGCTTACGCTGTCTTCGTTAGCTGAACCATCATCAGCGAAAGCTTGATGATTTTTATCTACCTCCATAGGTTGAATGGCTTGGAAGAAATAGTTCTAGCAATATTTTCTCTGTGTATTTATATCTTAAACATCTCTCGAGTACTGTGCCAGTAGAAAATGTAATTAAACCTTTACAAATAAAAAAATAACTGTATGTCAACGAGCTCATTAAACTTCATAGCAAATCCCTGATCATGATGAAGGTAAGTAGCTAAAATATGTTCATCTTATCTTCATGGAAGAGCATGGAAGTGGGCTTGTGATGTACCCGTCCCGTGCTCTCACAACTATTCAGTGAACAAATCAGGATTTAAGGTAAGGAAAGCTGATTTTATACAATTTTTACTAAATATCAACACTTGTGCCCAAGACTCAGTCAAGCCTTGGTAATAATTACTAATACTAAGATGATGCAACTTTTCTGCCCACATGAAGAAATAAAAAATCAATATAAAATGTATGTTAAAATTAGAAACAGCGTTTCTTGGACACATCATTTTGAATGAATATTTTGCATCCTTTAAACCAGAGAAGTACATTCTAACCATTGGTTCTACATCTTGACCAAATTTCAAGTGTACGCTTTCCTTCCTAACGCCATTGCTATCTTTCTCATCTTCTGGGTTACCACAGCAGCTTCATGGCTGCCAACCTCGTACTCATTCCTGTCAACCTATAAACATGGTATATGTGGAACATGAAAAATCTTGTCTAAAATTTGCTCATGACATTTTCTTCTTTGTGACATTTTAAAGATATTTCATGACAACAGAAAATTCATTATAAATCCTTAGCATTGTAGAGGCCTGACTGAGCAGACTTCTGTCTCCCTTGTAATCTAGGCTTCACTTTCCTTGTAATAGTCAATTTATATTGGCTTTATTTCCAATCTTGAAAAGAGCCAAGTGGTTTCTTCCTTTAAGGATTCTGCTTATAATCTTTATTCAACCTAGAAAGATCTTCCGACCACTAACACTTGGTGTCTACCCCCTAGTCATTCTTTTGAACTGATCTAAAATCATTGCCCCTGGAGGTTTGATAACATCAAAACATCAGATCAGTTAGAACTTCTATGCATTTTTTAAATGTTTTAAATGTTTTGGTTTTCTACATTTAATATGTGGATAACCAGAAAATGATTCCAGAAAAAGTGAGAAGTCATATTTTTTCCATATGCTTTTTTTAATATTGTGTCAAAGCATGTGCTTGTAACACACAGAGTGAGGTTTTAAGATCGGTTGGTGAGAGATGATTAAACAAATCAGAACAGCACCAAGAAGTTGAATTTTGCCACCAAATAACGAATTTATCACCTTAGGCAGATCAAGTTACTTTTAGAGACTTTGTTCCTCTATGTCCAAAGTGAGGGGAGTGGACTGCAATAATTTCTAGAGATTTTATCGGGGGACAATCTCCTGTATCCCTCTAAGCTCAAACATGAGTATCAAGCTATTTCCAAATGCTACTGAAAAATGACAATATTTCAAAAATGTAAAGTAAATCTCAAGATGTGTGTAGTTTTCATGGTATGAAGGCTCATCAGTGAGATGAGAGTTGCCATCATCCTAATCTTTTAGCTGTCATTTTGTTCTAACTTTGAAAGTGAACTCGAGTCATATCAAATGCTGTGAGGTCAGTGATCTGAAAGTAATGCAGGAAGCAAAACAAATAGAACAAATAAGTGTCCACCAAACGTTCCCATGAAAGGACCTGGCCAAGAAATATCTCCAAATGACGAGAAGAACAAAATCTCATCTAAAAAAGTTAAGTATGTCCTTGTCAGTGTGTGCAGGGGCAGACTCTCAAATGGCCATGAGTCCATTTGATTTAATCACGGGCAAGGGTGCCAGGCCTGGTGGTCCACGCCTGTGATCCGAGCACCTTGGGAAACTGAAGGAGATGCATCACAAGTTGGAACCTAGCCTGGGCAATGTAGCAACTTAAATCTTAAAATCGAAACTAAACATTAAAAACAATTTATCTCCCAATCAAAACTAAAGATGGATTGGGGATGTAATACAGTGATTCCTGGTACCACCCACCCACGCACACACACATACACACACACACACACACACACTGACTTGCACATACTATACTTCTGGCTCTGGCTCTGACTGCTCTCATACCATATCCTGACTGTGTCTTTTCTCCTCTGCCGTGCCCTCGATCAAAGTATTTTGATGTTTTGATTATTTTATTATTTTATTTATTAGCCGACACTTAATTCTGAAAGATCCTAGTGAACAGGGCTTAAATATTAACCTACAGTGACTGGGAACTTTATGGGAAGCCAGGTGCCAAATCTTTCTGATTCTCTACCTCTAGAAACTTTTCGTCCCCAGTGATGTCACAAGACGCTCTCTTGGGGGGAAAGGAGTAGAGCATGGACAGATCCAGATGCAGCACATTTTAAGCCGATTTAAGTATTTCACAATAACCTAATGGCCTACAAGAATGAAATCCTATGGATATTTTACTAATCACACACTTTGGAGAAATCTCACTGATGAAGCTAGCAGTGAACAAATGTATAAGGAGGTGTAAGAAAAAGTTTAATTTAGACTTCAAAGAAGGCCAGCGAAACAAGATGAGCAAATGATGAACCTCGTCCCACAAACTTTTGTAACAGAATTTTTTCTCAAGGGATAATTGTTAGGTAGTATACGGTGATTGCTATGGCATTACTTTGTGCAATAATAGTGCTTTCATATGTGAACACTGTGGAGCTTCCTCATCAGGTATTGACTATAATATATTATGAGAACTTCAATAATATGCAAATTATCTGAATCTTTTTCTTTGCTCTTATATGTTATAAAACTATACTGAATGAAAGAATGAATTCACGTATTAAGTTATAATGCATACCAAGAAACATTATTGTACCATTCTCCGTTATAAACAGTTTTTGTGATTTGTTCAGGATGTTTTCAGTACTCCACGTATGATAAAAAAAAAAAATTAGCCTGGCATGGTGGTGTGTGCCTGTCACTTTCACTCTAGGAGACCAAGGCTGAAGAATCCCAATTTGAGCCCAGACTTGGGCAACTTAATGACTTAACGAGACCCTGTTAAAAAAAAAATAGAACTCAATATGTAGCTCCAGGTGAAGAACCTGTGGTGATTCCTACTACCACTGTAACCAGGAAAAGAAAGAAAGAAAGAAAGAAAGAAAGAAAGAAAGAAAGAAAGAAAGAAGAGAAGAGAAGAGACAAAATCTATAGATCTGTTTTTCATGATGTGTTAGCTTTGAGTGAACTATAGATCAAATCCTGACAAGAAAAGCAGCCAATAAAATTTTGCGGAGATGGAATTGTTTTTCAAAGATACTTCTTTATTTGAACAATACTATGATACCTGCAAGAGCTCATAGATATGATGTATTTCTTAAGCGGATACAGAAATAACTCTGTCAAGATGTGTTTGATTGTTAGATTTCACTGTATACTGTTCTGTCTTAGTGTTTTTCTTTTGGCTTGGTTTTTCAGATGTTTAGGGCCTGTAGATAGTAGCTAGTTGTTTATTTTTGATGCTTGGAATGGAGGCAGGATCTTCACACTGGTGTGTATGTCCAGCTCGTGCTTTGTTTTTTTAATTTTTGAGACAAAATCCCCCTAAGTCGCAAAATTCCCAGGCTGGATTCGAACTTGAAATTCTCCTGCTCAGTCTCAAAGAATGTTGGGATTCCAGATCTATACTGCCTGGCTCACTTGGTAGCATTCTTAGAGTGTTCGCCTTGGATGTGGCATTATCTTTTAAGTCATAAGAAGGGCACTGGAATCTTTGTTAAACCCTTTTCTGTCTAAATGAGGTGATATTTATGTCGTGTCTGAAAGGCAAATGTATTGAATGTCAGTTGTGGAACTCTGTGAAGAGTATTTGAAACTGAGGAAATCATTTAGCAAAGTCGTTAAGAAACTGTTAAGTATATATGAGTGTGGGTGCTTTACGCTCTATATATGTGAGAAGAAAACATTTCACTCTGGGGACAGATATAGCACCTTAAATAACAAACACATCAGTTTTGTCTCATTAACAGAAAGAGCTGTTCGTGGCTGTTCAGTAGAGAAGGGGAGGCGCGGGTCACTCGATGTTTTGACTTTTCCTAAGCCTCATTTTCCTCATTAGTAGCCCCATAGGACTGTTGTTAGAATTGCGAGGTTGTGCTTGCAATTATTAGCACCATGCCTAGTACAATATAGACCCCCTGCAAGTGTTTATAATTAATGTCTGAAACCGATTAATATGCACACTTTTATTTTAGAAAAATTAATTTTATTTGTTATTTATTGTTTTTATTTATACATAGAAATTACATGTATTTCTGAGACATACTGTGAAATTTTGATATAGATTGTAGGTTGATCAAATCAAGCTTATTCTCAAAACCATCATGTTTATTTAATTACTTTTGGTGTAGTGAGAACATTTAAAATCTTTCTTAGTAAATTTCAGATATGTAACACAACAGTTTTATAAACTGTGGGTCACCACACTGTATGATAGTTCTCCCTGAGTTGCTCCTGGAGGGCACTTGCATCTTTTTCCCAGTAAAGAGTTCTTGATCTTATTGGCAAAAGGTCATAATCTAGATGGACAGCATCTTTTCCCCAAGACTGTGTGACTTTTCCCAGCTAAGGATGCCTCGCTAAAGGGCTCTGTGGCGAAGGAATCTGCTATCACCTGGCTTGCTTCCGCTGCTTCGTGCCAATGGACCAGAAAGGCAGCAACCCACGAGAAAACACTGTTGCGCTTGAGAAGTCAAGCGAGAGTTCTATGCGTTTCCTCTTTTCCCAGAGTGAACCCAGCACGATGTTTTACTACTATTGCAGTGTTTGCTCCACTCTCGGCTCTCACTGGTTACCTCACATTCCTTTGAACCATCCTGGGTAGAAGATGGAATGATGAGATTACTGCCTATTATTTATTGCATTTTCCCTTAAATGGAAATGGCAGGTTAATGGCAGAGCTCAAGTACAAGCCACGTCAAAGTCCAATGCTTGAGAAAGGACAGACTGGAATATCTACTTATTATAAGCAAACACATAGCAGGCTTTAATACCCATTCTAATTTTTGTTCTGTAAATGAAATCTAGATCCTTTGAACTGAGATACATCATTAGCCTTTTTAATTCATTTTTATTTTCTGAGACAAAGTATCACTCAGTTATGCAGATGGCACTTAAACCAGTGATACTCCTGTCTCAGCTTCCCAAGTGCTGGAATTATAGGAGTAGGTCACATCTTCCAGTTCTTTTCAACATTTTAATTATTATTTTTATTTCCTTAACATCACCAAAGGTGACCATAATGCTAGGTACAGAATATATAATAATAATCTTTGTCACCTTGATAAGATATGTAGGTGCACAAATCGCTAAACTTCATCGTAAACCTTAAATTTTGCACTCATACTTATCAATAAAATGGGAAAAAAGAATATATAAAATGTATATATGGTATTAAAAAGGATAATTATTTATATAGCTATTAGTCAAAAAGCAAGGAACTAAACAACTATTATGCTCAGATTGAGCATAAAAGTGAGAATAGTAAAATAAGTGGCATTACTTCAACATATTAAATATCAGGCATATACTAGATTCTCTATAGTGTTATTGGGACTTAAATACAGCCATACAACATTTCCAAGAAATTCCAGTACAGGGGCAAATACTCATTTACAAATGACATCTTGAGATTCACCAGTCACCTGTTAGTCTGTGGCTGCTACTAAGTTTGAAATTAGTGTTGCCCTGTCATGATTGCCAGAATCGCTTCAGGAAAAAAAAAATGAGATTCCACTGTGACTGAGTTAAAACACTAGGGTTGAGTTTAGTCGATTTTTCTGCCTAAGTTTGTGACATTCAGACACGTTCAGCCTCTTCTAAAAGATCGCCCTCTGAAGATAGCTGCAGGATATCATCATTCGAACCTTTCGTTTAAGAGCCTGTGTCCTGATTTCTACCTTGAAGGGAAAGAAAAATTAGGAAGAAGTATGATTTAGTAGCTAGCTAACTTCCCAGTTCCAATTTAATCCAGAAGGTCAATATTTAGTTTTGTAAATCCACTCAAGTATGTTAACTGAAGCTAAACGATTTGGCCAATGCCAACCTGTTACTAACGCTGGGTAGACAAATCCTCCACTTATTCAGTTACTACTAGTTAATATACCAATATGAATGCTTTACCTAGAAAAGTCACATTTCACACACACACACACACACACACAGAGAGAGAGAGAGAGAGAGAGAGAGAGAGAGAGAGAGAAACACACACACACACACACACACACACACACACAAGATTTCAGTCAACTCAGGTGGTCCAGATGATTCAATGTAGACATCAAGATATTTCTCTTAAGCTGAAGAAAGCAAGCATTCTATCTGGAAAGTGCAGCTGGTGCAGATATGAGAAGCTATTTCCATGACAAATGCCAGAATTTAATATGATCTATATTCTTGGCGGAATGTCTGCTCAACTTTTTGGCCAGCAAATCCTGTGCAGTAATTAATTCACTTACATAGACTTAAAAAGAGAATGTCAGTATTTGTGGTTGGCTGGGAAAATCTCTGCATGAATTGCACATAATTTTAACCATATAACAGAAAGAAATTTCATTAGAATATTTTAGAACTGTGTTTATATTTCCTTGTCTGAACTCAGCTGTCAGAAAACCATGACGGCTATTTGGTTTCAAGCATGTCCAATCCTTTAAAGTAGGAAGAATCCCTTTAGAAAATTTGAATGATCCCTTCTTTTTCTGCTACCCATTGTACGTAGAGCAACTCTTTAGATGAGGTAGCTGTGATTGTAATGGCTTGTTTGTTTTTCCTAAGCTGAGTTTGAATATTTTATGTTTGAAGTACTGTATGGACATTTCCAGTACCTGAAAAATACTTTAAGCTTTATATCTGACCATCGTCTGGAGGTTCTACTTCATCTTTTACTTCCTTCTGCTTTCCTCTGAAGTCAACTGAGAAAGGCTGAGGGAGACATAGAAGCAAAGTCGTCAAAAGACCATGCTATATAGACATCTACCGGAGCACAACATTATGTTTGAAGAGAAAATAAAAAGTCTTTCTCTGTGCACTCGGCCGAATACTATTTCCAATAAGTCAAATCACTATTCGTTGTGAAGTAATGGCTTCAAGACTTCATTGAACTTTCTCTGCTAAATTTGTCACTCCGAGGGCTCATTCTTTCCAAATGAGAAATCACATATGACAGAACAACCACTTGAGACTAATGTAAACTCCCCGCACCCCAATAGGATCATTAAAGAACAATGGATCTCCTGAAGGACGGGTTGGGCTAATTTGTCACTTAGAAGATAGAATTTCCAGGGTGATTTAAAAGGATACAGGTCACGTATAGTTAAAGAGGCTGACAGATTTCAGGGAACCATGAGCTATGGGCATTCATGTCAATAATGAGATGCTCGATTACATCAGGCAACCAATTGTGTTATTTATTTATTTATTTATTTATTTATTTATTTATCTATAGCCCAAGCTGGTTCTGAACTCATTATGTAGCCCAGGCTGGTCTTGAACTCATGGCAATTCTCCTGCCTCAGACTCCTGAGTGCTGGGATTACAGGAATGCACCACCACACCCAGCTTATTCTAAAATGATATATTTTAATAAAATTGATACTTGATGTGACAGTAATAATAATAAAATATGCTGAACCACTATGTGTTGGCACCGTATTAAGCGCTCTCCTTACAGCATACCTCTTAAGTATAGTATCAATCGTGTAAGGGAAGTGTGTTAATCTTGTTTTTTGTTTTAAATTCAGGGAAGATATACATACACCTCTATTATATGTTGCTTTTAACTCTTTTGGAAAGATACTCAAAAGACATATCGTTGGATAGAAAGGAATATTTATTTTCAGCTTTTTTGAGGAATCTTTATTGCTTTCCATAGCGGTTGTATCAGTTTACAGTCCCACCAGCAATGTAAAATGGTTCTTTTTACCCACAACCTCTCCAGCACCCTTGTTGTGACTTTTTGACACATACTATTCTCATTGGAGTAAGATGATATCATAGTGATGTTTTGATTCGCACTTCTGTAAAGGCTAAAGATGTTGAACATCTAATATATTTGCTGGCCATTTGAACTTAGTCTGAGAACGGCCTATTCATTCCAGTTGCCCATTTTTAATATCTAATCATAGATTCTGAGGCATCTGTTTTTCTTCAGTTCCTCGTATATTCTGGTTATTATCCTCCTGTCTGAGGTATACGTGATAATTTTTTCCCATTCTGTTGATACTTTCTTTACTCTATTGGTAGTTTCCTTTGCAGGGCAGGAGCATGTTTACAGCAGCCCAACTAACACTTGCTAAACTGTGGAAGAGATCAAAATATCCATCAACACAGCAATGGATACAAGAACGGTGGTGTATGTACATAATGGAGAACTGTTCTTCTATAGAGATAAAAAATTGAGACTTTTGTAGGTAAATCGATGAAACTTGAGACTTAACAAAGTGAGTTGAACTCAGAAGAAAAAATATTTTGTGGTTTCTCTAATATGAAAAATCCGGAATATAGGCATTTTATAAAACCAGATGGGTGTGATGTGGGGTTTAGGGGAGAAGGAGGGAGTGGGAGGATCAATGGGGGGATTGTAATGTTGCAATGCTGTCATGATATACATCTTCGAAAATCCTTAGGCTCAATGTAACCACTGTGTATCACGTATATATACTAATAAATATTGAGGGAAAATTTAGGGAAGATGGAGGAATCAAATGAACATGCATAATAATAACAATGAAGTTATCCACTGCTTATTATCCATGCGGTCCTGTTTTAAGAATAAGATCATATTAATTGATTTATTTAATTCGCAGCAAACCTCTCTGAGTGGAGATTATTTGTTGGCCTGATTTTAAATGAGAAAGTTTCGGCACAGAGAAGTTAAGTCATTGCTCAGACTCTCACTAAGGAGAGATAGAGAGCAAGCAGCTGGCATCCCAGCGCCGGGCTCCGTTGCCTCGGCCTCTCTGCAAGCTCAGTCGCCCAGTGATGCACAGCTGGTGAACAGCAGCAAGGGTCCTGGACCTCAAGCCTGTGGTAGAAATTGTTTTTATTGAGTCTACTACCCCTTCTATCTTTTATTTATTTATTTATTTCTTCAGAGACACAGGAAAGAAGTGTAGAGAGATAATCATTGCAAATAAGGATTTAGATTTTTTTAAAAAAATATATGTGCACAACAGAGTACTACTCTGCCATAAAGGGAGACAGATGTGAGTCACCGTCGGGTAAATGGATACAACTTCAGACTGTTATGCTTACTGAAATGAGTCAGACTCAGACAGTTAAGTAACCCACGGTCTCTCTAATATGAGGGTTTTACCGTTTGACAGAGAAGCTGCTATCTTACCTACCAGCTAAACCCAAAATTACTTTTCTAAATCATCATTCTATGTGGGTGTGGTGACTCATGCTTGTTATTTTAGCACTCTGGAAGGCTGAAGCAGGAGGATTGCAAGCTCAGGTCCAACCTGGGGAACTTAATGACTTGAGCAGACTCTGTCTCCAAAAAAAAAAAAAAAAAAAAAGAAGATGGTTGAGGGTATATCTCAGTGCAAAGGCTCTAGGTTCATTCTCCAGTACAAAAGCAAAACAGAAGAAAAACAAAACAACAACAATAAAAATGCCACCAAAAAATCATATTAGTGCCCTTAGAGATCTCCTGAGAGTCTCTTTAATTTGAATTTTATAACTCTTTGGACTCCTAAGTTCCTCAATGATTACTACTGCTTTGACTATTGGGTGAGTAAAAGAGTCTCCTATTCGATACTTTTGTAGAGTCATTTTTCTATAGGGACGTCTAACATCAATAAAAAGTGAGTTACAGTGAAAGGTTTGGTCCCTGTGCCTTTAGAAGACAACACTTCACTGATTACAAGGAGAACAGAAGTGACAATGGTGTGGGAAAACAGCTTGACAAGACTCGTATCCACCCTTTTTCAGGGATGCAAGTGATGGTGTGGCATAAAGGAATTAATGATGAATCCAAAATTTTAATTTTTTACGATACCCATATATTCAGTCAACAACATGTGGTACACTTATTTCTTACTGGGAACATAAACTCATATTGAGATAAAAGTGGAGAAATAGAGGTTTTTGAGAGAAGAAAACCCTAAAGATTTTGTTGAACTAATGGCTGATAAGATTTTAAGTGTAAATTTCACAAGATCAGAAACTCCATATCCAAATCCAAGTCCTCTCTGAAATATTCAGATTCATTTTTAAGGGAAAGTATTTTTGTGCTTAATATATTTCACTTTCACTAAAGAAAATGACATTATTTTCACCATTGTTCTGTTCATAGGTCCTCTCTTTCCCTCTTGAGTTTCTATAATTTATGCTATTTACCTGAACTATTGTGTATTATAACATTATACACTGTCACATGTTATTACAGTGGGTCTTATATCATCATGACACTTTATTTAACTTCATTGTACTGTAACCTATGCAAGGGTTGAGTCCATGAATTCCACCCCTCATCATACCTGTCTGTTGCGCAGAATGGGTGTTCAGTCTCTGTTAACGCTTGAGATCAGGGCTTTGTTAGAAAGGCCTACTTACAAAATTAATACTTTACAAACATCAGTGGAATTCAAGCTTTTTATTCACTGACTGGTAATAATGGCTGTGTTAAATGAGAGACCTCACTTCACACACAGAGTTGGATCTAATTATAGAAATGTAAATACGATGGATATAATTACCGAAAGGACTGCCAGTTAACATAAGCTTATCCTTTGCATACTCACAGTAGCCCTCTTTCTAAAACCTGGTGTTTTTGAGCATTAACATTTTCATGGAATGATGTATTAATATTTATTTTGGTAATCACAGAGCAAGGAACTAGTATTTTGTGGGTGACTTCTCATAAAAATGAAATATAAAAAAATTAGTCCTTCTCATTTCCTCTGTTCAAAAAATAATTGCAATTCTGATCCTGTCTATCTCAGGAGTGTCCACTGTCTTACTGAAGCTTCAATTTAGAAGAATAGGTTAAAACTAGCTCATGGAGATTAGAAGCACAGAGATCAATACAATATGGAGATTTTAATTATGCACTAGGACGGTGGAAAGATCACTAGTGAGTCTAGAGGCAAGATGTGAAGACATGTGACAGGTTCCTATGCGGCACTGGGTAAATAAAAATGTACCTAGTGATCCCATCCAAAAATAACACACTGCGACACCTCAAGATTCAAATCTTGCAATCTCAATTTAACCCCCGGTCCCAAATCTTCCATTCCTCTGTTATTCTGGAATGTTACATTGCTATCTGAGAGTTTATCAGCCTGAAATAAAAATTATCAAGTCTATAAAGAAAATAATCTACAGTTAAAATAGCCTTCGGTGCTGTAAGAGCTGTAGAGTCTGGAGAGATGCGTAGCGAATAGGTGATCAATGGCGTTGGCAGGTTTGGTATCAAATGCTCAACGAGGTCAAAGTAGACGATGTTATTTGTTACGACTTACCTATTTTTTCCTTATGCGCCTGCCTTTGCTTCACAGAGGTACTTCTTGATAAATATATTCAATCCAGACATGGAAGATCTTCGTCTGCCTCTGCTCCTCGGTACTCCATTACAGAGAGCAAGCAATGAGCGTGTTCTCGGCCTCAGGGAGGTCGCCGCTGTTTAGCTAACAGAGAGGACGTGAACACTAAATAAGCAGTAATTTACAATACGTATATGTTAGAAAACACTTCATAATCCAAGGAGGGATGCTGGGACGACAGAGAATAAGCAAGGGGGTTGAGGACGATCCAACAACTTCTTCAGGTTTTTACTTTTCCGTAGGAGATCTCACAGTGTTCTTTCCAAGAGAAGTACGTGCTAACGACTCTTGAAATAGCTTCAAACTTTTATAAATTCCCTCTTAAACCTGGACCGTCAATTAAGATTTGCCTTAAAAAAAGGGATCACTTTTTTCAATACAATCTGTTCATTTTGCAGAAAGTCAAGTAATTGTTGGAACCGCCATCACATCTTGGTGAAGGAGACATTGATAATAGTATTGTTGATAAATGTTAGCACGCTATTTCAAAAATGATCCTCCAAATTCCTTAAATATTTTATTTTTTTCTCATAATTGCTTTTTTGTTGATATATGCTTTTGTATGGAATATTTATATTTAACTTGGGGAATTGATAAACACACACACACACACACACACACACATCACATCACATTTTACATATATTTTGATTCCTTTCGTCGTCCTTGCTCTGCTGACTTCTACACTCTTTCCTAGATCCCCTTCCTGTCTCAGCACAAAACCAGTGTTTCTTCTCTGTATCATTTTGGGAGGATGTTGTGAAATGGAGTAGTGATTTTTTTTCTATGCAAAGAACATCCAGTGTGGGCTATGACACATGCGTACCTGTTGGACTGTGAGAACTAGGAAAGAAATGTAAGTACATAAAGGCAAACTGCTCCCTTTTCTATCTGAACTGACTTTTAAATTGAAAAGGAAAATCAAGCTGAATAAAAACAAAGCTTCTAACAGGAGGGCACAGCAAAGGCCTCATGAGAGTTGAACTTTCCAACTCTGGTTCAGCAATTTTAATATTTTGAGCAGTGAAATTTGAACGGCAGAATCATGGGACCAGTATTTCTGACACTGACCTTGTCCTCACAGTAATGCATTTGACACTTGGACAGCCAAGAGCGAGCCAGGGTTTTGTTCGGACACCCCAGCAATCAGGTTCTCATGATGCAGGGATTTGGTGGCCCGTCTTTCAGTATGATTTCCACAACTGAAGGGCAAGACTAAAATTTCTAGATCTTTGAGGAGCAAATAATGCTAAAACAGCTAAGGCTATTGGGGTGATTAATTTAAGGAATTAATTCTTTCAGCTTCTTTCTCAAAGATGGCTGGAGAGCCAGCAGGTGCTGTTGGGCTCCTCTGAGGCTTGTGGTTAAAGCTGGGATGATGCTTTAATAAGATAAAGTGGCACAGATAGGCACAGGCAGGTGGCATCTGTCGTATGTGTGTGTGAACTGATTCAGCTCAAAACGAGGGCAGAAAAAATTCACAGGAAACTGAAAGATACACAAAATAAATCTAGTTTATGTGGAACAGGCTAAGTATTTGAAAGCATCCATTTAAAAAACAATATTGCTCTGCCTCTTGAAATACTTTGGAGCAAGTTTCACGCGTAACAAAATTAAATATTGTAAAAACATGTCATGAGGAGATAGAGTGATTGTTTGGATGAGAGTGTTAGGTATATTATTGCTTGCCTGAAATCGATGGGGCACACAGTCACCCCAAGAGATGAATCGTAGGCAGTAACTGACCAGGTAGGTGTAGAAAATGAATCTTATTTTTGTAGTTTGTTTTAAGTAGGAAAGTGAGTCTGATTTACCTTGTAAGTTATTACACAGGGCTCAGGGTTTCCGCTAGATAACATACATCGGGACTACATTTGAAACCAAATAAAAAGGGCAGGTGGCCTTTGAGGGGGGATCCCAGAGACACGCCTGCTTAACCCAACCTGTTCTCTTCCAAGAGATGTTGATGCAAACACACATCTCTCCGGATATTACCGTCCATCCTCCTTCCAACCAGTCAAAGTCACTGTGCTCTTCCTGGTGCTCATGTGGTATCTGACATTGATTTTATAATTCTTTTTGCACTGTGTCTTAGTCACTGCATCTATATTCTTCCAAGTAGATAAAAAATTTCCTCCAGGTGGAGACAGTTGTAGACCTGTAGGTCAGTGGATATATACATAAACTGAGATAAATGCATTAAAATTGATCAAAGAAAGGAGGTAATGTGGCTACAAATTTGTTTGTTGATAACAAATTCATCTTGGTTTTCTGTAATGATACGACGTTTCTAATTTTCTTAAAGCCAGAAATTTAAGTTTATCCATTGATCTTTGCTCTCTCTCTCTCTCTCTCTCTCTCTCTCTCTCTCTCTCTCTCTCAGTCAAAAATGTATATATAATGTTTGGGTTTTATTTATTTATTTTTTTAGACAGAGGTGTCACTCTGTAATCCAGGCTGGCTTTGAATTCAGGCTTGCCTCAAACTCATCCATCTCACTCACCTCAGCCTCCTCAGCTAGAATTACAGGTGGACATCATTACACCTAGCTGGGGAATCAAACCCAGGGCCCTGCTCTTGCTAAGCAAACATTTTAACTGTCATGTTATTCCTCAAGCCCTCTTTCTCTCTTTCTAAATCCAAAGAGATTTCTGTTAGAGAGTATAATTTTTTTCTGATTATCTTTTAGGAATTATACTCTTCTCTTGTAACTTTGATTAATTTACACAATAGTTTGAAGGAAAGAAACACTTGACACCTAAACTACTTCACCATATATGTGATATGTGTGTATATGTATGTACATATGTACATATGCGTGTGTGTGTCTTCCTTCCTCTTTTTGTTTGTGTCTCTGTCTCTCTTTTTTCTTTCTCTGAAAAATATATTCCCCATAAGGTATTTTGAAAAAATCTCTTTTTAGACAAATCTTTTCTGAGGTCTAAGTCATTTCAAGTACAAAACACATGTGTCACATGGATTTAAAAAATTCTTATTCAACCCTTGTATATTTCCACTTTCTGACACAATTCTATAGCCTGTCATGTAAATATATAATCAGCCTCACTTTTATCACGAGGATCAAAACAATTTCAGCTCCATATCCAATGCAGTTGCAACTGGGATCTGCTTGGCCCAGGTTGCTATTAGAGTAGCTTCCAAACTTCTCATGTTTGTAAACTCTGATTCGATCTCTCTCTTTGTTTTCACCCCTGTGATTGTGAAAAGATAAAACTCACACCAAGGTCAGATATGCCAACAGAATTGGGCATTGACCTTCAACTTTGGCTTCTCCCAATGTTTTCACCGGACTGGTTCAGCAGAAAGCTAGAACAGCAGCAAAATTAACCTGACCTAGAGTAAATTTATTGCAAATCCAGATCTCCAGGTCTCTGGATCCCAACCCCAGTACTCTTTCAAAAATATCAAGCTGTCCCTCTGACACTGGTTTATAGCAAAGGAACTTTCCTGAGAAGTCCTCAGAAATTTTCCTTTATTTAACCCTAAAGAATGGTGTTATGCAATCAGGTTACACCCTTCCATTCCCCTGACCTTTGGATTTTATGTTAAGTGATTTCCTGGAAGTGAATCCTACCACATCAAATACATATTCCCCTCAAAATTCATTAACTTGTTCTACCTTCGGAATTCATCACGACTGGTAGGCTTAAAAGCCCCTTGAGGAATTGCTGAATGTCTCAGACATTTCCAACTTGTTCTGGGTCAAATTACCATTTAGAAAGAGGACACTTAATTTAGAGGTGAATAAAAGAATTGAAAATCAACTGATGCACTCCCTGAAGGAAAGAAGAATGTCTCAATTATATGCAGTATCAGGTCAGCCTTTCTCCGGAGATTTTACAGCGATACATGATTCCCGTGTCCCTGAATAACGAAGCCTTTGTGGATGGCCTAATTTAGTTATAAAAATAATTGCTGTAAAGGGCAATATTCACCTTACATTAGACTAAAGCATAGACTTTGTGAAATTCATTAGTACGCTTGATTCACTTAGCAAGTAGACCATTTACCTGCTACTGAATTTTGATTCTTTTTTCTTCTATCTTGCTTTCTCCGGGCCCTGTGGAACTTCTTAGCTTAATCAACATTCCCTAATTGGAACTGCTCACTCTAACTCAGAGAAACCTGATGGCTTTTCATCCCTCTTGTACCACCAGATTTTTGTTAAGACGAATTACGTGCGTTTAATTTCTTGCCCATTGGGTTATATGCAACTTCATGCACAAAATTGAGTTCACTCAGCAACCTTGGGAACTAGCAGGTCCTGCAATACACCACTCAAAAAACGCCTACTTTTTACGGAATAAAAGCCATTTGATAATTTTTTTCTTATTTTTTTGTGCTATTTACAGAAGTACTTAGAAGTGTATGGGGTAATGTTAATTACAAAACTAAACATTTTCCTAAAATCTGCATCAACTGATTCAAAATTGTTCTATTTGAGTTCAGAGGAAATGAAGCTAGCAGTTTCGAGTTGGAAGCTAAAAAAGAAAATCAGCTGATTTTGTATGTGAGGAAACAAAACGCATAAACCACTTAAACCACCCAACCGAAACACAAACAGGAGTGGGCTGGTAGGTATTTACATTAGATTCCACACTCATTTCTTTACATGAGAAAAGAGTGTTAGCTCAGTTTCCAAAAAGTGATAATTTACCAGCAGTCACGTTTGTCCCCATGGCCGCAGGCTTGGCAAGGCTCAGGAGAGGGATTAAACAAAGAGAAATGAACAAATTACCCAAAGTGTCAACCCCGAACTATTTATTTGATTTAATCAAACTCACAGCACTTTCAACTTCCTCAACAAATAAAAGCACAAAAGCTGAATTGGGTCAGTCATCCAGCCTGAATTTCGACTTAGGGGATTTATTCTGCTCATATGCAAAAGAATGTTCGGTGGCCCTTTGGATGGGTATGAAAGCCTTTAACAATGTAAATCCAATCTATAAACCATCAGCTGGAAACATTTAAAATGAACCCTGAAGGAATTCTAATACGCGCCCTGTCCTCGAAGGGTCCTCCTGTATTACAGGTGCAATTCACAACTGCCAACAAAATTTATACTGAAATATAAACTGAAACAATGCATTCACAGAAATGAGGTTCTACCATATTATTAACATTACAAATCTTGTGGTAGGAGTTTAGGAGACCACCATAACTTGCACAGTATCCACAACTTACCAAAATCACTCTAAAAGTGTCATCAGTTTCACAAATAGACTCCTGAGTTCAGCCTCTCCTTATGTGACTGCCAACAGTAGTAACTAACTCATTGCATACTACAGAAGTATGCTATCTTTATATAAATTTAGTGAAATTCTTTGTCAACATCGGTTATCTTGAAATTTTTCCAATAGAAGAAACTTAAAATGTCTCATTTCTCTGGGCTAAATGTCATCACTTACCACTTTTCTATTTGATGTCAAAGACCCTCACTATTATTATTTCTTTTGCCCACACATAAAAGTACATCTAGGAAGTATTTTCTGTTTTGTCTTCTTCACTGATGTTTCTTAATAAAATATATTAGTAATTAATGTGGATTACATTTTAAAGATAATAATACAGAATGCTAATGATTATCTCAAAAATGTACACATAAAATGTATTCATAAAATAACAATGTATTGAATAGTTTTATAAATAGGTGCTAAGAATTTTATTATAGAAAGTGAAGTTTAGTGTAGATGTTTCAATTTTTAATTAATTTATACCTATTATAATTTAAAAACTAAACCTATCATCATTTTTCTGGGAAATATCAGAAATATAAATATGGCAACAACATCAACAGATGTTGAAATGCAAAAAAGGAGAAACATTTTAAGTGTATATGCATAAATTAACAAAGGCAATACTAGGTAACATTGAGATACCAAACAGATAATAGTATAAAAACAAATAAATTAAAATAATTGAGGATATAGGTATATTTTAATAGACTTTGTGGTTTATTTAATAATAAACCTAAGCTTCCCAAGATGTATCAAAAATATATGAGGCTGGATTAAAGGGTTAGATACATAAATAGAAACAATTTATTTTCTGGAGCCATCATAGATAATAATTTTTGCAATTAGAGAAAATTTATCCAAGTACTTTCAATTTCCATCTTATGAAGTCAGTTGGCATGGTGGATCAATATGGCTTGTAGTTCAATAATATATAGAACTTTACCCAACCATTGCAATAGAGAGTAAGAAAGAGAATTAATGTCTCATGTAAAATTAATTTATGTGTTTGAGAAAAATACATATTTTGGATCCACAGCTGATAAATCAGAGACTGTCTTGACATTTTAATAAAGATCCAGCTGGGATCCACAACCGGGATAGCTGAAACTAGTATCACTATTTGTGTGACCTTATTTTCCCATTACCTGCTATGATCCATTTGAATTAGCACATATCAAATATTTGAACTGAACGAAGAGCCTACCATCAGCAAAACCCCTCTCTTTTGTCATGCCATTACCTCTTCAATTTCTCATTGTATGTGTGTGGTCTTGCTGATGACTTACTCTCTCAGTAGTTTAAGGGGAGTTTTAGGAACATCCACTTGGACATTCTTAGAATAAAGTCGTTTACTCCACAGTCAAAATAATAAGCAATTTCTGTCAGCTGTTAACTAGGTTCATCCTGCTTACGCACTTGGGAACAGAGAAGACGGGTCTGCAGACCTGGTCTTGGCACACATGTACTGAGATACATCTAGACCACAGTCGTGCCCAGGACTCGTGCTGATGAGGACTCGATGCTGATGAGTTTCAATGTCAGCTCAGATTCTAGATCAAACTGAGTTAGAAAGACCTGTGAACTATTACTCATAATAGCTGTTGGTTTCTTTGGAAAGCAGTTATTTACTCAATGTGGGATGGGCAATGCAGAGTCCTTTCTCCAGATGACTCAGCCTCCTTTCCAATGGATGAGTTGTGGTTCAGAGTTTTCTTATATAAATAAACTAAGTTAAAGATTGCTTTTCTCATTTGCTATCGGCGACACTAGCTTTCTGCTCATTAATATTTCACTTTTCCACCATCCAGTTACAGATCCTCTGTCTCTCCGCTAGAATCACATTACTGTGGCCAATTGGTCATAAGCCCGGATCCTGAATACCGTTGTTGCTATAGCAACCTTGATGCTAATTCCAGGTTTCTTGCTATGATTATGTGCCAACACTTGGCTTTTCTTATTCTGTAATCTGATCTACTTTTATGGAAACTGAGAATCCCACCCCTATGCATTGTCTCCTATAGTCCTACAATCTACTGCGGCTGAAACAGCTCCATTAGCAATGCCATTCTCAGGACCCTAGCGTTTCCCTCAAACATGTTTTTCATTGTCTCAGTGAGTAGTGTCAACTCTTTAGTCTCAAAAGTTAAACAATTTCTAACTCCTCTGTCTCTCTATACTTTCTGATTTTATCCATAAAATTTGGTAAAATAATTCTTGCATTTCCAAATCATTTACCGCATGCTATTTCCATCATATCTAAGCCCTAAAAAATCCCAACAATGTTGTAGGACCATTCCTACCATAATCCGGAGTCGTGAAGAGTGATTTTTCATAGGAATGAACATTTTTCTTATTTTCCACTTTACATGAGCTTTCTCCAAGAGTCATAGATTCGTTAGAAACTAAAACACTTATAGTAAGAAAGCTACCTGCTATCCGAGCTGGTGCTGAGCCTGACCCTGGTAATTGGACTGTTGCTGATTGTCTAATCAGGGAGGTAGAGCCAGAGACGAGGGAGAGCGAAGCGCCGTCTTGCAGTGTCTCTACCTGAGATACAGTACTTTCTCAGCATCCAAGCAAAGGAAGGATGCTAGTTTCTAGGTGCACAAAATCCTCAACTTCATGGTAAATCTTAAATCTTGCCCTAATACATATCAATAGAATGGGGGGAAAAACATAGACAATAGTTTCTAGGAAAGATAACAGTGTGACTTCTGTCAGGAGGACTCAGTGGAGCCCGCGATTCTCTGAAATGTCATCCGAGTGTTATCATCTTTCCTATGATCCAATTTCTTTGATTTCAGGACAGGAGACACATCTTAGTTCCGCATTTAGCTACTTTTGCAATTCTATCACTTTCACAACTGAATTGCAAGATTGATTTCAGGGTTCACTTACCCACCGATTTTGAGAAAAAATGGTATCGTTAAATGAAATGTGAAGTCTTCTCAACTTTTAGTCTTTCCTGAGTTAATTCCTGACCCAATCAAGTATCTCTCTTCCTGAAAGACTTACAGGGAAAAAAACAAAGCACAGCCAACTCCATCTGCCTTGAGAGGACTTTTACTCTCCTGTCTTTCCAGTGGCAGCGTTGTTACATAAGTCTATCAATCTTGGCCGTACAGATGGATCGGAGTCTTAGCATGCAAGGGATAACACCTTACTTTGCAAAGGGAGCCTTGGGGCTATTTACTGATGAGCAACCAAACCAATACCAAATTCCAAACTGAGGGTCTGTTTTCTAAGGCCATTTTCATTTTCCATAAGCTCAGTTTGTATTCCCTCTGAAGCATACCCTAAGGCAAATGCCTCACAATCCCAAGTTAAAGAAACAGAAAACTGAGACAGAGAAAAGGGAAAAGCCAGTGCTTTCTTACTTTTCTGTTGTTGACACAGAATACTCAACATCCACAACTTAACAGAAGAAAGATTGATTTTAACTCATGGTTTTAGAAGGTCTCACAGAGCCCATTCAGAGGAAGCTGCTCACAGTGGAAGCAACCTCTGCCAGAGGAGAGCTGGAGTGAGCTTTTTGAGGCACGGCAGATGTAAGCCAAGAACAGGAGAAAGGGTGATAAGACAGCCCTTACCCAGCCAGGTCAAGGCCCAAGCATCTGCCCCTTCCAGCCAAGTCCACGTCCCAATGGCACATAGTATCCACAGACAATCACAACATACAAATACACTAGGATTTTACGGGGACACTTCAGATCCAAACCATAACATTCCAGCCCTGGACTCCAAAAGGTTTATGTTCACTTTCTTACATAAAATACATTTAGTCCTTTCTTAAGAATTACCCAAGTCTTAACAGTTTTAACACACACACACACACACACACACACACACACACACACAAAACCAAACAACAAAAAACAATAAAAACAAGCTCACAGAAATCCACCTGCCATGGCCTCGTGAGTACTGAGATTATTGGTGTGTGTTGAAATACCAGTTGTGTGTGTGGGTGTGTGTGATGCTGGGGAATCGAACCCAGGGCCTCATGCTTGTGAGGCAAGTACTCTAACTGCTGAGATATGCTCCTGGTCCCTAGCTGATATCTTTTAATATCACATGCTGAGGCAGGATTTGAGAAAAACTATCCCAGGCTTTCCTTGAGATGCTTCCTGGTCTCCCAAGGTGAATCGTAGTTGAATTTTATCATAGCCTGTGCTTACAAACTACTTATTCTAAATTTACAACCTGCCTATTTGATAAAGAACTATCAATTAAACAATGTGGCAATATATATATATTTAAAAATTTCAAGTCTAATATCCCCTCTGAGTTGCAAGGCAAACTGTCAACTGTGAGCTCCTATGAACATCAGAGAAAAGTTAAGCACTTTGAACAGACAATGGCACAGAGTAACCATCCCCATTTCAAAAGGGAGGAATGAGAACATAGAAAGCAATCAGACTGAAGCAGACGCAAAATCCAGCAGGACGATAACCAAATTCTGTTATTTTGTCAAGTTTTGTAGCTTGTTGTTCAGCAAAGAATATCCAAGGGACCACGTGAACATTGGGTTGCCTTGAGATTTCTTATCCAGATTTAATAGTCCACCTTAATTTATTTAACAGTCCATGCTTAATCTCAGATTCAGGCAAAACCTCTGGACTAAAGCAAAACACCAACAAGTTTTGTAGCCATGTAGCTTTTTTGGTTTCTTGGCCAATTGTCAATAAACTCCTCTTCCCCATGTGAAACTTTTTGAGCTTGGCCTTTGCAATTCACACTTGGACCAGAATCTCCCAACAAGTTTAGCTGGCAGCATTCTAAAGCTTCCCTAGCTGGCATCTTCAAATCTTTCTAACATTCCCCTGCAAAACAATTTCAAAGGCTTCTAAACTATACCATTGGATAAAGTCATAGCAATGACCCCACTCTCAGTATTGTTTTATGTCTCAGTTATTTTTTTCTTGCTGGGACAGAATACCTGCTATCCACAACTTAATAAAGATGTATTTTAGCTCACAGTTTTGGAGGATCTCACGCAGTTCATTCATGGTAAGTTGACAAGAGTGGAAGCGTATGGCAGAGGCAAGATGAGTGAGCTCTTCAAGGCGTGGCAGATGGGAGCCAAGTCCGGGAGAAAGGGTAGAACCAGCCCAAATTCCTCACTAATGGTGAATCCCCAACATCCACCCTTTCCAGCCAGGCCCCACTTTCCAACAGCACACGGTTTTTATAGGTAATCCACAATGTCCAGGTCTTGGGGATATTTCAGATACAAACCTCAACAGCCAGTAAGGGATACATTAATAATAATAAACTGGTAAATCATCAGAGGCCTTCTTAGAAACTGGGGAAGGTGTCTCAGAATTATTTATACTGCAGATAACAATCCTTGGGACATTAATTCATCAACTGCTATACCCTGTTGGTTGAGAGATTCTTTCAACACTAATCCCCCAGCATTTTGAGGTTGTTCCTCACCATGTCAGGGACACTCTCAACTTTAAAAACAGCAAAGTTGGCAAATTTGGGGGCAAACCTTTGTTAGGGCCAGGGAAAATGAATGATTGCAAGGGACACAGGAAGTTCATCACCGTGACCCTGGCTAAAAGATGTTCAGGTGGGCACAAGGAACCTTCTGTTGGTGCTTTATGAGCATCCTCTAAAATGAAGATTATTGTACTCACTGTGTAAGGATAGTTTTGGCTCACACGTTTCCCCAAGGCAAGCTCCGTACTCCTTAGCAAGTCTTACATTACCATTTTAAATTAACTTCTACTCATGCTGGAAGCCTCGTCATATGTGAAATCCACCTCTTAAGTATCTATTCATGCATAACTCTTTCTAGGTGTCTACAAATGACTGCTATTTCACAATATTTTTTGAATTTGTATATATTATCTTGTCTTCCTGACATATGTTAAATTTTGCCACCTAGTATGGGCAGAACGAACATAAATTTCCTTTATTTGTCATACGGAGTCCTGTGCTCCTGGTATCCATTGCTTTATGACCATGACATTTCTTTCCAAAACAAACTAGAAAACATGCATTAGTAGTTTGTTTGTTTGTTTGTGGTACTGAACATTGAAATTAAGAATGTTGCACTGGGTTACATGCCCCCTCTGCATTTTTTGAGGCAGGGTCTCCCTCTGTAGTTCAGCCTGACCCTGAACTCATTTATGGGTTCCCCCCCCCCCATTTTACTGATATGTATAAGCACAAAGTTTAAGGTCTACAATGAAGTTGAGAATTCTGTGCACATATCTATCTTGTCAAGGTGCCAAGGACTTTCCCACTCTCCTTCTGTCCCTCCCCCTACCCTCCATTCCCTGCCTTCAGCCTTATCCCCACCCCCGGTTCATTTTGTTTTTTTATTTTAAGTTCCATAAGATAATTGTGATCTGGGTCTCTCATATCAGAGAGACCATTCGATGTTTCACCTTCTGCTTCTGACTCACTTCACTAAGCAGGATGTTCTCAAGTTTCTTCCATTTGCCCGTAAAAGCCTCCACGCCGTTGGACTTTATAGATGCATAGTACTCCATTGTGTATAAATACCACAGTTTGTGTATCCATTGGTCTGTTGGTGGGTATTTTGGTGACTTCCATGTTACGTTTTTATTTTTAAAAGAATCTCGTCAAGTTGCTAACTTGCCCAGGCTCAGCTCGATGTTGCTGTTCTCCCCCTCAGCCTCTCAGAGTGTCGAGATGGGAGCCAGTGTGCCGCCACATGTGGCTGAATTTTTTTAAGTTTCAGTGCAATGGTCACACACGGTATGAAGCACTCAGTGACTCTGTGATCTGAACCCTCAGTACTGAGTCATTCTATGCATTAGTATGATGACACTCATCATACTGCATTATGGCAGACTGCCACCTACCATAAAACGCATGCTGCTGGGAATGTATGAAACATTGTATCATTTACATGTTCGTATCTTCAAAATTAGTTGTCATTAGGCGAGTTTGACTCAACGAGGGTGAGACAATAAAACTTTCACTTTACATTTTTATAAGGAGATGAAATATGCTGTATGAAGTAGTCTGCTGATGCATTACTATTGGAAACTGAATAAATATGACTTTTAAAGATATGCCTTATTTATATTTCAAAATAAGTTATTTAAATTATGACTAAATTATATTTTCATAAAACATCTTCCTGGAGATATAGAAAAATTAAGGTAGACTTGAAACAAACATTACATAACTGTATTATGTTTTTCTTTAAAAATGGATATTAAATTAAAATATTTGATGGAATATAATAGAAATTTAGGACACACAGTCCATGCCATTCAAACTCATGTATATTAAAGCTCAATCTTTAATGCCTATTTCCTCTCCATTAAAGGTTCATGTTAGGGATACTGTTTTAATTCATTCAGTATCTCTAGGGCCTAGAACTGTGTAGAAATTCAATATATCTTTGTTCAATCAATAGGTAGCTTAACTTTCAATCTGGTCTTGATAAAACATATTCTTTTATTTACAGTGACCTGAACATTCATTAAATTGTGCGAAATATAACCCAATAGAACAAATAAACAGCGACTTTTAAATGCAAATTTTCTGGTGAGTTTGCTACACACTGAGAAGTGAGGAAAGGCTCAGTGGAAGTCAAGGTGAGAAACAGACTTGCCTGAATCCTCAACAGCAAGGAGGAACGAACAGAGTGAACTATTGTTTTATTGTTTTGAGATAAAGAAGTCAAAACCCTAGGATCATACTACAAGCTAAACACCATTTCAGGAGTGAAAATGAAAAAAAAAAAAAAAAACCCAATAGATTTTGAGGCAATCAAAAACTGAATTTACTGTGAACTTAAACTTGTAGAAAAATTCTCATTGGTAAAAGTGTCGTGCGTAGAATAAAAGGTGCTTCTGACAGAAGTTGCAATGTGCATTTGATGGACAGGAAGATAAGGAGTGATAAATTAAAGTAGTAAATACACGAGTGAATCTAACTTCATTAAATGCAATTTTTACATGTAATAAGCATGTTAGAAAATAAAATAGTTGAAAGTAGTAGCATAAAGAACAAAAGTTGGTTAAGGAAAAGAAATGAAATCACATGAAGTATAATAATTATCCAAAAATTAAATAAAAACCACACAGACAAACATATTCATTTTCTCAAATTATCTGCTTGAGATAAAGTTTTCTACAAGTATACTTAGAAGTAAGGAAAAGAGAAAGGGATGTTATATGGCTGGATCTGATCAAAATCATTAAATAGCAGAACAATAGCAGATACATAAATTTCTATTGTCCTAATATAAACCAACTGTCAAAAAAGCCAGATAGTATCTTACAGGTAAAATATAACACAATTTAAGAACAAAATAGTTCATGATACATTAAACATAAAAACTTGATTAAGGACATATTTTTATGAATCCAAAACATAGTTATATAAATAAAAATTGGGGGAAATAATTAAATTGTAAATGTGAAAAATTATAATTCTGGGTTAAGCCTTGATATTAAGCCAAAAATAGTAGCATGCAGGATTAGACTAACAAACTTTAAGCAAATCTCTCTTTGTAAAATGCAGATAAAATGCATTTTTCTAAAATGCCATTAGACTTTAAAAGAATTGATTCTATTTTTCAGAAAAAGAAAGATTAAAGAGATTCTAAAATGTAGAAATAGTAGAGTCCACATTCCTTCTATGTGATACAATAAAATTAGAAATTATTTCAACTTACATGACTAAATATAAATAACTAATATTCAATGATATGTTTTCTAAAATGAATTTCATTTTAAAAGTAAAATTATAACTCTAAGATTTTTGTCAGAAAAAAAATTATAAAATTGAATTACATTCCAATAATCAAAATAGTTGAAAAATAAAAGAAGGAAACACTCAATTTAAGATTCCAGAAAAGTACAAGTGGAATATAAGAGTGTCTGAAATTAATGTGATATTAATAGCATAGGACACAATAATATAGATAAGCAAGGTAAAAACTGCTTCTCTGAGATGATTAAATAGTTATTTTAAATTAATTAATTATTGAAAGAAGGCCTTTCTCTGTAGTCCAGGCTACTCTTAAACTCACTATGTAGTCCATGCTGGCCTTGAACTCACAGCAATCCTCCTGCCTCTGCCTTCCAAGTTCTGGGATTACAGTTTGCCCCCACACCCAGCTTATGTGGTGCTGGGGAATTGAACTCAGGGCCTTGTACATGTAATCAAGCGCTGTAACGCTGTAACCACGATGTTATTCTTCGAGCCCCCTCAATAGCTACTTTAATGTTAGTTTTGGTAAACATAAAGAAATCTGTTTGATATAAGTAGTTAGGAAGCAGGTACAGCTGAGAATAAGTGAAATTATCCTGTAGATTCGTAATGTACTAGACGCGGTGCCTAGACAAAGTGAGGCGGTGGGCTCAATCCACAGCCACAGAAAGAAACCAAAAACCTATCAAGAATACGAATGCTTATGTCAATATATGTAAGTTAGAACACTTGTACAGAATTTTGGGGTGTTGAACATCAAGCTGTAAGAAGCAGCTACCTCTAAAAGCCAGGGTTTGGGCAGGAGGTGGTTTGTTTTTACATTATAAGCTTCTGTAAACCTTTGGCTTTTTCTGCAACGGAAAATGTTGCTTCATAAACATATGAAGAGAAAAGATATTTTGAGGAGTGTGTGTGTGTGTGTGTGTGTGTGTGTGTGTGTGTGTGTGTGTGATCCCGGGAACAGATTTATAACCTGTGCATGTTATGCATTTGCCCTAATGCTAAGATACATTCCAAGTTCCTTGAATTGTCTTTAAAATGCTGTATCTACCCAGGACAATAATATACAGTGTATAAAAATATGTCTCTGGGATGGCAAAGAAAATAATTCTAGATTTATTACTAAAAGAAAACGAGGACAGTCACTGTATATGAGAATGATCTATTTTTGTTTATAATAGTTATATTTTTTGGAAAATGAAACCCCATACTCTCACAATACCTATTTTTGTATGATGCTGTTATAAAACCCCTTTTTCCCAGTCATGGTGGTTCTAGCAAGTTCAAGTGTGGCCTTGGAAACATAGGGACTTAGTAAAATTCTATCTAGAAATAGTTTTGTTTTGTTCTTTAAGCTTGAGTCTGTAGCTTTGTGTTGAGACTTTGTCTTCAATCCTTATTCACACACACACACACACACACACTCACACTTTTGTTCTATTATTTCTAGTCTTTCCTATACCATATCTGTTCACTTGAAAATTTTGTTTTACTCTGGAAATCAAAGTAAATGATAGTATCTAATGTAATATGAATACATAACTGTGTCAAAATCATCACATTCTGGTTGCTGAGCCTGGTGGTGTCCATTGTGAATTGGGATTTTAGATATAGCATTTAGATTCTGATGACTTTTTTTTCTGTACCTGGTGCAACCCAAAACAATGAGCTATACAACTAGAAGTAATTCTATTGTTCAGCTGCTGAATGAGACTGCTAATGGCAAAAAAATTAGAGAATGATAATTAGATCCAACATATATATATATATATATATATTTCAGTTGAAAGCAACATATATAGAAGATTTAAGCCAACATGAGGAATCAACCAACCAAAAAGTGAAAAGTAATTTGAACTCTGCAAAGCCAATGGGATGTCGCAGGGAACAATGTCCTTTCACTTTAAAACTAACATACAAGCTAACATTCAAGTCCCATCGCCAAGCGAAAATCTGTCCCCTGTCTATTCTTTAGAGCTAATGTCACCAGCAGGGGTCAGGTAGGGTGAGCAAAAACCAGCTTTCTAGCTGTGGAACAGATTCAGCTAGAGAAAAGCCATCTTGCTGGGCTTTCAAGAGCTGTACCCTTTGTAATCCAATGTGACACCACATCCCCTGCTTAAGCTACACTTTGCTTCTATGTAATATTAGAGGATTAAAACGAGAAACCAAGGAACAGATCTGGTCTACCCAGAATAAAGCTCACCTGATAGCGTTTGCAAACGTTAGAAGTCAATTTAGTAATATGGCCTATTTCATATGGGGCCAGAATTAATGGAGCATTGAATTCCTAACTACTTCTGAGAAGTGAAAGGCGGGAAAGCTGTGAAGCTTTCTCTGGAACTGTCATCTCTGCAAGGAGCGATGGGTTTTTGTGTCTTCATGCCAAGCCTGACAAAATCTATCTTTCCTAAAGAGGTTTAAGTAACTGTTTCCTAATGCAAGGGAGGTTTAAGCTACATTGTTTCCTGTTGCAAGTGGGATACTCATTTTGGAATGAAAAGACAAATAAGCAGTGGCCAGATTAAAGACATAAAGAACCATCCATCCTAAATGATTTTAAAAGGGCGACATTATAGATTAATTGTGGCAATTTACCATCTGCAATTTGGCTTTAGATTATAAAAATAATTCATCAGATAGCATAAAAACGTTCTCAGACAGGTTTTTAAAATTAATTTTCTTGTCACACACCATTAACTCTAAGGAAAAAAAGCAAAACGCTTTCCTGAAGTATAAAAAAAATAATAGAATTAAAAGGGCAAGATGTTAATGGTCAGGAGAGTGGAGGAAGGGGCGGGAGGCCAGAAAACAGGGGGAGGAAGGGATTGTGAAATTCACACGATACTTAAGTGAGCAATTCTAGCATACACATATAAAAGTAGGTGAAAAAACAAGAAAAACTCTCTTAACTTGTAGCTACAGTTAAAAGATTGTTCATTCAGGACACTTTGAAAACATCTTAGATGTTGATGGATTCAAAAATTTGAACTCAATGGCTATTATCTTGCTCCTTTAAATTCAGCTATTTCCACAGGTCAAAGAAGTCAAAGACTTCAGGAACAACTTGCTCCTGGGCTTACCTTTTTGATCTGACTTGTTTGGAATGTGAGCAGGGGCCCAGATTACTTTTGAACCAACTCGTTCCAATTTCAGAATCTTCTGCTCTGCCACATCTAAGGAAAGTAATGTTATCAGACAGGAAGAGCAGCTCATTCAGCTAATCAGCCAAGACTCATTCCTAAAGCCTGTTTGGGGAAGTTAGGCATATACTTTCACAGATCTCAAACTCCTTTGAAATTAATCAAAGAAAAAAAACGTCTACCTCTGGCAGTCGTCTTCTCAGCAGTGGTAAGAGAATCTGTGGGCAACCAAGAAAGGAGAAGATTGGAGAGGGAAAGATTTTTTTTTCAAAGATGAAAACACTAACTCCTTAATCAGTATGTAAATGCGTATGTACCACAAATAGATACAAATAAAAAGTCATAGACATTGAGCAAAGAAGATTTCTTAAAGAATTTGACATATTTTCATTATTTCTTTCACGTAGTTTGGAAAATAGGTACTTTTAAATTTTTCATTTGGAAATAATTATAAATTTAGGAAGTTGCAAAGATGAATATAGTGGTAAGGACACAAACTGTGGTAAAATTTTCAGTAGGTTCAGCTGTCCAAACAAAGGAAGAACAAGGAAGTGTAGAGAACGGAAAAGGAGGCTTTGTAATAACAGCCTTGCCAGGAACGTGCTCGCCCCTAATGGGGTAGCAGGCACGCGAAAATATGGAGGGTGAGGGGTTCTATCTCAAACCGGCAAGTCATTCTCTCTGTCTTCCTAAAGGCAGAACTCACAGGCTTCCCAGATGCAATCTGAGGATACAATGATGCAAACAGAGTATAAAGGTGATTTGCGTAGCTCCGATAGGTTCGTGGTGGAGCTGATCATGTGATCTGTTTCTCCATTGTTTATTTCACTTTCTTTCCTTTGCCATAGAACTAACAGACTCTGTCAACAAGTTGTAAACAAAAGGCACCCAATTTGCAATATTAAGAATTACTAGGCTGAGACTGCAGTGGTAGGAAAGACATGGAAATTAGCCGTACAGCTATAGATGTTCTAATTCCACAAGTGACATGAAGGAAAAGAAAAAAGTAGTCATTGGTCCCGAGAAATTACAGAATTCAACCAAACATGCTCTGTGAAGCTCCAAGGCCTAGAAACAATTCTTTATGACCCTTAATTTCACTTCATAGAAACATGGGTTCACTCACTGTATTTGTGTTGAGAGTGTCCACCCCCCAATACACACTTGTTAAAGCTTGGAGCCCGGGTTTGGGCTAGTGAAAAGTGGTGGAATCTTGTAGGTGGATTCTAGTAAGAGATCTTTGGGCTCTGAAGACAGATAATGGGAGGTCGGTCTCTTCCCCTTCCTGTCTTTAAGTCCCAGCTTGTATGTTGAGTAGCTTGCTCTTCCAAGCTCTCACCGTGGCATGCTGCTATTGTAAGAGATTCTTAAGCTAGGATTCTACTTGATTGTGCACTGAAAGCCTCAGAAATATGGGTCTAAACAACCCTTTTCTCTTTATAAGTTAATCACCTGAAATACTTTTTGGTATAAGAAGAAAATATTTGAGCAATCTTTCCATTTGTTTTCAGTTCTTTCCAGCATTTTTCTTTTATTAAGAGGCTTACTTTTTCTTTGAAAATTATTTTATTTTTTAATTGGACCGATTTGTGGGGCAAGGTATGATGGTTGAACATGTGTGATCCAGAGCTGGGGTGTAGCTCAGGGAATCGAGCATTGCCTAGGAAGCATAAAGACATGGATTCCATCCCCCAGCACCACAGAACAGCTGGTTGGCTCATATCTATACTTTCAGCAAATACAGAGGCTGAGGCAGAATGACTGCCATGAGTTCAAGGCCAGCCTTGGCTCCAAAGTGAGTTCCGGACCAGACTGGAATACAGAGTGAGACTCTGTCTCAAAAAAAAGTGATACAACTTATAGTGATCACATTATACTAATTAGCATTTATCATCTCCTTAAATAATTATCACTTCTTTGGATTGGAAATTTTCACATTTCTCTCTTCTAGTTCTTTCTATAATACACAGTGAGTTATTACAACCCATAGCCGCGAAATTGTGGTAGAGAACTCAGGTGCCTATTTCTTCATTCATCTCTTTTGGAACCTGTTGTCCAATTTTCATCAGTCTCCTCTTACTCTGGCTTTTCTAGTCTCAAAGGACCACTGGTGTATATGCTACTTCTATAAAATCAACGTTTTTACCTTTCATATACCTGTGAAAACACACACTGTTTGTATTCCTATGCCCAGATTATTTCACGTAACATCGGTTGTGTTTCTTAGAGCCCTCTGAGAGTCACAGCACTGTTAAGAAGAAAGTGCAGTTGCTACACACATCCTGTTCGTACACGTGCACATCTTTGGCACTATCAGAATTCTTCAATAAGTGACACTTTAGCTAACATTATGATGACCCATAGGCAATAATTCCAGATTTCACTATTGATAATATATAATCTGTGGGCTTTAGAAATGTAGCATGATATGTGTTCACCACTACAACACTACACGAAATAATTCTGACTAACCTAAAAATCCAATGTGCTCAACCTAATCATTCCTCCCTTTTCTGTTGAACCCCTGGGACTCACTGATCCTATAATATCTTCACAGTGATCTGCTTCCCATTTGGAATCATAGCAAGTAGACTTTTGGGTTTGCTTCTTTAACTTAATACATGCTTAAGTTTCTTCTGTGTGCACAACTCGGGTCGTGCTGCATGCCCAATCTTCAAGTTATTAAACAGGCTCAGACAGGAGGATTTCTCATTTGAGACCAGACCTGGTTATCTTGGAAGGATCTTGTCTCAAAATAAAATACAAAGGGCCAGGAATACAGCCCATGTCCTTCTTTAGCATGCATGAAGCTCTGGATTCAATATCCAGATTCATATATGCATGAAGTTTTAGTTGTATCTGTTCACAGTCTGATAGCTGATCTCAGTTTGGTGCTGAATGACATTCCGTTAGCTAGATGTACCACCGCTTCTATGGGCAGCCATCTCGGTTGCTTCCAAATCTTGTCAGTTATGAACATCTCCATGCAGGATTTGTGTGGACAGAACCCCTTAACTCATTCGGACAGCTATCAGGGAACATGACAGCTAGGTCGCTTGATGTGAGGGTGTTTGGGTTCCCAAGGGGCTGCTGCATTGTCCTCCCATGGGGCCACCCCACTTCCCTGTCGCACTCACAAGAGAGGGGAGCCTCCCGTGTGCTGTGGGTTCTGCCACACTACTGGCTGTTTCTTCCAAGACCACTTCCATCACAGTGACTCTCCTAATTTTAGTTTCTTGGAGATTTGGGAGGCTGAGAAATTGCAAGTCACCAATTTCTGGTTCCTTTTTTTGTTTGTTTGTTTGTTTCTCTTTGATTTATCTCCTTACCATCACACTTTACTGTAAGCAACAAGAAGACACTAGACTCTTTCGCTGTTGCTGGCACACTTTAACCCTCTGTTCGGGTTCATTCATTACATATTTTTCTTTGCATACACTCCTGGAATACAATTCAGTGATATTTTGCCATATAAAAAGGTGCTATATGAAAAGATCTCCTCTCTTCCATATTCCAATAACATATTCATCTGTCCATTAGGTCCTTGCCTGGGGGAATGCAGATTGTTTATAGTTCCTTTTAACATGAAGGCCCCAAGCCAAATCAGAAATAAGGCTCTGACTCAACTCAGAGCAGGGACTTACTTATGACCTGTGCTATCAGAAGGAATGGTGCCCATCCTTCTACTATGCCTGAATGGGAAGGCCACCAGCATTGATAACTGTGCTAGTCCCTGGTTGATCACTATGCCTGATAGAAGGACCACCGGCAAACACAATGAGGCCATAAACATAGTTTTTAGGGAATCTTCTTGAATCTTCTGACTGGGCAGAGGGCACTGAGAAGGACCTATACACTCTACCATTAACATAGAAGTTGGGATGTATCTTGATTTTAAAATACTTACTCTACATCAATCACTTGTGTAAATTTCCCCAAGCATTCCTTTTTAAGTTCATACTCCTCTTCACCATAAAAATCTTGCTGTTAGAAATCAATTTGTTCCACCCATGAGATGGTCCCACAAGTCTGCCTGAGTACACACTAATAGCGCCTCCCATCCAGACTCGGCTCAGGATTTTTTTGGCCATGCCAGCTGCGACACTCACCGCCCGCGATTTGAACTCCGAATTTCTGTCAATTTTTTTTCTAATGATGACTTAGATATTCTGTAAGACAACTTAGATTTATTCTACCACAGTCTTAAAACTTTTTCAATATTCTATTCATTACCCAAGTCAAAAGTCACTTCATATACTTAATAATTTGTCACAATGGTACATTTTTTCAGGTAGTCAAAATCTGTAGTGGTTTTCTGCTGCTTATATAGCAAAGTGCCACGAACTTGAGAGTTTAAAACAAAATAAATGCGTTGTCTTAGAATTCTAGAGGCCATGAATCTAAAATAAGTTCTCTTGATAAAAGGCAAGGTGCCTCTCGATTGGTTCTCTCTGGCGTCTCTCTCCCTGGTTTCTCGAGAAGCCTATTCCTCAGACCTTTTACCTTCTACAGGGCTTCTAGGTACCATGACAAATGTTAACTTTCTCCATGACCAAATCTCTGCCTTTGCCATCGTGTGTTTTTTTTTCTCCAACAGTGACACCTCTTATTCACATGATTAAGCTGGACTGTATTAATAATTCAGGATTACCTCTCTATCTCAAAAAATAAGAAAGAAAACTATCTATATTTGCCATATAAGGTAGCATTCATGAGTTCTGAAATTTAACATATACAGGGGAAATGTTAGAGTATGTGAGACTGAAAATGGTGTCCTTTGAATTATATCTCCCGTTTCTTCTTTCCTTGTTCACTGCTTTGATAATCACTGCTTTATTGTCAATCTCCCTATCTTTCACTTTTTAAAAATTCCTGTTATCAGTGCAATCACGTGATACCTTTTTGCGTCTGGCTAATTCAGTTAGCATAATATCCTCAAGATCAATTCATAGGGTGAAAACTGGCAGTATCCCCTTTTTTATCATTGAAAAATATTTGCTTATCCACATACTACAATTTCAGTATTCATTCCTCTATGGGAGGACTCTTACATGTTTAGCACCTGTTGGTGAGTGGGGACAACACTGTCATGAGCAAGAGAAAAGGTACCTTCAGGAGGTAATGTCTGCCCACAAGACAGGCTGCTGGGTTGTATTAAAGTTTTAACTTCTTTGGGACCTCCCCTGTTACTTCTGTAATGGCTACACCAACTCACAGTCCCATCAGCGGTATGTAAGCATTCCTTTTTCTCTACACCCTTGCTGCTGTTTGGTACCGCCTGTCTTTTAGTTTATACTAGTTCTTTCCAGTGTAAGGTGATAAACTTAGCTGTTAATTTGCATTTCCTTGGTGGCTAGTGTTGCTTAGCACCTCTGCGTATCTACTAACTGATCATACTCATCTCTCTCTTTTAGAGAAATGCCAGCCCAGATCCTTTGGACATTTTTAATTGGGTTATTCCGCTCTTGATTTATAAGCATTCTTTGTGAATTTTGAGTGTTTACTCTCAAATATGTAATAGCTTTTTCTCATGATAAAATATAAGCTCTCTTTTTTTTTCTACTGATGACAGCCCACAGCTTAGGTAAAGAGCCACTATTTAAGAAACTGTTTTCATAGTTTTACACAGGGGGCAGTAATTGCCAAAACTTAAGATGTCCTACGTCATGGGTGATTGAAACCGAGTTCTGGAGATCTGAGAAGCTATGAGTATGCACCATGTTAATGATTTCAGAGAATACCAGTAGTTTCTAGTAGTTTGTTACTAGTTTACGAGTTCTATTTTCAAAAGTAATGAAAAGATTTTACTCTGTAACATAGCTCTACTATAGATGAAAATATTTCCTGTGAAGGTATGGTTCTTTCAGATGTCAAAAATCACACAAATTATTCAAATTTTGAAAAAAATTATCTTACTAAGACCAAGTAAGTAATATTATGCTATATTTTTATGGTTTAAGTAGCGATTTATTATTATATTCCTGAATGATAAAAATCACTTTTATCCATTCTCGCTACCAACGAAGAGTATCTGAAAATACCTTGTAAGTTTTTTGAGACCTTTCAATAACATTCAATGTAAGTTTTTTCATGTGACAATATTTTTATCTAGGTTTGACTAAATTTATTTTATCTTGAATGCCTTTGAAAGATAATACACTTTTGAAAACAGAATCTTCATTTACAGGAAACCATATCATTATTAGCTAAAAAAAATTGACAATTAAAGAAGAAGATGCTTTTTAAAATAAATTTATTTTATCTTTATGTTACAAAGCCACATCAGCCACATGGATATTTTTACATTAAGGAAATCGAGTGAACATATATTTTGGGGTTTAGTAACATTTCGAAAATTATGTAAGAAATTAACAGAGAACTTATACCAATGGTCTTGTTTCAGCCTGAGTTCTAAGAAGACAGATCTTGAGGTAAAGGTCCTAACGTATTGCCTGAAAATGCAGCATCAGGGAGCCGGATCAAAAAAAGGTGAGTGGAGCCAGGGCAGTTACTAGACATGTGATTAATTCCAGTAAGTACAATTGATTGCTGAAGTCAAAGCCACCAAGAAGCTGCATAAACTTTTCCCAGGAACAGCTTTGTCAGGAAGTAGTAAAGTGGGCAGAGAGCTCACCAGTGGTTCTTTTACCAGAGTTATGCCCAAAACTGGACAGTTCTTAAGGGTACGTTTGAGTACTCACCTTGGTCCCATTATTTCCCAAGGCTTTCAGTCAATGAGGGGGTACTAAAGTCGGGGAGCAAGAGATAGGGCACAGGCACTGAGAAGGATGCTACAGAACCCAGGCAAGGATGACAGTCATGGCGGGCGTAAACACGAGGTAAATGAGATCAAGGAAGTTGGAAGTAGCGCATAACGTTTACATTTTGCAGTGAAAATGCTGATTTGTGTATTTGTATCTCATTCTACAATGAAAATATACATATGTTTTGGGAATGTTTCATATGTAACACTCATGGTATGTTTACATAAATATTTATGTATTTTCACAATTGAAAAAAAATCTAGGAGACAGTTATCCAAACTTGATCATTAATCTTTTTACTACCATTTGGCTGCTGAATAGAGATAATTAATACTTATGATGAATTATACAAAAGTGCTTATTGACATATTTCTGGGATTCATAATTTCTCATTTAGAAGTCTAGCACCAAATTGTCTCGACATCTGCATCAAGACTTGAACGAAAAGGAATCTGAGAATTTGTTGAATGGAAAATCTGGCGGGATGTAATGCTAAGACAAACCCTCTGACAGGATCAGTGGGACTTGCAGTGGGATTACACAAATACTTTGCCCTGCAGCAAAGATATTCATACAGCGACCAGAAAAAAAATCTGTTGATATTCAAATTAACATCCATGTTCTCCTCCATCTTTTCCCTATAAGATATTACATTCTTTTTGCTGAATATTCAAATATGAAAATATTTTATCTTTAGAAAAATATTTCTACTTAAAGCTTTTACTCTCCAAATTTTTCAAAGCAGCTTCTTTTCAAAAATAAACAGACGTGCAGATGGCAGATAGAAAAGGAATGTAGCAATTTCAATAGGGAAATTTTATGTTGATGTATATCATTTCATATGTAACACGTAAAACACGTAGGAATTTTTCTTATACAAGGCAGATGTGAGAAACACAGTAGTTTTTTTTTTCAGATTGACTGACACCTTGCTCTGAGAACATACCACTACTCAGCACTGTAAAATGTGCGTAATTGTTCATTATGAAACTCTTAGCTGGTATTAGGAAGAATAATAAAAAAAAATAAATGGGGTCCTTCGGCTGTCATAGTCATCATAGCTAGACTTTCTTCTGCTGGACGATGCTGTTGTTGAATTATTTACCTGTGTCCTTCATTTCTCAAAGATCAAACCCTCAGACAGGCTTAGTGGTACTTGCAGTGTTAGAGCCAACCTCCACCTGCTTTAGCCGGCCCTTCTCCAGTTGTCTAGCCAGATTTTTCTCTAGTAGGTGCACCTAACTGTCATTACCACATCTCCAAAATGCCACCATAACTTTTGCTCTTTTCCTAGTCTCATACTTCTATTCGGATTATTTAATATTTATCTCTACTATGTATCTCTTACTAAGAGATGTTTGTAATCTTTCTCGGATAGTATGAGATTTCTTACTGGATGTGTTATTAATTCCAGTAAATACAATTGATTGCTGAAGTCAATGCCATCAAGAAACTGCATACACCTTTCCCAGCAACAGCTCAGGAGGTAACAAAGTAGGCAGAGGGCTCACCAGTGGTTCTTGGAAAGATTACTTACAAATGTTTAGAAATAGTTATGCACTTATATATATTCTAAGAAGTTTCTCTTAAAGGGAATTTTTGGTAGATTCTCCTCAAACATGAATGATTACTTCTTCCATTTTGCTAACTGATGATTTTTGTTTCCATGCCAAGGCACAATCACATATGATCTCTGTACCATGTGAATTTCTGTGTGTGTGTATGTATGTGCGCGCAGATACATGTAAATATACAGGTAAGTTCTGTTTGACTGAGGTGCATTTTTCTTTTTTAAAAATTCAAAATCTAAGTAAGACTCTTTTGAACCAAAGGACGATCACTACCAAAATGTGAGCCATCACCAAAGGGATCATAGAACAAAGACATACACGCAGATAGCCCATGGTAGCAAAGCCAACACGCTCACAGCCACAGTGACACTTGCCATGTCAGAAGGGAAACAAAGATTTCCATAGAAATATTCTAGATATACTCATTTGTCTGCGGGCCTTCATACACCTTACCATCCTTACCTTCATACTTCTTAGTCATTGAAATTGAATGCCCTATGAATTATGTAAATTGCCCAAGATTACAGGGCTGGATGGTGAATGATAAAACATGCTCCTCGCTTAGCATGTCATCACTATAACTGACGACAAGTGCCTGGTATATCAAATGCAGTTATGCACACTGAAGACAGAAACGTGAAGAAACCATAAACACCGTGGGGAAAAAATGAAAGTTACGACAAGAAGTTACTCTCTGTCTGGTGGATCACTAGGATTTAGAGGAATACACTTTATAATGTAAAGACAGCACAAAAATGCTCTAATTAAAGAAGTATACATTGCCTCGCTTCAAATCTTTAACTTTAAAAATTTTAAACTTAAAATAACAGAACTTGAATCCAATCAGTTTAAGCTGTTCGGTTTGGTTTTGTTCACTTGCAGTTTCCATCTGGGAATATTTGCTGCCAAAATATGCCTATGGAGGCGGCGAGTATGGGATTTCCATCTGGGATCGCTGACGCCAAGCCAGCAGTCTCCTGGGAGACCAATCATTGGGTCACAGCCAGATGTAGGCTTGTTATTTGCAATATTTAATGCTAACATGAAACCAATATGAAATTAATAGGTTATGCATAGAGAAGGCAAGAGTTTCTTCTGCTGATAGCAATAACAGTTGAGCATGCGGCTTCTCTAATCAAGCGTGTGCTGCTTAGATTAAGCTACATATTACCTATTTGGCCTTAAAAATTATTTAATTATCTAACCTTCAAGTCAATTATCTGCGTTAATTACAATAACTATTAGGGAATATAATGAAACCTTTGTCACAATGCTTAGTAATTAATAAAAATTCAATACATATGTTTCAAATTATTTCTAATTTTCAATGCCAGCATGTTGAATAATCAGGTCAGTCATTGTTTATCATTTTCAAAATATATTATTTGATCAATATTGTAAAATGCAAAAAATGACATGAAGGTCATCTTCATTTTTTGTTTTCAATATCAGATATTGCTTTGTGTTTTTTAAATAATCAAAAGATATGCTAAAATATTTATGCTATTAAAGTCACATTATTATATAATCTTATATATGATTAAAATTTCTGCTCATTTGATTATAGGGGTAGGTAAAGTATTGGTCTCATTCACTACTCTATATCCAAATGCAACTTACTAATTAAGTTGACTTGAGTATGAGTTCTTAGTAAACTCTTCAGAACTTTATTTCCATATCTGAGTATCGGAAATGAGAGTGAAAATATCTCTTCAAGGTTATGATCGACATAGCCATAAGACAAATTTCTGGATCACGTGGTAATTCTACTTTTAAGTTTTGAAGAAAGTTCAAAGGACAGGAGACAGAAAACTCCGCAATGGCTGTCTGCACTCTGGAGAGCAGGAGAAACCAGGAGCTGCAAAGAAAAGACGGAAGCCGTGGAAAGGAGGAACCAAGGACATAGCTCCAGTCCAGGACTGAAAACCCCGAAGTTCGCTATAGAATCTCTACTGCAAGTCTGATTTGATCGGACAGAAAAACTGGACATGGACACCCAAGGCTGATCAGAATGACTGTAGCTCTTTTTGAAAGGGGAATATCTCTTTCCAACATCCCTTCCTATTCAGCTCAAGCTACAAGCTTGCCAATCATAACCAAGATAGGGCTTCTTCCCTCCTTATACTAGACTACACGTCAATCATCTAGAGGTGTACCCAGAATGCTATTTTATTCATTTTCTAAGGTTACTTAATTTATTCAAGTTGATATAACAATACAACCCATCACAGTCCGCATTTTTAAATTCAGTACATTGAGTTTTTTTAATGTAGATTTGTAATATATATTGAAATTAGGAAGAGTGATGACTCTAACTTTATAATTTTATTACAAGATTGCTTTAGCTATTCAAATTTTTTTTCTGATTGCTTGGATTTTAGGATTATTGATCAGAAATGGAATTTTAGTAAGGATTGTATAAAACCTATAGATCGCTCCAATATGGACATTTTAACAATATTAAGTTTTCTGTTTGTGAACATGGGTTGTTATTGCCATGTGTTTGTGCTTTTAAAATTTTTCACTAACATTTTACATTTTCATGTAAAAGTATTATTTGTTAAATTTATTCCATTGTATTTTTATGCATTATAACATTTTTAACTTACCTTCTCAAACAGTTTGCTACTAGAATACAAAGTAAACTGACTTTGTATATTAATTTTGTATCTTGCCAATTTGCTGAATTAAACTTTTGGTGTTAACAATTTCTCTGTTTGAGTTAAAGTATAGCTATAAAATGTTTTCTCAAAGCTCAGATGGTTTGGTTCAAAGGCAGTAACGCTCAAAGTGAGGGCTTTGGGGCTTTGGATCATGAGGGCTATGATCTCATCAATAAATTAAGTTATTGATGGGTTCAAAATTGTACTAAGCATCGGGAGGTCATGGGGACAACACAAAGAAAGCTTGATGTGAGAAAGGAGGTCACTGAGGTGTTCTTTGTAAAGATATATTTGGTTCTAGTTTCCTTTTTTCTCTTTATCTTTCTTCTATACACCAAAAGAGTACAGCCTTTTTTATTACACACTCTGAATGTGATGTTTTTGCTGTACCACAAGACTAAACAAGATACTGACCTCGGACTAAAACCTCTGAAACCACGGTCCAAAATAAAACTTCCCTTCTTAGGTTGCTAATGTCAGTTATATATCATAAATATGGAAAATCAATCACCAGAATAAGTGTGTGGTATCTTTAGTGTTTGTTACAAATAAGATTATTTAATCTGCAAACTGTCATTTCACTTTTTACTTTCCAATGAAATTACTTGAATTACTTTTCTTATTTAGTTACTTTGCCTAAGACTTCTAACATAGAAGTTCATTAGAAGTGGCAAGAATGAACACACTGGGAATTTTTTCCTGATCTTAGAAGAATAGCTTTTACCCTTTCATCATTGAGCACTTTATCTGTGGGCTTTTCATATATGACCTTTATTACATTGAAATAAATTTCTTTTCTATATAATTTGTTGAGAGTTTTTATGAAAAGTTTTAAATTTTATCAAATGTTTTTCTGTATCTCTTGAGACAGACCTTATAATTTTTGAACTTCCATTTAAAAATGTGAACTATCCCAGTTTTGAACTTGATGAGTTTTCCTTGATGATAGGGATAAGTAACATTTAGTTATAATTTTTTTACATACTTATTGGCAATTTGTGAGTCTTCTTTTGAGAAGTGTCTATAGAGTTTATTTAGCTATATTTTATCTGCTTTCATTGCTGTTGAATTTTTTTAGTCCTTTACGTGTTTGGAACATTCATTCCTTGTCAGGTTAATAATATGAAGTGTTTTTCTACTCGTCAGGTCAGATCGTCACCTTTTCTTCCTTTTGCTTTTTTTTTTTTTTTTTTTTTTTTTTTTTTTTTTTTTTTTTTTTTTTTTTTTTTTTTTTTTTTTTTTTTTTTTTTTTTTTTTTTTTTTTTTTTTTTTTTTTTTTTTTTTTTTTTTTTTTTTTTTTTTTTTTTTTTTTTTTTTTTTTTTTTTTTTTTTTGCAGTGGATAAGGTTGTCTCATGTGTCCACATTTGCTTTTGTCATCTTTGATCCATTTAGATTTGACTTTGTATGTGGAAGAGATGTGAATTTTCATTCATTTTCCTCCTTGTTTGCCATTTTATAGACTTTTAGGGAGTTTCGGGAGGTTGTCAGATCGGGAGACTCTAGCTTAAATAATTCAGGAGTGACATGATGATTTGATGGCACTATAGGTACATGCTCCCTGGCACCTTCCTAGCTGTTTGGCTATCTGGTCCCTGGCTGTCACAAGGTGAGCAGCTTTCTCGTACATGCCTTCCCATCATGAGTCCAGAAATGTCAGAGCCAAGTGTCAGTACTCTGAAAACTCTGAGGCTGTGAGACAAAATATATTTTCTCTCTTTCAGTCATTACTCTCAGGTATTTTTTCATAATCATGAAAGAAACAGTCTGAGACCTAGGTAACATACAGGTTTTCAAGCACTGACTATTAAATAGATTGTCCTTTCTTGAATTTATATTTTTGGCACTTTTTCAGAGATCAGTTGAATAAACATGTGTGCGTTTATTGTTGGTATTTTTGTTCTGGATCCATGCGTCATCTATACATAATGCCATGCTGCTTTGATTACCATAGATGTGCATTTTATTTTGAGATCACATATCGGGACACTTCCAGTCTTGTTCTTTTTTTCCTCTCAAGATTGTTTTGACTAGACATGGTTTTTTATGCTTTTTTAGGATTATACTATGTTTGCAAAGAATACATTTGGTATTTTGTTGTTAGGAATCAAACTGAATCTGTAAATCACGTTAGATAATATAGATACTCAACAATATTAACTCTGTCAATTAATAGTCACATATTTCTATTTTCACATGTATTTCTATTTTTATTCAACTGTATTGCACAAAGTTCATTGTATTAATAGAAATTATTTGTTTCCTTTGCTAACTTTTCTCCAAGACATTTCATATATTTTTCTACCTATTGTGAATGATACTGCTTCCTTGATTTCTCTTACAATAAGTGCTTGTTCTGTAAAATCGCTATTGAATTTCTATGTGTTGATTTTGTATTCTACTCACTGAAGTAATTCATCAGTTGTAGCAATCTTCTGATGAATCTTTATATTTTTGTTCATATAAAATCAAGTCATCCACAAACATAGGTAATTTGATTTCTCTCTTTTCTAATTACATACCTTTTATTTTTATTTTCCATTGTTTCATTGCTCTAAGACTAAGACTTCCAATATTACATTGAATAACATTGTTAAAAGTAGACATTCTTGTCTTGTTCCATATCTTAAACGAAACACTCCCTGCCCTTTCCTATTCAGCCAGACTAATTATGCACTTGTCATGTGTAACTTTTATTGTATTGAGCTACATTCCTTCAATGATTAATTTGGTGAGATTTTTAATCAGAAAGGAATGTTGATTTTCCTGAACACTTATTCTTCATCTATCAAAGTCATTTAACTCCTTTTTTACCCTTTGCTTTTTGGTGTGGTGAGTGTTTGTGTTTATTTACCAAAACTGAAGAATCCTTGCACACCTCACACTTGGAGTAATTCTCAAATTATCTTGATGTATACATTTTTGTTTCTTTTTGTTGTGACTTTATCTGGGTAGGTTGTGTTTTTGGATCAAAGTAATGCTGTTCTTTTAGAATTAATTAAGAACTTCTTTATCCCTTTTTTGTAATAGCTTTAGAACAATTAATGTTACTTTCTAACAGAATCTGTTAATATTCAGCAGTGAAGCCATTTGGTCTTGAATTTTTCTTTGTTAGAATTCCTTTAACTACTACTTCAATAATGTGGAAGATGTGTCCATTAATGAAGACAGAATGTTGCATTTTCCGACAAGTAATATACTTTAACTCATCTCTTTAAAAATATTTGCTTTATAGGATTGTATGCTCTAATATTGGCAGCAAAACATTAAAAATTATTTTCTCCTGTCAAATTGATTTCTTCATCATTTTAGAAGGAACATCTTTGTCCTTTCTTTAAACAATTTTGACTTAAAAGTCTATTCTGTCTGAAATGAATTTTTGTTTGCATTAATAATGGCAATTCATTCACTTTAAATGTATGTCTGTCTTTACTCGTGAAGTGAGTTTCTTGGAGGTAGTCAATATTGAATATTAAATCCATCTTGGCAGTTCAAACTTTTTATCAATGAGTTTAATCTATTAACATTTAATGTTATCTTGATAGTCAAGAAATTATTTGTGTTAATTTGTTTGTTTTATTTTATATACTTTGTTCATTTACTTTTAATTTTTGTGGATTGGTTGGTTTTTATATGCTTATGTCTTGTTTTTACTATTATTTTTGTATTTTGTTTTACTAGTGGGTTTTATAGTTTTGTATGTTTTAATGGCACCCAACCTTTTGCTTCTAAAAATAGTGTTCTCTAAAGCATTTCCCTTAAGACTGGCCTGCTGGTGTACTCTATGTTTTGATTTTCTTGAAATACTTTCATTATTGCACTTCAAAAGAGTAATATCTTTTGGATATCGTTTTCTTCTTGCTTGCTTGTTTTCCCCCTCTTGATTTAGACATTTTTTTCCATTGCTTTTCCTTTTTTTTCCTTTTCCATTTTTCCCCCATTTTTTTGATATGGATAAGGGCAAAATTGAAGGTTTGCAATGAAGTTCAGTCTTTGTGCACAAATGTGTCTTGTCTAGGTGACAAGGATTTTCCCTCCCCCTAGCCAGCCCTCCATTGCTTTTGTTATCTGTAAGGTTTCTGCTGAGAACTCTCCTGTTAGCCTAAGGGGTTATCTATATTCTCTTGCCGTTTCAGATTTTTTTTTTTTTTTGCCTCATACTTTTTACAGTTTGCCTGTAATACACCTCAAAGAAGACATTTATTTTGTTCAATCTGCTTGGAGTTCTTTCAGTTCCTAGGAAACAAACTTTCACATCTCTTCCAAGATTTGGAATATTTTCAGCTATTATTATGTTAAATAGCCATAGTATAGTTCCCTCTTCCTCTTCTGAAACTGTAGTGATGCACTTCTTTTTTTCTCTTTAGCTTTATGGTGTACCCAAAAATTTCATAACCTTTCTTTATTCTCCTTTTTAAATGTTTTTAAAGACCTATCTTTAAACTAACTCAAACATCTTTTCTCCTAGCTGATCTAGTCTATTGCTAACCACAATCCTTTTTTTACTTAATTCAATTTATATCCTCAGTTCTAGCAACAATGTTTTTTTCTTTCTTATGTCTAATGGTTTGCTGAATTTCTCAGACAGAATTGTTCTTTGAGACTTTGTTTAAATGGCTTTTTGTAGTCTTGTTTCTCATTTAGCATTCTTTATTATTTTTAAACAACTTATTTGCTTCTTCTTATGTTACCTCGGGGTTTCATGATCATTGCCTGTCATTGATACTTGCAAGTCAATTGCTTCTATCAATTTTAAGTGCAGCTTTTGAGTAAATATCTTAGATCTGATGTTGTGTCTGAAGGATTACTTGAGTGGGCTACGCTGATTCTGGTTCCGGATGGATTCAATAGTGACATCGCCACGTAGCTACTTCAGTTATAAACCTTTGTATCAAGATCTCAAAGCCTTTCCTCTTAAGTTGCATAGGAGTTGTGATCTGGGGGGTAGGGTGGGGGAGGAGGGAGGGACGGATGGGGAGAGGAAGGGGCAAAAGGAGAGTGGGAAAGCCCTTGTCACCTTGACAAGATACGAATGTGCACGAAATGCCCAACCTCATTGTAAACCTTGAATTTTGCACGTATACATATCAATAAAATGTGGGTGGGGGGGAAGATCTCAAAAGCTGGCAAGATGCTGGTGGGTTCTGAATTGTAGTTTGGATCTGAAAAGTCCCCAAAAAGTATTGTGTATTTGGATGTTATTGATTGTCTATGGAACCATGTGCTGTGGAGAAATTGGGACCTAATCCGGAGGAGTGGATTGCAGGCATGTGGTTTGAATTACAGGTGTGAGGATTGGATTGCAGGCCATGTAGTGGATTAGAACCACACTTGAATAGGGTGGTACACTGAGGCTGAAGCCAGAAAGCACAGATCACTGGATAAATAAATACATATGTATGCTGTTTTCTTCCTCTGGGACTTGACTTGGCTGGACTTAACTTGGCTGGACTTGGCTTTGTGTTTGCATCATTGTAAAGAACTGCCTCGGACTCTGCCACGTGATTCCATTGTTGCCAACAGCCCTATGGATGGACTATGACCTTCTGAAACTTTGACCTAAAATAAACTTTTTCTCCTCATATTTGTGCAAGTCAGTCATTTTGTCACCACAACAAAAAAGTAACTAAGACACACTGTAAACTCATCCACCATTACAGAAAGCAGTACAGAGTTTCCTCAAAAAATGAAAAAGAGATATTCTGATTGACCTAGTGATACCTCTTCTGAGTAACTTTACAAAAGAGTTAAAAGTACCATATGACACATATACATACATACCTGTGTTTATGGAAGCACAACTACTAATGTCAGTAGCTAAATCACAGATGAGGCCAAAATAGCCATCAGTAGACCATTGGAGAAAGAAAACGTGGAGTGTGTGTGTGTGTGTGTGTGTGTGTGTGTGTGTGTGTACTACACTGCCATAAAGACAGACATGTTCAAGTCATTTTTTTAAAAAAAAGTGATACAACTTGAGACCATTATGATTGCTGAATTGAATCAGACTCGGAAGATTAAATATCCCACACTTCTTTAAAACGAGAAATCCAGATTGTCACTAGAAGAATCAAACACATGATGATTTGGAACGCAGAGCTAGGGGCCGAGAGGATGAGGAAAGGGAAGAGAAAGACAATGGGAAGTTTGTGCACAAAATTCTCAAGTTTAATGTAACCATTAGGTATTGTAAATACATACTAATAAAAATGGGGACAAAAGCAAGAATAAGCAAACTTATTCAAATAGGAAAAATTTAAGGTTTTGTAGGTGTTGTATCCTCAATTGCAATCACTCAATTTTGTCATTGTAACATGAAAAGGTATAAACAATATGAAAACATTTAAAGGGGGTTAGGTACCAATAAAATTATTTACAATAAATTCAAGATCACAGAAGAATTCCAAATGTCCATCTGTGCCATTTGTACATTGGAGAGCGAGTGCATTCAGAACCTGCTCAGTTTAAGAATGCGGAAGCTACTGAACATGAGAAATTAAAGACTGAGCACTAACCCATAGGCAAGGGCCAGGAAATGCCCTGACATGGCACGGGTCCCAGTCTGTGATTTGAAGCTGAAGGAATTGAAATACAATGTCAATAGGCGACGGTAACAAAGAACACACTAGTTCAAAGAAAACAAAGAGCCTCAAAACCCATCAACTTCTGGGAAGAAGTTCCATCTCTTGTGTTTCACTCAGGCTCCAAGCCTATTGGATGGTGCCACATTTGAGGTGGTTCTTCTGTCCTTGGTTTGCTGGCCTACATGCCAGTCATCTCTGGAAACACCCCATAGACACAAGTCCTAAATGAACAGTTCTTATGAAATAGGATATTATTAATTATGTTGAAAACATGAGTTTCAGCAATGGAAAGTTGTATACTGTTAACATTTAGAGCTTGAAAAGAGGCTCTCTCAGAAAGAAACCAGAATAATTACACTTGCGTTTTATATAAACATACTGATAGCAATGCTAAGCATGGTTTACACGAGAACTAGTAGAGACAGGTAGGTTTTTGAAAGAGGTTATGAACAATGAACGAGAGAGTGGGGTTAAGGAAACTGGAACTCTTTTCTTGAGTTATTGAAAGGGCATTTGTGCTATTAAGTGGGCTAAAAATGCACGCTGAGCATCCTCAGCGAGAGGAGTCCGGACTGGCTGGCTGTCAATCTTTAATGTTTCTACCACTCTAAATTTGGCATGCAGATGGCACCCATCATTAGAGTTGTTGTTTAACATTTATTGAATGTTGACAGAGTGCTAGGCTTGGGGTGGGATACTGGAAAGGCGCGCAGATCTGCACATTTCCCCGCCCACCTCCATCTGGTTCTGTTACTTTGTTATCTTTCTATTTTTCGGCACTTGGAAGTTGGTCATCACTTGTTATTCACTTAATAATTACAACTAAATGACAGTAGAAAAAAAGCATTAAAGCATCTAAAAAGCCGTTTGTCTATCCATAATTCATGGGGACAGGTTCGTGTCACTGTCTGATACTTTTTCTGAGTAAGGGTAGTTGTGTGCTCATTATTCACAAATACAGCTTTGCAACTTTATAGTTTCACATCCACTAGCTTATCTTGATCTTAAGGGAAAGAAAATATTGTTTATTTCAAATCTTCAAAACTGAAGAAAAAGAGAGGAATAGAAATACATCAGTGCTTCCCACATAAGAAATGTAGAACTTTGTTAATTAAAAGATCATTAGAAGTAAATTCAAAATATCTTTTGATATCCAACTGATTTTGTTTACCATTCTCCAGATTTTCACATAAGAAGACATTGTTATAAATTTAGTAAATTTGACACACTTAATTCCTTTGGTACTTTAGTACTTTTACCATGCATATGTACATTTTTGTATAATATATACTATAGCTTTGTGTGCATTCAAATTTTATTTAAATTATCTTATTCCATGTATTTCTTTCTAGAAATATTCACAGAATATTATTCATGAGCTGTACTGTTAAGCTTAAGTACTGTTTAGCACATACTTTTAAATTTTGAAATAAATTGGAATGGTTTCACTTGAATATGTTTTTGTACACATTTTGATGGATTTAAAATTTAGCTATTAAAATAATATTTGGATACACACTTTATATGTTTTATGTGTGGCACATATGTTGGTATTTTCTACAGTACTTGGAATTTGAATTACTGGGTCTTGATTTTTGTGAAAATTGATGCTATTCCTTATTGTGATTTTACTATTTCATAGTCTGTATGTTAGAGTCTATGAGATTTTGGGATTTCCAAAAAGCATAATGAGATTTGGTACTGCTGATATTTTCTTTTACTGAACTTCTGATTACGAAGTAGAGCAATCGTTACTTTGCTTTTATTTACCTAATTTATAGTGAAAATAAATAAACTAAGGATTGGATTTTCTATTTTGGTGAGTTTCTCACTGATTTTTTTCCTATCTTTGTATTGAATACTCTTAATAATTTTTAACTGATTGAAATTCATTTGATGTATAATAAACTGAAAAATATAATTCAGAATTGTAATTATGCAACTTGCTGTTTTCCTCTGTATGTACATACACTCTATATGTAAAACCGCGTCACAGCCAAGCTTATGATTGTTAAAAATAATCAATATGTCAGCATTGTGTTTGTTGTTGATTTTGTAAAATTTGCTTCCATGCTCCAAAATATTATCTACTTACTGTTATGTTATTGGTTACAATCATTTTAAATTAAAGGCTGGTATAGTCTCACCTGCTGATCTTCTATAATATGAATACCAATAGCTATATTTGGTTAAGTAATACTTCTTAAATATAAAAACCCAAAGGTAGCCTCCTATTTGTCTTTTAAAAATTATATAGCAATTCTCATGCAAAAATCAGATTCGTGGTGTAAAAAGGAACTGGATTTAATCTAGTTCTCTGTAGATGGCCAGTTATATAAACATAAAAGTTGAGTTTCTTCTTCATTTCTCACTTATTTGTAATATATTTATGCTCTTATGCCAAGATTTTTACATAATTAATTCTGTCTCTGGGAACTGCAATCTGTTATGCTGAATATCAATATCTCTGGGTTTATTAGTAGCATTTTAATAAGATATTTTATCAGAAGAAACTGTATATGTATATTTATAAAATATATAATACATTTAAAATTTCTTGCTTTTCCAATTCTACAGTTTGATTTTCTGTTTGTGCCTTTATCTTTCATTTCCTCTAACTCTATGCATTAAACTCTAACTTCTGGCAGTAAATGAAATTTCAGCCAGATATTGTGCAGAGTGGCATTTGATTAATAAATTGTGTTAAGAAATTTGAAATTTTACCATTATTACTTCTGATCTAAAAACACCAAAATTTCTCCACTTATTCAAGTCCAGTTTGACACCATTCCCTGTTGTTTTACATCTTTGTATTTGCCTTAAAATTTTTTCAAAATCCTAGTGGGCAACTGAAATGAACAGACATTCTCAAAAGATGAAGTACAAATGTCCTGTAAGCATGAAGAAACGTTAAACATGTTTAGCCATCAGAGAAAACGAAATCAAAACAAGACAGGGATCCCATGTTACTTCATTGAGAAAGGCCACCATCAAAAACTTAAGAAACAACGAATGTGGTCAACAACACTGGGAAAGTGAAGCTCTTCTACACTGTTGGTGGGACTGTAACTCGTACAACCACTCCATAAATCAATATGAAGGTTTCTCAGAAAACTGAGTAAGTTTCTTTTGACCCAGCTATATGTCTTCTGAGCATCTTTCTGAAAGAGTTAGACATCACATTACAGTGACATCTGCACTCATGTTTACAGCAACACAATGCATAGCAACTCCAACTTGGAAGATGCCTATATGTCCACTAATAGACGAATGGAGAAAGAACATGCCATACATGTGTACAATGGACTATTACTCTACCATAAAGAAAGATGAACTTGAATCATTTGTAAAAGTAAAAAGAATGGCTGCACCTTGAGCCTATTATGGTTAGCAAAGTAAGTCACACACAAAAGGTTTAACTGTATGGTTTAACTTGTATGAGAAACTTAAAATACAAATGATATAAAGAGTAAAGCAAAAGAAAGAAAATAGGATGTGGACTTCATTGAGGGGATAGAAGACCTGAGAAGAAGAAAGAGGGGAAAGAGGAGGGAAGGAAAGTGGAAATAAAATGTAAGATCCGGTTGTGATCTGTGCATACACCAATGTCTCAAGCTGTAAGAAATCGGTACGTAAATAACTATATATTTCAAACAAATAATGATTTTAAAAAGACAATGAGCCTGGAGTTCCCAGGTCTGATGAGCGGTGACTTCCTTGAGGGCAAAGCCAGGGGACAGAGAAACAGAGCTGAGAAGGGAACACTGGATTCTGGTGATAACTTCTACGGAATGTGCTTCCGGATGGGTCCACGGAATGATGACACTGCGAAACCACACATCAATTTATTTTGTTTAGACTAATTTGAATGTGAGACTATCTCATGATTTATTGAGACATAAAATGGAATATTCTTCCAAAGATGGAAATTTTTCCATGTAAATTATGCCCTCAAACACTACTAAACATAAAAATGGTAAGGGATGTGAATGTTTTCTGGTATTAAGTTTTGCTTTTCATCTTGATTATCACCCTCAACTCATTAGCTCACGTAAGAACAGAGTGAATTAGGGAAATGGGAGCCGTTTCCTCATGCGAGCCAAGAGGTTAATACTATTTTTTCCAGTTTATTGATATGTATAAGCACAAAATTTAAGGTTTACAATGAAGTTGAGCATTTTGTGCACATATGTATCTTGTTAAGGTGACAAGAACTTTCCCACTCTCCTTTTGTCCCTCCCCTACCCACCCCTCCACCCTTCTCCACCCTACCCCACAGTTCACTTTGTTTTTCATTTTAAGTTCCATAAGAGGTTAATACGATTTTTAATTTGATCAAGTAAAGAAAGAAACATTTTGGAGGGTGTTTTGATTTACATAAACTCAACTCATATTTTATTTGATGTTATTGGCAGATTTTTCTAAAGTTTACTTTGTTTCAAAGATCTAGATTCTCTATCCACTAGAAGCTTCAAAGGTCAGAGGAGACTGTGTGATTCAATATTGAAAAATTCTCTGATTGTATGATCTCTGAAACAGATTGAATATTTTTTATTCAAAGAATAACATTTTGTTAGCTATTTAAAAAGGTTTAGCTTTCAATATGTGAAGTTTATCTTTTTCTTTTTCTCTTCTATCTCTCCTTTCCCCCATCCCACTTTTTATCCCTGCCAAAAAAGGACATGGCAAGAAGGTAATTAACTCTCTCAAACCCAAAACCCAATTTTGTGACGCCTTGAGATTCGCTTTTTCCTTCTCCAAAACTGTGAGAAAATAATTCTGCTGCAGGTATCACCCAGTTCTTGATTACTTGTTACAGTAGGCTAACGTGGAAATTTTGTTCTAAAAAATACCATACTAAAATTATTCATTAGTGATCTGAAAAGAAGACATTAATCTTTTATCACTAGTGTTTTGTTTTTCATTCTGGGATCCCTCCTACAGCTACTAGATGTCACTGATTTACAAGATAGTCTTTAAAAATTAGGCTTTGGAGAATGTAGGATTCTATGTTTTTAAGGTTGCGTTATGGTAAACTATTTTCACCTGAAACCAAGGAGAAAAGCCTGTGCCAGCTAGAAGACCTATAAAATATCTGAACTAAAAAGGTAAGCATCCTTATCAAGAGAACCAAGACATTTCCTCCTTATAAACCAAAGAAACAAACCACAGTTCTGCTGGAAAAGATGAATATATTGAGAAATTATAGGTCCTACTAGTCATATGATTTCTTCTATTACCTAGTCAAACAAACTGAACTATGAGGAAATATTGGGTATCAACTATGACAGGCAGGACAATTGAAAGATGAAGGATATTTTGTATCAAATGGTAAAACAAAATTTACTATTTGTGTATATCTTATGCACCTATTATTCAGATTTTGCTCATGAAAAACAGAGTGTTTAAGACATAACTAACTGAACAAATATCACATAGAGTAGAATTTTTAAGCCTTGAGTCCAAATTCCTAGACTCCACACTTGATGCAATTTCTGATGAAATATAAACCATAGCTCTCTGGGTATAACAAATGGATTGGAAAAATGTCAAGATTCTCAAATAGAAAGCAAACTATATATTTTCTAACAATTCTCTTTCCTAAATAGTTTGGGTTTTCTCCTCCTACACGGGTTACTCTATCTATCTTGTTTTCTGAGGCCTGCGTTTCAGATTTGGAGATGTGGAAGGAACTGGAGGCTCAAGCTGAGATGTCCTCACCATTCTCCTCACTCTTTTCTTCCTAATCTTCTTTACTTTCTTGGATCTGGAAATCATAGTCATGATAATTATGGCCAACTTTTTCCAAGCTAGTCTCTATATATCCAACTATTTCCTTAACGTCTCCATTAGGATAATTATGAATAGTATCAGAAACTCAACCTGCTAAATTAACTGCTAATCAGATGGCTCCAACTTACCCTATTCTCAGTGTTCAGTGTTCAAAGTACTTTGGCTTATTCATCTATTTGATTGGTGAGTATTCAACTCGCTTCAACTTCTAGCTTATTGTAAATAATGCTGCCGTTGACATCCATTTCTAGGACTTCCTGTTGGGGCAGATGCATTTTGGGCATGCACTCATAAATGGAGTTGCTAGGCAATGTGACAATTCTATGTTTGATTTTATAGATACTGCTATATTTCATAGTTGCTGCTTTTTATCATTTTTACATGATATATTGTAATCTATTTTTAAATCTACATATTTTGACATTATAAATAGAAAATATCCAATAGATGGATTTTGTTACCTAAAATCTAATTTATTTTATTTTGTATTTTAAAGAAAATATTTTTATTTAACATAATGATCAAACTATTACCCCTTTCACTGAAATTTATTCAGTTTTCAAATCGTGTCCCTGTACTTCATTTTGTTTCCATTATGCTGTATCTAATTTACTGTTGATTTAATTTTTGTTAGCAGTGAAGACAGAGTAACAGTGAATTTTTTGTTTTGTGATTGCATTTCCCAGATCCAAAAATGCTCCTTTCCTTTTTGGATTTCTGTCATAGTCACTGACTCATTACTGGGAATCTGATATCCACAACTTAAGAGAAATTAAATTAAATTCTTTCCTGCTATGTTCATAATTTCTACTATTTTTAGGTCTATGTCCATTGACTTATTTTTTCTTGGCCATATCTTCTTGCTTCTTAGCCTACTTAGTGATTTTTTGATTGAATACTCAGCACCACGACTTTCATTTTATTGATATTCTGATTTTTATCATTAAAACATTGAGTTTGTTCTGAGAGGAAGTTATTTATTCCAAATTTAATATTTTTGAGGCTTTATCTTCAGATTTTTATGGTGCTTCTACAGTAGTCTTTTCTATAGGAATAAGTTTGTATATATAATAGTTTGAATCTGAAATTCTGAAATGTCCCCCCAAGAGACCTACGTGTTACAGGCTGCCCTCAGCCTGTGGTAATATTGACAGGTTGTATGCCTTTAAGAGGTAAGGGATGTGACACTGAGGGTCACTTTGGGTTCATGGCTTCTCATCTCCTACTTTTCTTCTTGGCTTTCATAAAAGTGCAGAGCTCCTCTGCCGCATGCCGTGCCATCCTGCGATGCCAGAGGCCCAAAAAAATCGCACCAAGAAGCTAGAGACTGAAATCTCTGCAACCACGAGCTAAAATAATCCTTTTCTCATTTTGAGTGGTTGGCCTTGAGTGTTTTGCCACAGCAGCAAAACACTAACACAAACTGTGTAACATGAAGAACTCCCTATTGGGTTACTATCGAATTCCCTGTGTAATCAATGAATACTTCACTCTGGGTGACGAAAATGTGAACAACTTTCAGGCTTTTGTGAGCTGTTGCAACCATTTGTCCACAACTTTCCCACAATCGATTCACCAACTTTGTGTTGACTCATACTTCGCATGTGCCTCTTAGTGACAGCTAAGGGAAACCCAATCCTTTCTAGAATTCCCTTAGAGTCGATCTCTTCTTTGAACAACTTTGTGCTGCAAAGTCCAGGTAATTTAGAATTCTTGATTCTGTCTCATCCAAGGAGCAATACTGCTCATCTTTCCTTGGTTTTCTCTCTGTGCTGATTAATTTTGTGTGACACATGAATCATAGCGTCCAGATGTGTGATCAGATATCATTCTAGATCTTTCTGTAAGGGTGTTTTAAGGCTGTATTAATTTTCAAATCAGTGGACTTTGATCAATGTCTTCTCTGATGCAAGTAAACTTCATCTACTGAGTGAATGCGCCAAGGGAAAATGAAGACTCGCCTCCCAGCAAGATACAATTCTGAAGCCAACAGTCTTTATATTGAAATTCAGTGTCATTCCCCAGCTGGGTCTCTAGCTTAACGCCCTTGAATTTGAACTGCAGCGTTTTCTTTATCCTCATTCTCCCAACTGCTGGCCCATCTGCAGTCTCCATAATTCCTAAACCAATTTCTTAAAGCAAATCTCTTTGCCTATCTATGCACACATATATCATTGGTCCTATCTCTCTGGAGAACACTGGCTAATACACTTTTTCGACTCAATGATCCAAAATATGTCTCTAGAAAGTTTTCTTTCATATAGTGCAAATTCATTTTCTTCTTTTTTTCTCAGCCACAACAGTTCTGCACTGCGTGTTGTCAATGCCAGTGGCTTAAAACTGTAACACATGTGTTTTATATTTCTAATTATTTCTTATGATATGAGGTTTAAATCTATACCATGTTTCTTTTTATGGCTAGAACTTGAATTCTAATGTAAACATCTAAATAGAAAATGAGTTAATTTCATAACTTTTATACTCACTTTTTTCTGTTTGTTTTTGTTTTCTAAATACGTGCTAGTCCTTCTCACAAATTTTCTATAAACAAAATTGGGTATACTTTTAAATTTAACCTAATGAGAGACATAAACATGTACCTAAAATCAAATAAATGTGAGTGCAAATACTAGGTCGACCACCCACTAGCACAGAGGAGCAGTTACACGCCTTCTCAGAGCCGTTATTCCCTCATGTGACAGCTGTGGATGACAACTGCCTTTCAGAGTGACTGGACATGGGCACCTGGGACTTGCACGCTTTCACTAATTGGCAGTAAGTTGGCATGGTCACCGGAGACATTGTGCTTTCCTCTACATTCCCCTGCAAAACGGAGGTTATAAAACCATTCTGTGCACTAGGTCTACCTTTGCTAAGCCATATGACCCACACTGAATCTGAGGGCAGACCCCTGGCAGCTGTAGGATTTAAGAGCTCAGGTGTTGAGCACAGTCGCCATGTTTTGTGTCATGAATACTAGGAACAGGGAAATAGAGACAGAGCTAGAGACAGCAGAGAGAGGAGAAAAGACTTCCCAAAAGGGAGAAATTTTTTTTCTGACATCATATATTTAGATTCATTGAAAATTTTATTTCTATGTGTAAAACATAATAGTCACAGTCACCTTGGTGCATAACTTATCACACTGGACCATTTTTCCTCCTCTCCTTCTCCACCCTCCGCTCTTCCTCCATTCTTGGATTCTAATCCCATCTCCACAAATTTTACCTCCTTTTTTCCATTTTATTGATACGTATAATTACAAAATTTAAGGTTGACAATGAAGTTTAGCATTTTGTGGACCTCTGTATCTTGTGAAGGTGCCAAGGACTTTCCCCGCTCTCCTTTTGTCCCTCCCCTACCTGCCCCTCCCTACCTCCCTACCCTACCCCCTGTTTCACTTGTTTTTCCTTTTAAGTTCCATAAGATTTGTGATCTGGGCCTCTCGACATTCTTCTCCTAGTTTGCTCTTTGTATGTAAAAGAGCAACCGAGTTCAATTGACACTGACATTGACTCTTCTGTGTCTGTATTGTTTTACTTGAAACAATGACCTCAAAATACATCCATTTTTAAGGCCTAGATATCAGCCTCATGTCATTTTCTGATGTCCATGAAGAAGGCTACTGTATTTTAACAAACCTTTACTTAGGCTGAGATGAGGCCACATTTGCTTTGTGGCCTTAGCAACTTAAATGCCACTCACTAATAATGTTTATCTTTCTTCCAACCTTATCGTTCTTTTTCCTTTTATCTTGGAAACTTTAATCCATATAATTTCCTCTTTGTAATGACCCAGCTAATGACCCACCCTCTCGTTCTGTAGTACTGCAAAAGACTTTCAAGTGAGAAATTGTCAAAATGTATTGAGTCTTGCAAGGTCTGCTGTGCAGAAGTCAGTACAACTATAAAATGATCACCAAAGCAGTAACGAATTTTTTATAAGCCTTTCCATGTGCCCCCCCCCCTTGTGCTGTTTCCTGTAATTCTAAATCTTTAATTTGAAATGGTGTTAATTATAGTCCACTCTTTGGCATGAAGAAGGTGATGAAATATGAATCTTGATGTTGGCTACACTTCCATAAATTCAGAACTTTAACAATTGGTATGAAATATGTAAATACAAACCGAGTTTCCAATGTAACAAAAGTCTCACGGTGAATCAGACACAGGTGCACCTCTAGTATACTTAAGCACCCATTGCGTAACACATTGTTAAATATTAAATTATGCCTTGAGCAGCTCACTGTATTGATAGTCTGAGGAAACAATTTTGACATACTTGGAGTTATTTTCAAGAAAACTCAAACTGGATTACATAAACCCAGAAATCTAGAAGAAACATGGAGAATATTGTTACCAGATTTCTGCATTCAGGCAGTTAAGATAATAACACTCTTTACATGAGTCACTGACTTGAAAACATAAAATGCTTAAGATGAAATCTGACTATTTTTCAAATGTGAAATCATTGTAGGAGTGCATGATTATCCTATTTACTCAAGCAGTCGTAAAGAGAATATTTATGAATATTTATATGGTGTTGAATATTTGCTATCCATCCATGACTAGGATCTTTGGCTTACGTATATGGTAAGTGGTCCAGACGAAATATTGAGCATCATCATTTTTATCTAAAATGTGGAAATTCTTGAACATAAAAATGTATTTCTTTTATTTATTTATTTGTGCTTAATGGACTCACAGATGATTTCATCAATAAGTTATAACTGAGTTGCAGTTATTACTTACATTGACACTTGAATTCTCAGTTTTTCTAGTGGGAAACAGTGACTTCGTGTTCTTTGGATGTAAAACCTTCATAGGTTGAGGACTTTCTGACGAGAGATGGAGCAAGTTGCTCCCAGGCTATCCAAAAGAAGTCCAGATTCTTGAATGTGGTAATTCCCCAAGGACTTCTGGTTCTATTTAGTGGAGAATAAGCACGACTTAGGATCCGTGATCTGGGTCATGACCGTGCACCCATTTGTAGGTGTTTTTCAGAAGGACTCCACGTTGTCTGTGTAGTCCATCTGACAAATGTATAAAAAATGAAGCAACAGACAACCCTAAATGGAGATAAATCCTCTAAAAGAAATAATCCCCATTTTTACAAAATGGCAATGAACGGAAAAGGAACTCGACTGAAGGAAATATTGCAATCAACTGTAACATAAGCCACTAAATTAGACCCTGACATAGAAAAAAAGTAAATAATATGTAACAAGTTTAGGTATAACTGTGATTGGTGCTAACATGGAAAGGTTCAAGTTGCAATGTGTAAATAATATGTAATTTCCTGGAAATCTGATATGACACAGTAAATATTAATTTTAAAGGGGGAATATAAGATTATTTCCAAGCTTATCAAATGTAAGTCCTAAATTTTAAGTAAGATAAGACACTTAAACAGTGACTCTTAGTATGACAGGATAATTCTGTACACAGAGAGGAATGGTTAAAGAAGTGGTACCTATACACAACGGAATACTGTGCAGCCATAAGACAGATATGAAGCTTTTGAATAAAAATGGGACACATTGAATCAATAATGCTTAATGAAGTAGGCCACACACAGAAGACTTACTTATAGACTGGTGTCCCTTTTATGAAATTCACACAGTAATGGCATAAAAGGCCTCAACATCAGTGACAGGGCAGAAAACGAGGCAATGCTCAGCTAGGAAAGGGGGAGAGCTCTGAAAAAAGGGCGGGCAGAGATGCACATTGATTCCCCAGGTCACATGTCTCTAAAGTGTTATAGAATTTGCAATTCCTGCATGAACAACAGCAAAAATCCACACACACAAACACACACACACACACACAATTTGGCAAGATGAAAGCTAAAATTGCATACATAATACATTTTTAAATTCCTAAATCATGTAACCCTCAATATATTGAAGTCTGAGATTCATTTAAATTTTTGAATTGTTGCATAATTTTTGATTTGCATGTTTATAAGTCATTGCTGCTTTTTCCATGCTCAATATTGCTCAAATTATGGCTTTTAAACAATAAAGTAGGATTTCAATGGAACAAAAATAAAAATATAAATAAATAAATACGTTCACACACACACACATAAACAAAACTTGAAAGTTTTCTACAAATGTCACCAGCACAATCATTTTTCCTCATTGGCTTAATCCCAGTATCTTGGGATCAGTTTGCGGAATTTCTTAGATTCACTTCTCCTCACCCAAAGTGACTGTCAAGTGTCTTCTCATGACTTCCTGTTCCACTCAGCATACATTATTTTCTATATATTCATGACATAAACTTTGAGCAACTTGAGAACAAGGAATGCATTTCCCTATTTTCTTGTCTTACAGGAAAAGTCACAGTACTGGAACAAAGTTTCAGTCATGCTCAGTGAAAACTTGATGGTCATACATTTTGAGAAAAGTACACTGAATTTGATTTTCAAATTTCTCACTGTACCAACTGAGAAACAGTCAATGTACCGATCTCATCCATACATTCTCTTAACTTGAGGTAACTTAACAACCCTAAATGGCTTTGTGGGTAGAATTTTTTTTTTTAATCTCTATTCGTTTTTGGTTGACTTTCTTGCTATGTCTTTCTGTGTACGTCTTTTTTTTTTTTTCCCTGTCTCTTTGTAACATTGCACTGTTTGGTTTGGAGCACCTTTTAAAGTAAGAGGAAATTCTCTTGTGTCTTCAGCTGAATGTAATTTTTATAATAATAATGTTAGTATGTGGCCAATGGTGATTGTGCCCCGAGATGGTGATGGAGTTGATACAGTGCTGAGGTCCTCTGCTGCCAATCCACCCATAGTTAAGTACATGATGCTAGTACTGAAATCTGTGTGATATTGGGGGAAAGAAATAGGGATATCTTTGAATTCCTCTACATATAGCACCAGAAATGCTCGTGGTTGTTTCCCTACACAAATTTATTGGCAGGGTGGATATCCGTAGCAGCCCAAAGTTTTCAAAGAAATAAAATTAAAGAATGATAATGAAGAAAACTCATAAACAAAACATACCTCAGAAAGTCTTCAGAAATAATTGATGTTATCAGAAAAAACTAGGAGCCCAAAATTCTTTATATAGTTAATAAGAAAAATCTGTTTTTTAAGTTTAGTTCTATGATAAGAGAGCCATAAATTTTAATGCCTCCTCATAAGTTATTTAGAGAAAATTTACTTTGAAATTATTAACCTCTCCTAATTCTGTGAGTCTGCATGATTCAATTTAATTATTTTTCATTAAATATGGTAGGTAGCACGATAACACCTCAGAAAGATGCTCATACTCTAATCATTAGATTTTGTAAATATGTTAACTTAATTGGGAAAAGATATTTTGTATTTATACCTATGGGTAGGTAGTTTGAGACAGGGAGATTTTTCTGGATTGTCTAAGTGGGCCCAGTCTAAACACACATGCCACAAAGGCAAGACATTATATTGTCCATATCCCCTAGAAAACTCTATCATTGCTATCTTCGTATTTGAAAATAAAAAAAAAATCAGTTCTACTGCTAAGAGAATTTCATTGAACAAAAGGCCCAAATTTAGAGTCACTCACATTCTATCTGTTTAGATGTTTAAGTAACTGAGCATTATCTGTCATTATCAAAAAGACAGTGTGTTAAAATGACTCCTTTGGATGCACACTTTTGTTTCAAGGTCATAGGTGGCCTTTCAAGGTCAAACCATTGTGTCTTCGGTCCAGATTGTGCTTCTGTCTGTTTCCTGTCCCAAATGTCCAGCAACACCAGCATCCATGTTTAATATATTGATAAAGAGATTAAACATGAAAGCATACCTCAGAATAAAATAAAACAGTAAATATCTATTAGAATAAATATTAGTGGCTCCAAAATGTATAAAGAGAATATAGTACTTGCTCAATGCGTGTAAAATATTTTGTGTCTTGGAAGAAACTATCTTCCACATTATATTATTAGTGTTTCCCACAGGTGAAAATTGTGTCTAGAATATATATATATATATATATAAGAATTTTAAGCACAGATATTTTCTTTGCATTCTTAAATGTATGAAAACTTGTATTTGTGTGTTCAGTTATTTTCCATTTGTGTGTGTGTGTGTGTGTGTGTGCATGCTTTAACCTCCTTTACATGTCACCTCACCATTCATTCCCTCATATGCGACCTTCAAATTACTAGCACTGTGGAAAAGTTGAAAATAGCAGGACCGAAAAATCACCATCATCCAAAGCTTTCATTCAGCTTTGCCTTTGCCAAGACAATACCTCTGAAAAGAAAGACCTGTTACTGAGGAAATCGCCCAGGTCTCCATTTCCCAGAAAAGACTTGCTGGCCGGACCCACCCTTTAGGCAGGGTTACAACACAAAACGAACAAGGGAGATTTACTCCTGCCAACTTCTCTTACAGACTTTTCATTGCTTTGATGTTCATTTTTTATATATTATTTTTCAGTTACCTTCTAGAAGTAAATGAGTGATCTATAGGATGAAGTAATTACATTCTGCTCACCAGTTTTAGTTATATATATATATATATATATATATATATATATATATATATAATCTCAACACTCATTCTCCCACCTCAGGTTCTATTTTATTTAGAATACTGGAGGGAGTAATATTAATTACAGTGTTTCTTACAGAACTCATGATGCTCAGTGCAAAATAAAAAGATGTTATTTCCGAGAGACCCAGGCCCGGGCTACAGGCCCCAGCTACACAGACCCCGTGATGGGTCTCAGTCTTTCCCTGGGACGTTAGCTGACACGCCTGAGTTTTGGTTCTCTCAGGGCAATGGGCAGTTATGAACCATCTAAAGAAGAAACTGCTTTCTCAACAACTATAACATTCTTAATGTCCAGGCTCGGGGTCTGGGGACTGTAGATAGTCTTACTCAATATTAGCTAGCCTATCATTTTGGAACCACCTGCTCTTAAAAAAAAAAAAAAAAAAAAGTCACGCCAAAAGTTTTGCCCTGAGCAGGAACAAGAGATAGCTCAAATTGGGTCTGGGGGCCAGAGGCAGTTGCTTAATGTTAGTTGGCCAATCATAATATAACAAGACCATGCTTGCTAAATATTATCCAATCGTGTAATCACAAAGTTAGAAACCCCCCACCCTCTGCTGAAACCTAATAAAACCTGCTTAGCCATTGTTTGGGGCTCTCAGATCAGATCCACTATGTTGGTGAAGACTGAGAGTCCAAGCTTAAGCCCGAATAAAGACGACTTGCTTTTGCAAGTGTGATTGGTCTCCTGGTATCTTTGGGACTTTTGCAATCTGGGCATAACAATTCCTTATACAGAGAGCAGGAAAAAAAATCTTAGCAAACGTCTTAGCATTTTCTTTCTTCCACAGTATTTTTTTTTTAAATCTGTTTACTAGGGCGGTTTATATTTGATATTACCTCATTCTAAGTTTAAAAAAAAAGTTTGAATTTGCTTTAGTATACATGCTACTGAGCCAGATTCCATTAGACAGGCTCAAAGTAGCTGAACCTGGTGAGTCAAGATGTTCCCAGGTGAGGTACCCATCCCCAGATGAGGAACTTGATAGCTTGAAAAAAAAAAAAAAGAAAACACCTTGGACTGCAAAACAAGGGGAAAGATGAAAGTTAAACAGGTCCTGGGGCTGTAGCTATGAATACAAGTCTCTTCATCTAGACTTTGTGATGCCAGGGTCTGGGGGTCTTACTTGGGGCCGCTCAAATTTGATTATATACCAATGAGTCAGTTTTTACAATATTTGCCACTGTGTAAAGGCCAAATATGTGGAAATCACTATGCATGATCTATAGGAAAAGTGTATAAAAGAAGATTGTAAATGACGATCAGTCAGCACCCAACTGCAGGAGAGTTCCTACTGACCACTTTACTTCTCCCTTCGCATCTTTCCCGATAATGTTCACTTTTCAATTTCCTACTACTCTCTTGGTTCACAATGCACGTACTCGGACACTGGCAGAACACCACTGGTGTTACTCTGGCAACACCATCACCCATCTTTATGTTATCTAATGGTGTATTTGTTATAGGCAAATATAAAGAAAATTAAGCATGGGGTCACTGAAATTACACAATTCATATTTGTAGCTAATGCATGTGTAAGTATTTGCTACAACAGAGACATTGCCCAGAAAACTAACTCAGCTGCAGTGACTCCATTCCTCGATACTTGCCCATTCTCTTAGACCTCTACTTTTCTATTCAGTAATGAGATATTGAAAGACAAAAGGAGTTTCTCTCTCTCTCTCTCTCTCTCTCTCTCTCTCTCGTACCACTACATTTAGTGCAAGTGCTGTGCTAGTAAAAGAAAATACAGAGGGTTCTTTTGTAATTCAAATTTCTTCTACCACATTTGCCTTCGCTGTGCATTCAAAGCGAGTTCAGGTTGAGTTAGAAAGGATGGCTCCCCCGCAGGAATTAGTGTCACTCTGTCAGTTGTAGAAAATAAATAAATAAATAAACCACTTGTATTGGATGCACTTTGAAACTTCTTGAAGTCCCAGGCATCCTGGGTCCGCAAGAATTCTGTGCTTCTTGCAATATCACTAACATGACCTGTGAGTGGAAAAAAAGAAGGACCATATATTTTGTGTCACCTGTTGATCCGCTTTGACAATTCTAACAGACCACAGATTCATAGGTCACATTATCAACATATTTTTTTCAATATCTGAGGATGTAATTTTATTGGAAACAAGGCAGTGGGTGCAAGAAAAGAGCTAGGGCCAGCCTCTGTGGTAGGTGGCAGCTCCTTGTCAGGAGGGTGGGGAGGTAGATGCAGCCAGTCAGCACTGCAGCTGTGACATTCTGCATTTCCTCCTGCACAGATGACCCTCAGCCTGTTTCTCTCTCTCCTGTCGCTGTCTCTGGTGGGTGCAGCACATGGATGCCCAGACTTTTAGTCTCATCTACCATCAAAGTTGGTGTGGGACAAGCAGAGAGCTCTTCAACAAGCTTCTGAGGTGCCTCTGGCTCTGGGTTTTTCCCTTCCTTCTCAACCTCACCCTGGGAGGAAAACATCTTACAGGCCGGTGCAGGGGCTGTCTCAGCCTCAAGTTCTTCCTTTTGATGGCAAGAGCAGCCCAAGTTCGGGTTCTGGCTCAGCCTGCACTTTGATTGACTCTAGAGAGGCAGGGATGGAGATGCAGTGGAGGGAACGGAGATCCACCCTCTTCTGTATCTTTTCCTGCTGAGCCGAACTTTAAGTTTCTATGTCTTCTAACTTCTTCTTCCTCAAATGAAGAAGATGGTGACAGTGAAGAATTAAAGCAAGTTATCAGGCCTTTTACAACTCAATATACATGCAAGTGATACATAATTATAAAGTCATTTCTTTAATTACCTTGCTCAGTGCATTTTAAAAAATTACAAGATAGTTATCCTGGCATTATAGAAGACAAAATAACTAATAAAAAGTAATTGATCATTTCATTTTGCACATCTCCTTCACCAAACAGATTTAAGTTTGAATCAAAGATTAAAGTATAAAAAAAAATCTGAACTTGGCCATTTTCACTCACCCTTTAACATACTATAAAGAATGATCGAAATCACAAGAACTATGTATACTGCTTGAATTAAACCACTGAGAATTGTAATTTCATGCTTATCTCACAAGCTGTCTTCACTTGTGCAGTACTATGCTAACCCAACCTGGTACATGCTAGTATAGTGTCATCGATTTTGATGGCCGCGAATGGCATAAAGCAAGGAAGTTCCACTGTGCCTGCAGGCTGGCTTTCCATTTGCCTCTTTCCGTTACCATTGTTCACTAATGTTGTGTCAGTTAGTTTTTTGTCACTGTGACTTAATAGTCTACATCACAACTTAGGGAGGAAAGATTTATTGTAGCTTAGTTTCAGAAGGTCTCAGTCTATTCACACATGGACGGAAGCACGCACACACGTGAGGGCTGGAGAGGGGGCAGGGTGAGAGCCAGAGCTCCAGTGACAGAGATCCTTACAACATGGTGGTAAAGAGAGAAAGTGAGATGAAGGGCAGAACCAGCACACGCCCTTCCAGGTCAAGCCCTATGCACCTACCTCTTCTAGCCAGGTTCCACCTCCCAACCCTGTACAGTATCCATAGGAACATGAGGCTTTTGAGGGACACTCCAGACCCAAACCACTACATTCAGCCCCTGGCTCCCAAATGATTTTATGGCCACCTCCTTAAGTAAAATGTAATTAGCTCCTTTTCAAGAGTTACCAAAGTCCTAATAGTTCCAACACACTTAAAAAGTCTAAGTCCGAAGTCTCCTCTGACACTCAAGGCAAATTCTCAGGTGTGAGCTCCTGTTAAAACCAGAAAGTTAAGGACTTCCAACAAAAAGTGGCATGGGGTAATCATTTCCATCCCAAAAGGGAGCAATAAGAAGATAAAAGGCAATGGGATGGAAACAATTCCTAAACCCAGTAGGGCAAGGCTCGAGTCCTATAATCCCTGGTCTATCACCTGGTGAAATACGCATTTCAAAGGGTTTGGTGGCCCTGCTCCTACAATGTCACCGCAGGTTGCAATCTTTATCTTCTCTGCTCAGGCAGGCAGCTTTCCTCAGCCAATGGCCATGCTCCTGGCTTCTCCAAATTCCGAGATTCTCCACTACACCTTTGGCTTCTCCTTTACAACTTCACAGATTTTCCTCCGAGAGACTCCCTGCCTGACCTTGAGGCCTTCCTCTGAATCTGAGGGGACACCTCCATGAATCAACAGCTCCAGCACTCTGCAAGCCTCTAAAGCCAGAAGCGCAGGGACCTTGCTAAGGTCTGCCACTGGCTTGAGCAGGAGCCCAGCCCCCTTGGACAAAAGCTGTAGAAGTCTCTAAGTTCCTTGATGAAATTCTAAAAGACACTTTTTTCATTTGGTCTTGGGGTACACTTATCAGAGTAAAGTCTTTTGCCTCTCCACCCTTGAGCTGGTGAAGGGAGGGGTCTTGTTGACTTTGGAAAACCCTCCAGGTGTTTTTTCTATAGCCCCGATGGTACTTTTTTTAATGTTAATTTTCTTATCTTCCTGTGCTCCTTGGCCCTACCACTGCAGGCCATTTTGGGCCTGCCATTGCTAACCTTTCATATGTGTTTTCTCTGCCATTTTACTCTTTCCCCACAGAGCTGGCTAAAAGTCCCAAACAGTAGCCATGTAACAGTTTGAATATCAGATTGCCTTGGGATTTCCACGACCAGAGCAAGCAGTCCACCATCCTTAATTTTGTTTTCAGGCAAAGTCTCTGGACAAGGGCAAAATGCCGACAAACTTTTTGCCAGAGCGTAGCGCATCTGGTGTTTAGGCCACTTGCTGCTACAGTCCTCCTTCCCATCTGAAACTTCTTGAGCCTGGGCATTCCGATTCACACTTCCATCAACATTCTGTTCTCCTGAGCTCTGACAAGAATCTCCCATCAAGCTTGGCTCAGAACACTCCAAGTCTTCTCCAGCTGGCATCCTCAAACCTTTCCAAATCCTGCCCACAAACTTGTTCAAAAGGCTTCCAAGCCTGTGAAAACCTCCACGCTGTTGGACCTTACAGATGCGTAGTATTCCATTGTGTATAAGTACCACAGTTTGTGTATCCACTGGTCTGTGGATGGGTATTTTCTTAGTGAAGTGAGTCAGAAGCTGAAGGTGAAACATCGGATGGTCTCTCTGATATAAGAGACCCGGACCACAACCATCTCATGGAACTTTAAGTGAAAGGGGGGATGGGGGAGGAGAGGGGTGAAGGGAGGGAAAGGAGGGTAGGGGGAGGGACAAAAGGAGAGCGGAAAGCCCTTGTCTCTTTGACAAGGAAAGTATGTGCACAAAATGCTCATCTCCATTGTAAACCTTAAATTCTCCACTTGTACATATCAATAAAATGGGGGAAAAAAAGGCTTCCAAGCCAAGTGGTCAGTTAAAGCACAGCAACCACCCTACTTTTCTGGTACCAATTTCTCTCCTAGTTACTTTTTCATCACTGTGAGCCAACACCTGACATCCACAACTTTAGGAGGAAAGATTCATTGTAGCTTATTGTTTCAGAAGGTCACAGTCCATTCACAGGTGGGCGGCTGGAAAATGGTGGAGACACGTGACAGGGCTAGAGTGGAGGCGGGGCCAGAGCCAGAGCTCCAGTTGCAGAGATTCTCACTACATGGCGGTAAAGAGAGAGACGGGGAGAAAAGGGTAGAACCAGCACACACCCCTCCAGCTCAATCTCAAGCACCTGCCCCTTCCAGGCAGGCCCCATCTCCTACCCCTATAGAGGAGCCGTCGATCGGAACATGAGGCTTTTGGGGGACATTCTGGATCCAAACACCACGTGTGTTATTTGTTTTGCTTTGAGGATTTATTCCAACAGACCTAGAAATGGCTTGAGCTGTGTCACAAATTTATCTATACAACACTGACCCACCATCACAGCATGAAGTATACTTATTAGAAGTGTTATTTGTTAGCCCTGTGTCCCCCAAATCTGGAGATGATTTGTACCGGCTTATCAGCCCTTCCCAATTATTAGAGTGAGACCGATGATTTATGTTTGGTCTTGGAGCAAACCCCAGAAGGTTTTTCCTTTGGGACCAATTAATTACATTACAGCTTATGTGGTGAATCACATGTAAGAAATTTCAATCAAAACTCCATTATAGATTTCATGGTTTAGAGGTGAGCAATGTACAAAGGAGGAGCTCCTAATCTGAGGAACAGCCCATCTGCACGGCAGCTACACACAGAAGGCACACCTGTTCTCACAGGACTCCTCATAGTGAGGATTTGGGCTTTGATACACAGCCTTGTTTTTATTCTGTCTATATTGTATCTCTCTCTTTCACTATATGCAGATTTTCATTCATTTTTATTTCTTCATCATCTTATTCAGCAATCCATCCTAAATACAACCATTTGTGAATTTCCATTTACATATGATGCCTTTCGTCAGTGTTATCTGTATAATATATTAGTGTATGAGTTCTGACCATGGATAAAATATTTTAAGATGCTGTTTGTAAAACTGCTAAAATGCTGTTAGGTAAAGCCTGGAAAACACTATGGAACATTGCACTAATTCCGTTGAGAAGAAAAAAATTATCTAGGTAGTGAGGATAATAACAGAAAAATAAGCTTTCATCAAGATTCTACATTCTGATAATGCCTTATGCCGTTATGCAAAATCCTGTCAATTTCACATCATCTGTTATAGTGAACATAATCTATTTGCTACTTTATTAAGTTTTTGAGAGTGTAACTGATCATTTTCTAAACAATATCATACTAAACCTCACAACTCTCTTTCTGCCAATATACCTCATTGTGCAACAAAACATCTAGATATCGACAACATTGCACTTTTTCAATGATAGACATTTAATTACCAACTGAAGTTGGCTTTGCCAATTTTGAGATAACTGATAAATTTGAGCACTACTGACAATTGCCAGAAGCCTGCAGCTAAATTTATGGAGAATAATTAAAAATTTGTTAATAATTTTTAAAATAAAGATGCGGAAGTCTGGTTCATTCTCTGAACATTAGATGGTTGCAAGAAGAATAGTTAAAGCAAACCTTTTTATGTATTAAGTGTCATTCCTGGTGATGTGCAGAATGCTTATTATTTTGCTAAATTAAAAACTATTAGGATAAGCCAGGTGTGGTGGATCAAGTCTTTTATCCTAGCATGCTGGGAGGCTGAGACAGGAGGGTCAAAAAAAAATGAGTCCAGCCCAGTCATCTTAGTGACTTAGCAAGACAATCTTGCAAAAGTAAACTATTAAGAAAAGAGAACTGGATATGTAGCTCAGTATGAAAGCTTTGGGTTTAATATACAGTATGAGAAATAAACAGAGAAACACAAAGCGAAACTTAGAACAGTGTACACAAAAGAGGCTGTGTGCTAGTACCTCATGGGGAACAGATTCTGTAAAAATGATTGCAGTGAATAGAAAACTCACTCATTAGCTAATACTGTTTTAAATATGCCATGATTTTTATAACGTTGAGAAGATATTTGACGTTGAATGACTATCAACTAAAATGCAAGTAATTCTTAAAATCCTCACGGATTATGTTAAAAATAAATTTAGAACTTTCATGTGGATCACACAGTCAGCCCTTGCTTTCCTATTACTTTACAGTATTGTTGACCTGGAGAAGCTGTATTAGATTTTGAATCATTCTATATCAATGAAATAATATATCAATGCACTGTCATTGAGTTTCATTCATTTGCATCCTAAAGAAATAATTCTGTCCTGCATATTCACATTTCCAAACTGCAAAACACAAGATTTCTATTGTTATAGAGATGTAAATAAAGTGAGGTAAGAACATTAAAAACCTAATTCTTTTTAATGGGATAATAAAGAAGAAATAAGAATATAGAAAATGGGCAGAAGTGAGGAATTAAGGTAGGGGGCACTAGACCTAAGAGAATGACACGCATCAAAATAAAACAGTACCTTGGGCGATGCGGTGTGATTTCATTTGGTTAGAACAAAGGAGGAAAAAAAGGGTGTGGGGTTGCACAGGAGACCCTCGCGGGAGGGAAGTGAAGGACAGCTGATGTGGTACATGTGTGCATACATTCAAATACAATGTGCCTATTGTATACAGCAAAAACATACTAAAAATAATAACTTGCAGAAAAATGAAAACGATGAACTTCTGTTGACTGAAAGGATAAGACTGTACATGGTGCTAGATTGAAGAATTGCAGAATTAAATTCTAACAAGGCAAAATTTGGACTTCTACTGAAAGTAAGGGAGATTCATTGGGCCTGTTCATGCTTAGTGAAGTGAGTCAGAAGCAGAAGGTGAAATATCAAATGGTTTCTCTGATATGAGCGACCCAGATCACAATTACTTCATGGAACTTAATGTGGAAAATAATGGGAATGAGGGAGGATGGGCTGGTAGGAAGAGGGTCAAAAGGAGAGAAAGGAGGGGTTTACAACTTTGCCATGATATGCATGTGCACAAAATGCTTGAGATCACTGTAAACTCTAAGTTCTGCACTTATACATATTAATAAAAGGGGGAAACAAAACAAGAAAATGCAAGGGGATACTCATGGTTTCAAAGGACATGTCCTTCTATACTTAGAGAATAGATATTAAATGAACAGGTTAGTGTTTTCACGAACATTCTCGTCAAATGGTCAAGAGCACGGCCCAGACAAGGAGAAAGCAGGTGCCTTCCCTCTGATGATTTTGTTGACTCTGCCACGCTGGTGTTGGCGGTGGGGTGTCGTGTGTATAAAAGGAAAAGATGACTGCATTAATGAGTTTAAATTTTAAAAAAAATGTTTCTATGCACAGTCTAGTATAACTAACATTTAACTTGAAAAACCCAGCCCTGCCACTTATAGCTGTGTAGTCAAAGGCGATTTTCTTTTTTAAACTTTGGTTAAATGACATATCTGAACTTTCTCTCCTGAGTTCACTTTAAAATGCATGGTAGCTCTGAGCATTGAGTGAAATAAATAATTAAGTAGAAGAGAAATTTACAAGCCCTGATTGCGGGACTTAGCATGTATAGACACTTAATAATTATCATTTAATAAAAAATGAAAGACTGGAAAACAACCTCTGCTTTTTTTCTGTTTTTCCACTTGACTTAAGCCATCTTGGGGCTTTTTGCCACCAGATAATGACAGTTTATCCCCTTAGCTACGGGTGACATTTAAGTCAATTAATCATCTTATATGTGACCTATAGACTTACACCTGTATGTAGTGCTTAACTTTATTTTAACCGTGAGTTTTCAAAGATGTTCTTTCCTTTTTCCAGGCCACAGCACTAATCATGTTACATATATTCTACACAACACCATAAAAAAGACTTTCACACTTACAGAAAAAACCCTGTGATTTATTTGTTAACAATAAGCTTGACCTGAGGCAACAGGACATTAGCAGTTATCAAGCTCTACAAGTAGAAGGAAAGTATTCAGAGCCCAAGATAAATGAGTCTGTTTTTATTTTATAGAAAACAGAGGACTTCGGTTTGACTGTCTCCCATTATTTGTACAGTAGTCATGAGCATGCACATCAGATGTTTTTGTTTTGGTGTGGTTAAACAGGTTGGATGAGGGAAACCGACTGACTGTGTCAATAAGGGAAGACAATTTGATGTTGACCTTACATAGATCCTTCAGGTACCTAAAGCTGCCAACAGCAGAATGGGCTTGGTTGGTATCTAAGAATTTCTCATCCTGTTGTAAGTATAACCTGGCCTGCTCTTAAGAAGGGTACAGGAGTGAACATCAACCAATTCTAGGGACAACGTTACTACCTGTGATAATAAACGCTGCTCTTATCTCTTCACGGATAATTTTTTCCAAAATATTTTCATAGTTTAAGCAGAAAATTTATTTTATACTGAGTGAATCGCAATTAAACTAAAATTAGTTGATTATCGTTACGTCCCTGGTACCATTGTAGATTTTGCATTGACTAATTCATTTACAATAGCACGGAAATATTATTTTAGTATTTTCACATCTCTACAACTACTTAATAATGGAAAAACGTATCTGTTAACTGCTGCATAAAATAATGAAAATTATTGTGGATTTTTATTATGTACATGGAGGATGTTAATAACTGTGAAATATAGTGAATTTCCACACCTACTCACCCACATGTACATACTGAAAATATAAACCTTATGTGCCACACCTCCAAATAATTAAAACAAAATACACTACAATGCCTCTTGTGCCTGGCCCTGTTTTGTGGATTATGATGGTTTAATTTTTCTTGGACTTCTATGATTTTCTAAATTATGTACAGATGAGCATCGCCTTGGCATTTAGAGAACATCTACTTTATTAAGGTTTTTTGTAACCAATTAGAAGAACAAATCCCCAAGAAAGCAGTGAGTGGCAGAATTTGCCCGTATTTCCTCACGCAGCAGAAGTTGAGGGCGGGGCGGGCGGGGGGGGGGGGGAGCATTCTTACCTAAGCTTAGAGTTCTGAGTTGTTTCCTGTCCCATATTTGTTTCCCAAGGCACGTTTCCCTGCCATTGATCAGAGAGCAGAGGCGGAAGAACGATCCATTGGCTTAATGATGACAAATAGCTGCTTTGGTCCTCACCTGGGAGGCTGCGGTAACCTGGGTCTGCCTTTTGTGTGTGTCCACGGGCAGCAGGCAGGAATTCAGCAGTGTGGCTGGTCCCTGGCTGGCCTCCATTTTGGCGTGTGTCTGACATTGTCTAGAGAACACACTGGGCTTGCTGAGGCACACTCCTCTCCCAAGGACTAGAGCTAAGGAAACAAAAGCTCCTGGTGCCAAGGCTACTATTCTTATCTGTAAACTGCTTGTTCTTTCTTGTCTTTTCAAGGGTGGTACAACCTGAGCTCAGAACTTGCACAGGTACCACTCATCAACTTATCACAGACAACTTAAAAGGTCAAATGAATTTATCCTTCGTGGTTTCTGAAACTGTGTTGGGCTTTATACACAAGCATCTTTTATGACCTGTCAGTAGCCAGTGTCTCTTAAGAATATGTTTGTATATGTAATGGACATATTTCTCCATCTCTCTGTCTCCCTCTCTCTGTACATGATTATTAATCTCAAATGCATATAAAATTAATTTTACTGCGTGAATTTTTTGGAAATCATAAAAGCTCTACATTGGCAAATTCAAACTCGTCTATAGCTCTGCGTACTAGGGTGAAGATGTCAACACACAGGGAAAAAAGAAAGATAATAAGACTTTGCTTCAAATTTTTATTTTTAGTGCTTTTCCAATTCTACTTTTATATTTAAAAATGTCAAAATTAGGATTAAAGAATGAGATTTCTCAAGGTCAGAATGTTAGTTCACTACAGAACAGACTAAAATCTTAAGTCTTCTGACTTCATTTTAGTACTCCAGGAATTATTATTTTGCCTATGTAAAATATTTTTAAAATATGATTTACACAGCTATCATTAGGATGATAATAATGACAATGGAAAATAATTGCAGTTGTAGTAACAGGTATTTTCTTTGTGGCATGAGATTGATGACAATTTTATGATCTTTATTATTATTTGAACTTTCTAAAATCTCTATCAAATATCTGTTACCTCAATGATGATATGCATTTTACTTTGTATATCACCCAGAATTTCCTGGATGCTCTGTCAGTTACCATATATAAGTCAGCTCTGTCATTTACTTTTCATACTCCATCTCATAAAAAGTCCCATGTAAATATTTTTTGAGACAGGGTCTTGCTTTATAACCCAGTGTAATACAAATATCTGTTGTTATAACAAAACCACAAAGTAACAGAGTCCACCATGTACTCTAAAAAGGCACCCTGGATAACTCCAGAATTCTTTAGACACCAGCTTGGCATTTAGTATGAATTTGGATGCTTTCTTAAGAACTCCTGTAACTGTCTGAACAGAAAACTTCTTGTTCTGAATGAGTTTAGACTGCTTCCAAGTCACTGACCAGGAACATTGTTCTACAGGGTCAAAAGAGAAGAAGCACTTTGTGTCATTTAAAAATCTGGATAAACAACATCTTAAACCCAACAATTATATCTTCTCCCATTAAACAGTATACATGAAAGGCTCCAGAAATGAATTATTGATGTAAAGGAATTCTGTGGTGTGTTTGGTGGGTTTCCTCGGCTTGTCACAGCGCCTAAAGTTGCAGTTTAAACAATACAAATTCAGTATGCTTTAAAGGCCCCAAACTTGGCCACCAGGGTTAATAACTAATCACATAGACTGAGCACCTCTCAATGGCCTTTAAAAGTAGCTTGCACCTTTGGCTGGGCTGGACGAAATAGGACTCCCCGTGGGTGGTCTTGCTCAGGCCTATACTTTCTAATAAGGACTTTGTACCCACTGGTGAATGTACCTTACTTTTTTTTCTTAAGGTAAAATCCATGTATGCCTCTTAAACTCCTCTGTGGAGCTGAGATTTAAGGAAATCTGTACCAATGTGGTTTCTTTTCCAGAATTTGCAACACTGACATTCAGTGATGCTTTAACTATAAATTCCCATCTTACCTTTTGCCTTTTCCTTGGTTCTCATGGTTGTTGGGTCTAGAAACAGCAAAGGCTCTTTTCATTGAGAAGCCAAAAGTGAAGCTCTCTAGAGGCACGTGAGCTCATTCTCTTGTGATCAGGAATCTACAGCCATAGGCTAGAAGAACTCTTCCTGGTGTAGAACCAGACTTAGGGATCCCACATGTTTAGCCCTTTCCTGAGCAGGGTAGCAACTTTTTATACCCTGGAGCCATGACCCTGGCTCTCCTGGATTAGCCGGCTAATTACGAGAGTCCCTTGTCCATCTGGGCCCAGATCTCTGATCATCATCTGGGTTCTCACAGCTTGCTCTTTATCTGGGTATCTTCTCCTCTTTGACCTCCATGACACCAAACTCAGAAATCTATCTCTACCTTCATTTTCTCCAGACTACCTCTTCTTCATTATAAACAGCTAGTTTATGATGCTGAGATTATACAATCAGAAACATTATTGGAGAATAGATAAGGAGAAAACAGAGAGCCGAAAGAGCACCCAGTATTATAAAAAAAAAATGAACAGAGTTAGGGTTCACTGTCTTGAAGCGTATGTCGAGAACTGAGCCACTGCCAGATAGAATTCTTTTTTACATGATCATCAGTTAAAGGAATATCACGACTGTCTGAAGATTCTTCCGCATGTTAGATTGCATGCCTTTGCTGACAGCAGAAACATTAATTTGCCTTTACTTCCAAGTTAAGCAAGACAAAGAAGAGGAACGTGAGAATAAATGCCCATTATCTGGAATATTCTGCACGAACTCTTAAATGCACATTGAGAAAACCAAATAAAAACCTGCCCAAGGCAAAGTGTTGATACCTAATTATTACCAGCAGGTGGCGCGATACATTAGAGAGCATCCTGCCTCAGAAAGAAGAGGACTTCAGGGAAAGGATCACTTGGGGAAACTGGAAATGAAAGAAGTATCTGGACAAAGAAACCTGAGTTAATCTTTCAACTAAAGAAGTATACAAAGCAGCTCCTATTAAACTGCTGTCTGTTAGGACAATTCTGGTGCAAAAAATCAACTAAAAATTCTATTCAGTCGAATAGACAGTGATCTCTAGCACAGGGACACGCTTGAGCCAAATTGACAGTTAGCTGGCTTGGAAATGTTAAAAGCCTGTTCAGTTACTTGTCAATATGAGATTTTGTTTCTTTTTTTAAATTAGTCCCAGTTCTCAGGCTCTACTCTTCATGCTATAAAAGACCACTTCTAACCCCACATCTCCATGAATTTTTGTGACATCTGACAACCGTTTTAGCACGTATATTTCTAAATCTACCTTTTAAACAGTAATATAGCAAAAAAACTTGGTTTTTTATTTAAATATCCCTCTAATTTAGCTTTGTGCTCAGCACATATCCATTCAAAGTTGAATAATTTATTAGTAAACCACACCATGGCCAAGTGATACCAAGTTTTGTAAGAACTTATCTTTGACAAGGCATGTGTGCTAAGTACCTGTTGGTCCCTTGGACACACTGCTTATGATATAGACAGGGAAGTATGAAGTAATTAAATGATTTGACTCTAATGTAGCAGGTTCATGAGCACAGAGCATGGGTGCTATGAAAGGGAAAAAAAGCAGTTTCTTTTCTTTTATAAAATAAAAAAAATTAAAATGACATCTACTCAAGTCCAGTGAAGCAGGTTTGTAATCCCAGCATTCTGGAGGCTGAGACAAAAGAATCGCAGGTTCAAGCCCAGACTGAGCAATGCAGCAACCTAGAGGCACTCTGTCCAAGAAAGGGGTGGGGCTGGGGGTGTAACCAAGCAGCTCAGTTGAAGGTCCAGGGATCAATCATCACTACCACAAAAAGAAAAAAAGAAAAAGGAAAGGAAAGAAAAAATGAAATAGGAAAACAATTTCTGAAAAAAAGTAGAAGTCAGTATAAAACAAATGAACAAACTAAAAAAAAAGTGAGTCACTTAAAGAAGTTCCTTTTTCCTTAATAATGGGGTGCAATGAGGGAGTGTCAGAGGACAAGTTGAAAAATCTATCTTCTGGCAGCTCTTGAAATTTTTTCTATGAAAATAAGAAAATCAATACAGTGATTTATGTTGGAAAGTGGAGGGATCAATATTTGTAGCTTTCGAAGATCATTCTGGGCAAAATGCATAAACTAGTTTGTGTTAGTAGAAGTGAGAAAGTGGAAAAAAAAGTGATACAATCAGGAACCAGAGAGGAAGTTGCCGTAAAACTCCAAGTGTGAAATGAGTTCACTGTCAAGATAGTGGGAAGCCCTGAATTCAGAAATGGGCTGGCAAGACAACTTGCTATGAGATCCCAGTCTTCCAGGATAAATAAAATATCACAGGAGGACAAAGTACTACTGAAATTTTTGGAAAATGATGGAAAAATTGACAGCAATCAGAGCTTCTATTTTTGAAATCACAGTATGTTTTACAAGTAGCTCAGCAGTAAGCTCAAGGCAGTAAGCTCAGGTTAGCACCGATGGAAAACAGGCTCCGATTTTAAGGTGACAAGTTTTGTTGCTTACAGCTTGGAGAAAAATGACGAAGAGTTTGAAAAAGAAAGGGGAAGGAGAACATAATTATTTCCAGTGTTCAAGCAATCAAAATATATGTGACATTTAAATGGACAAGTCAAGTGAAAAATAAGTATAAAATCAAGACAGGGATTGGATTAGAGATATGTTTAATAATTTCAAATCTAGAAATGAATTAGATCACAAAGAAAAATGCGCAGAATGGTACATTAACAGCAGATGAATGGAAAAGGACCAAGAAATATGGTCATAAATTGAGTTACAAGATATGGCAGATTAGCAGATGTGTGTGTGTGTGTGTGTGTGTGTGTGTAGCCAGATGCTAGCTTACAGTGCATGCTTTTATATATTAAAATATCAGAATGGCAGAGATCAGTATTTTCCGCAGTGAAATGAAACTCTTTAAAGTGGGCTCAGAACTCATCCCCAGAGAGGACTTACCACTAAACACTGCAGCACTTCAAGATTTCAAAACCAAAACACTTTGAAAATGTTAGGTCTTGAGAATTTAGAATTTACAACCTTGAGCCGGTTAAGACTGCAAGATCTGGGTTTGTGAGAGCTGAGGAATTAGGGGATCACAGAGCTCCAAGAAACTCGGGCTTTAAAACAGCAAGATACTGAAAAATGCAAGACCTCATTCCATTTCTAGTGGCTCCTCTAGGGCCACCCTGGGCTGCAGTCTCTCAGAAGGGCAATGTTTTAGTCTCCATATTTTCATGAAGATTTTGCAGCCTCAAAAATCTCATAAATTTCATAGCTTGAAAGTATAGAAGGTGCATGATTTTAATATTGTTATGTTTATTTGATTAATGCTGCCAGAGGTTGAAAAGTCTAAGTGTGTGGTGCTGGCGTCCAGCTAGGGCCTTCTACAGAACATGGTAGAGGGGCGAGTGGGCATCTACAAGACAGAGAAAATGAAGGCAAACCCATCTTTGTTGTCAAGAATTCCCTTCTACGGTAGTTACCCCACACCCTCAATAAAGCTGTAAATCCTTAACGTCATAACCTAATCTCCTCATAAAGGTCCATTTTTAATATTGTTACAATGGAAATTACGTTACAATATGAGTCTTAGAGTAGGCATTGAAACTAAGCATACCCTTCTCAAATAAAAAGCTCACCAATTTTGTCTGAATTTTCTCAAAGTCTTAATTCATTTCATTATCAATACAAGAGACCCAAGTCTAGAGTGTCATCTAAATCAGATATGGATAAGTCTCAAGGCACGACTCGTTCCATAGAAAGTTTCCTCTGGCTGTGAATCTGTGAAGTAAAATCAGGTTATCTACGGTACCTGCAAAATACAGTGGTGAAATAGGAACGAGACCCATTTCAAAAGAGTAAAAGAAGCCGGAAATAAAGAGTAATTGGTCCCACATGAGCACAAAGATTATAATACGCTGTACATATACAGGAGTTTTCACTTTGTGGGTTGTCTCCAAGAAACACTGAGATTTTGAGTCCCCGAAGCCTTAGACAACCCCACCCTGAAGACCCCGCTGGCGCTGGCCCGGACGGAGGTTCTCATGCCCGCAGCTCACCCAGGCGTTGTTCATTAGGAGCTCTGCAGTTCTGAAGTCTCACGGATGGCCCCACTCTTGCAGTTCCGTGACATTTTGCCCTCATGGAGGTTCTCTTTGGTGGGCCCCTCACTGTACGTTTCTACCTAGGCTCCTACATTTTCTCCATTGTCATTTGAAATCCGAGTGGAGGTAATCATGACTCAGAGCGCTCGCATTCAGCGTGACCGCAGACTTTAAGCATCGTGGACCCGCTAATATTCACCAGTTGTGTTTCTGGAACAGGAAATAGAGCTGCCACTCCACCCACTTAAGCCAGAGCAGGAACGTTCAAGGAAAGCTGCGTTATTGGAACGTGAAGAGCAGAGTTTTTCAGGAAACCCTGGACAGAGATCCCACAGCCAAGTCCAGGGCCCACACACTTGTACCGCTTGCCTTCTGGCTGCTCTCGGCCTGGGGGTGGGGGATGGGAGGCCTTGAAGACCTCCTGTCGTGGCCCGTGCTGAAACACCAAGTCCAAGGCTTACGACTTAAAGGAGGAAGGTGTAATCTGGTTCCTGGCTTTGTGAGACTCAGTTGGCGGCCAGGCGGCATCCGGAGGGTATGGCAGAGCAAAGCTTGGCTCCTGGGAGCTCAGAAGCAGAGCAAGGAGTAGTGCCATAGAGGAACGGGCCAGGACTTAACGTTGTACACAAGGTCAGGCAAGCCTACCTAGGAGTAAGCTTCCCTAATCCTCTGGACATTTCATAATCCAGACAAGTTGACACAACACAATTAGTGGTCACTTCTATAAGTGCCTTTATGGACTTTCTTGCATTGTCTTCATTATTAGTATCTGTGGCCTTCTATTTGTGTTAAACTTTAGTAAACAGTAGATTAGACATACCTGCAGGATTCTTGCCCAAATGCCATGTGTATGGCCTATCCATGAAATGTGCAAACCATTCTTTTCTGCTTCTATGTACATTATCAATTCCATGCTCACATGATCTCGCTCTTCTCTCTTGCCACTGTTAACCAACAAGCAACTACATGCATGACAGCTTTAACACTTGGCTGTTAAGATTTCTCAATTTCTTAACAGGATTTCCTAATTCATCACTTTTTTAAAAAATTCTGCACTGTTGAACCATAGGACATGAGCATAATTCCCCCAAATTCAATTATTAAAATGCAGCCTTTACTCTATTTTCAAAACCTTGCTCCCATTTCTCTCTTGTCCTCTTCAGAGTGGCCTTTACAGCACATTTTTCAATCAATATTCTGACCACGATCATTTCCGTGACCTCTAAGAAGACTCAGACATTCCCACCTCCTCCCTTCTCCTCACCAGGACTGACCTTTATGCTCCACTGAAGGAAATATATGCTTTCTGTGGCAAATCTCTCCAATTTCTACACTATGGCTATGTTCTAAAACCACTTCATTATTTATAGATAATTGTTATAGCAATAGACCCATAGCTTGGGACCAATTTTTTTATTAGTGTCTTCATCCATTTTCTGGGGCTATAACGGGTATCACAGACTAAGTAACTTGTAAACAATAAAAGTTCATATGGTTACCAGTTCTGGAGGCTCAGAAGTACAGGAGCGTAGAGCCAGCTGCCAGCCAAGGCCATGTGTTGTTCCAAAACACAGGAGAAAACAAGTTAAAACATATAAATTGGAGAAGAAATCTCTCCAAATTCATCTATTTTTATCAAGAATCCATCCCTTCAGTAACCATCAATAATGCCATAGTCCATTCATGCCAGCAACCCATCTTTTAAAAATCCCATTTTTAATACTGTTGCAACGTAGCTCTATTTCAGAATGAGTTTCCGAGGCAGCATTCGAACCACAGAAAACCATCACCAGACTGAAGTGAGAACGTTTCATGAAGACAAAAGGGTCGATCTATCAGAAAGATGGATCTGGCCTGACCAAAGAGAAAATTAGAGAGATTTATAATCATAACTGAAGATTTCAATTTCCTTGCAGTAATTGATAGACAAAGCAGAAAGAGCAAAGCAACATTATTAATGAAATTAATCCTACTGAAGTGTTTACAAAACTCCTCCAAACAATAATAAGAAACAATAAAATGTGCACTTATTGAATAATTACTCGAGTTTTATAAAATAAATATTTATTGTTAAGTTGATCAAAAGTCCCAGACATAGATGCAGTCTAAATCTTTGAGTCTGTGAGTGTGTTATATTACATGATAAAGGGTAATTAAATTTCTAATCATCTGAGTTTAATGTACAGATATTATCCTAGATTATTCTGTCAGCCCAGTGTCATAATAGTGGATTTTACAAGTTAAGAAAAGAAGCTAAGCATTAGTTGCAGAAATACAGGACATGAAACGTAACAAGAGAAGCAAGAGGCAGACTGACGCCGTGTGTGTCAGGCGCTCTGAGCTAGTGAGCACCTCCTGGTTGTCCTAGAGACTTTCTTGTTTCTGGAAGAAGATATCAGACACCCACAGCTTAAGAAGAAAAAGTTGGTTTTAGCTCACAATTTCATAAGGTCTCAGTCCATTCGTGAACATCTGACAATGATGACGGTAGGGTCTGATGGAGGCCCAGCTAGAGAAAAACTCTCCCCCTCATGGCTGAGAGAAGGCAGAGTACAGGAAGAGGATGGAGCTAGCATATATCCTTCTGGGCCCTGTCCCAGGGACTCACCCTTTTTTGAGTCAAGCTCAGTGATTTGTCCCTTCTGACTAGGCCCTGACGCTTAACAGCACATGAAAACCAGTGGATTAACTCTCATATTTGAATCACCTTCCTAACCAGAGGCTTTTGCAGGACACTCCAGATTCAAGCCACAACCCAACAGTAAAACCAAGGAGCTGGCCGGAGTATTGTGATGCTCAGCAACCTCTTCCAACCCTGCTGGAGGCGGATTTATTAAGTAGATTGAGGCTCTGCGGGAGCCTTAAGATCTTCCAATATTTTCTGCTATAGCTTTTCCATATAGAAATGCCCTTTCCATCGAATGGTCTCTCTAATATGAGAGGCCCAGATCACAACTCTTATGGAACTTAAAATGAAAAACAAAGTGAACGGGGAGGAGCGGGGGGGGG